>CM057163.1:16826438-16918938 GCA_029962745.1 Echinometra lucunter
AAAAACTTAGGCTCATCCACTGGTTCTGAACATGCTGAATGGCCAAAACAATCGCTCCGTTTGGAGTAGGTTAGACTTAGGGGGATCCCGAAAGGTTGAAAACAAATTAGTGATGAAACTTGACGTAACAGAGCCACGCTTCTTGCCAGGGTACAGTCAGTTAATCAATTATCAATCAAAATATGATAAATCTTATCATCGATTATTAATATTCCTTCAGAAGTAGGCATTAATCTTGTAGCTGAACAGGTAGATTATAGTTATTGAGAGATAAGACAGTAAAACAAAGACCAGTCCATTAATGAACAGCAGAGGCAGCGCCAGGGTATTTTTATAGCGGGCAAGATCACCCATGGGTAAATCTATTTACGTTTAAAGGAAAAACATAGGAGTATTATATAGTTGCATAACCCAGCCCACTCTTTTCCCATACTCTTCTTTCTTCCTCCTCCTCTTTTTCTTCCTTTTCTCCTCTTTTTTATCACTTGAAAAATCATAGTGGGCGGTCGCCCCTGCCCCCCCCCCCTGTAGCGCCAGCCCTGATGAACAGATAAATACATGTACATCAGTGAGAAAGAAAAAGTAACTGGTAGCAAATTAGGTGTGTAGACTGTTATACAAAGATGAAACATGTAATAAAAGTTAAATTTCTAATGATCTCATCTCTCGCATTGATCGAAACATTGAGTCGTTTTCTGGTCGAGAATCCTTCTTTCTTTTTACTTAACCCCCCCCCCCCCCCCCAAAAAAAAAAAAATGTTTTTCGTTCGGTGGTTGGGGGTTTCAGTCTTTTAATTTTATTCGTTTTTCCCCATTTTTGTTGTATTGCAGCTTTCTTTTCTGCTATTTTACTTATATATATACTGTAAATTTCTTGGACTCAAATCAGTGACACATCCAAATTTCGATTAAAAATCCCAGTCTGATAGATTTAGAAATCAAAATAATTTCGGATTTGTCTCTGATCACAAACCCTCTTTGTTCTAATCTAAGAAATTTAGAGATGTATGAATATCAGAGTGGCCCATTCTTTTTCATCTCTGCTTTATCTTTTGTCTCCTTTTTCCCAGTCATCGATGCCAACCAATTTTTTATCTGCTTCTCCTCTCTCATTTTGATCATTTACCTTTACACCTCTCCCTCTCTTCTCTCTTTTTTCTCTCTCTATTCCCTTTCTGTTGGCCTTTATTCCCTCCTCTCTGTTATCTTCCTTCCTATTCCCTTCCCTTCTCTCTGTTTTTGTGTTCTGTTGTCAGTGACAACAGAACACAAAATTGGCGACGAGGATGGGATGATAAAATGATCAGGACACAATATCCCTTTCCTTCTGTAGATAAAAAGTACCTTTACAATGAACATGTATTAAAATGTTATGGTTGCTCTTCAAATGAATGAATCACTACTAATTAACTTTCTCACACCAGAAATATTTGTCATATGAAACTCTTTAACTGTTTGAACAACTTAAGAATTTTGACATAGAATAAGATCACGATGAATCAACTTTGCAAGTCATGAGTCTTGTTCTTTGTCAGTGACAACAGAACACAAAATCTGTGTTTAAAATCAAATTCATTCATTTCTCCCACCAGCTTCTTTGTCCATATCTCTTTTTCCCCTATTTTTTGCATTAACTTCATGGAAATCAGTAGCAAAGGCAATAAATCATGAAATATGAATCTTTCGATCTATGCCTTCCCCGTGCATTGCAAATGTCATGTTACTGAATATATCACGTATTCCTTCCGTTTTCATAAAAAAAACCTATTTTCCAAACAATACCACGTCTGTCATTAAAAAAAACTGTTTTCCAAACGATACCACGTTTGTATGAACTTTGCATTTCATGACCTTTCAATCAGGCGATATTCATTTATTGCGCTGATAGATTGGATTTCATACAAGAGAAACAAATAAAAATGAGTATATTTTTTTCCACAATAGCACCGGAACTATATGAGAGAGACAATGGATATACGGGTGGGGCAAAGGAAAAGTTCGCTTTAATACAATGCTTTACCCTTTGTCCTTTATCATCCATGTATAATATATATATATATATATATATATATATATATATATATATTGTGATCAGGTAACATATACAACAGCTTTGGCAACTCTCATGGAAATAAATACATGTGAGACAATTGAGAGAATAATAGCGTAGCATGAATCAAAGTTCCCCAGAGCTGTCCTACCATTTTGGAAATTTTGCAAAGGTTGTTGTATATGTTACCTGATCACAAAATGTTAATTATTCCAACATATACGTGTATCCCAAAAGCATTCGCTCGGATCCAGCTAAGGTGTGCGGCAGGTCATTGTTCGAAACTCATCTGCCACCAACAAAGGAATTAATTAGTGAGGGTTGAAGATTTTTCAATCTGTCGGTTAAGCGGATTTGGAGTCGCCGAAACCACTGACCCGTCTCCGTGGTCTAGTGGTTAAGGCATTGGCGTTCATAGCCAAAGGCCCGGGTTCGATTCCCGGCGGAGACATTTTTTCAACCTTTGCAAAATTTCCAAAATGGTAGGACAGCTCTGGGGAACTTTGATTCATGCTACGCTATTATTCTCTCAATTGTCTCACTTATATATATATATATATATATATATATATATATATATATATATAACAGACGTGTTTTTTCGTCTGTTTCAGAAACGGATTATGATTTACATCTTTTTGTCACACCGTGGGCACTGACGAAGAGTGTGACTTCGCCTTTCACTTTTGAGAGCTATGCTCCGTTTTCTTTTAAAATCTATGATTTTATTTTTTATGGCATTCTACTACCAACTCTGATTCCTATATATATATATAGAGAGAGAGAGAGAGAGAGAGAGAGAGGAGAGAGAGAGAGAGAGAGAGAGAGATTAAAATCAGATATTCTTTCATTTTTAAAATAACACCACTATTGTATGAAACGAAAATACCTTAATCCATTTGATACATTACTCATTATATATCGAGCAAACTTATGATTCAAAGCATATTTTCTTATAATTCTCTTTATATTTTAGCAACTTCAGCTGTAAATATCTCAAATTTACAACATGAGGTATATCGCTTTTATATACAAAACACAATACATTTCATTATGCACCTACGAATGCAGCATAACACTCTAAAAGCAGCAGCAGTAACATTATTCGGAAAAAGGTATGATATATCCCACTGGATCAACTTTTATACACTGATTTGATTTTTTTTTTAAGGATGAATATGAGTTCTTTTCATGCGAATACAATGTGGGAGAAACTGTTTCAAAGCGTAATAATAATTCAGCAATAATATTGTGCTGTCGTGTGGGTCGCTTTCGGTTAATACCATTTCAATTCAATTAATTCTTCAGTTTCCGTTTCAAAATCGATTCTACCGCCGCGCTTTCCATGAAGTCTTTTGTATTGCATGAAGTCTTTGTCCATTGATTGAATTGGAAAAAAAAATGTCACCTACAGAGCATGTACTCTTGATGTAGAGAGAAAAATGTCACAGTGATGATATGCAGAAATGACATTATCAATTAATATGCATAATTTAACCCCCTCCCCCCCCCCCTAAAAAAAGAAGAAAAGTCAAGGGATAAAATGTATTTGTGCTTCAGATTCTTGAGCGAAGTGAGTACAAAACATGTCTTGTTTTGTAGGATTATGCAAAGGGATGTACGCAAAAATGACTGGACTATAATATACCCTGGAGTAAATTTGATCGAAATAACAGCGGGTTTTGGATCGACCACTTGAAGAGGGTTTCAAGAGGATTGTTTGGAAATGACAAGGACGCGGTTGAGATGGGTGTATAGTGAGGGGCAGCCTGTTTTCCAGGGAGGGGAGGGGGAGAGAGACAGAGAGACAGAGAGACAGAGAGAGAAGGGAAAGGGATACGGAGAACAGGAGGGGTGGGGGAGAGAGAGAGAGTAGTCTGCAGGCACGGACCCTAATTGACACTTTCCTAAATATTACATTTGGGTCTTGAGAGAAGCCTAGGCCATCGTGGTTGGAGCAGCTAAAGTAAACGATCCCCATTGACCTGCTTTAGTCTCCTACTCAGGCCTCCATAACCTGTTTCGACAGACCAGGGTTTTTGCCTGCAAACTAAAGAGAGATGGGGGGGGGGTGGGGTAACGAGAAACTCGGGGGAAAGAGACAGAGAGTGAGAGAGGGGAGAGGGGGAGAGAGAGAGAGAGAGAGAGCTATATAGAATGTAAGGACATCTCATTGCATTTCTACAACTTTTTTCTAATCCTGAAGAACGACCGTTATCTCTAAAACATACTTTTTTCTTCTTTTCCTTTCGCCCTCCCTATCCTTCACCCCATTCCTCCCTCCCGTCGACCAGCCTCCCCCTCCCCCCCCCCCCCCTCTCTCTCTCTCTCTCTCCCTCTCTGACGTATCATGCCCAAGTTGACCATTATTTTCAACGCAAAATATCCTTCTTCACTATGTGTCATGTAATTGTGCAATTGTGCAATTCGGTGCTTTCCCCCTCATCAACTTGAATTAAAACAACAACTACTACAACTACAACAACAGCAGGACTGTCATGATTACTGATTATCTTATCCTCATTATTGATGATACGGTCTCACTTTCATAGCAACGTTACGGCTACCACGAATGATGACTTCTATTTAGGGGCTTCAAACAGAGACTATATGCGTGAACGAACCATCAAGTTACGTTATTGTATCGAACAAAAGAGGTATTGAACGTCAATGCTAACTGTATGTAACACTCTATGCAATGCCCGTAAATAGTCTTGTATATCCAGACGGACTTGTGATGTATTTTGTTCATTGAATGACCTACATAATACTAACGATAGATGCAGCATTTGTAATGCGCCATCGATCTATATCCAGTAAACTATTCTAAGGGGCAGAGGGATATAAGAGGTAAAAAAGACAAAAAAGAAAAGGAAAGATAGAGAAAGGAGGAAAATGTAGGGATAAGATTCCTGACCTGGCACTTTTTAGATTTGTTTTCACTCCCTTAGACCCCACATACACCCCCTCCCAAAAAAAGAAAGATAAATAAATAATCTTGTTATGACTGCCCCCCCCCCCCCCTCTAACTCCCCGGGCATCCGTTCTGGTTCTCTTTCATTTTTCAGATCTTTTTATTGTTTTTCTCTACCATTTTGGAAATAAAAAACGCTGTTAACGCTACAGGGATTGCAATAATCATATCAAGGCATGATTTATGATTAAGTCATTATGTGAACATTATTCTTATAACCTTAAGCAGGCCAAGAAAATTTAAAAAAAAAAATCAAATTAATACAAATTAAAAAAAAAACAAAAAACAATTTCTGACGCCCGATAAGGGACTTGAACCCTTGGCCCTCAGATTAAAAGTCTGATGCTCTACCGACTGAGCTAACCGGGCTCCGATAGGCGTCGCGGGACGTCATTGGCTATTATAATCTGTGGCAGTCAAGAGATGGCGCTATTGCGCAATCATTCTGGGTACGTGTAATTTTCTTTGGAACCTCCATGCGAGCAAAATAACTTTATTTAATACCAGATAACCTTATTTAGGCCTGCAATTCATATACATCAGATATATAATAAGTAATTAAATTGCCTACGCAAGAGTCTGCTCTATTTTTTTCTTCTTCTTTCTCTTTTTCTTAAACAGAAAAGACTGGCGAACCGAGTTGCCCTGTGATGCGTGTTCTCGCAGTTCCCATAAGCATACACATCTATGTGGGTAAAATGCCCAATGCGAACATAATTATGCCGCACACGAGAGCTGTCACAGAAAAAGAAAAGACTGCAGCCAGCCGAAGGGGACTTATATTGCCTGGTATCCCTATTTCTTTATCTCTCTCTCTCTCTCTCTTTGTTTCTCCCTCCAACCCCTTCTCTCTCCCTTTCTCCCTCTATCTATCTATCTATCTATCTATCTATCTATCTATCTATCTATCTATCTATCTGTCTATACCCCTCCCCCAGCACTATTGCTATTTTTTTTTCACTTGCGTTAGGACACGTGAACCTTCACTCATACGGGACTCGCAACTGCTCCATGATTATTTTTTGTATTCAATGATTTTTATTCCTCAAAACTTCATTTTCCATACATATTATACATAAATTGGAAACATATTTTTCAAAACATGTATTGAGTAAATACAAAATTCAAGGAAAATAATCATACATTTCCATTTGGTGAATAGAATGTCAGCAGTGTATCATCCATATCATCCATATACGTACATATACCAACCAACAAAATGGAAATCTACTTATTACAAAGTTTAATATATTTTGACAATAGAAACATATATCATGATTCATGACATGACTAATAATCATTTGCCAGTCTTATTACAGCTTTTCATTTTTCAAACTTTGTAATTATTGCCTAAAGTTAACGATTATGATATGAAATGCATGTTCTATACCCATCAACAGTTGAATGCCATCGCCAGAACTGTCTACCCAACCCAGCGCACCAGCCAGTGCAGTTATCAAAGCGCTAGGCCGTTTGACAGATCATTGATAATTGTTAGTATAATATATGCTGCCTGTTATGTAACGAATGGATTTCCCTAATATTAATTTTCTTTCAGCAACCTTTTTGACTTTAATTAATCCCCATAAGGCAGCCATGTTAATAAAATCGTTATTCGAAGAACTAACTTAATTTTTAAAAAGTACCCTTTTTTAGTGAAAAATATTTGTTATCGCCCGATAAGGGACTTGAACCCTTGACCCTCAGATTAAAAGTCTGATGCTCTACCGACTGAGCTAACCGGGCTTGTATGACGTGAGTGGCATATCAAATTAGCTGAGTCATTAATAACACTAGGTTTTCTTAAATGCGCAAATCCATTAACTCTTCTGTCATAGCTGCCATAGGCGGCCCACAAGGTACATGGCAATGTCGAGATCGTGTTGACAATATATTCCGACTTGAGGTGTGTATAATTATTTTAAATCTACAGCCCGTTCTCTCTTTCTCCTCCCCAATTTTTCCTTGTCATTTCCCCATCCTTTACAGCTTGTAGTATGGCATTTATAGGGCTAGTTGATTTAGTTTCAGTCTGGTAAGTCCATCAAAATTTTCCTACCGAATTTCAGTCCCTGTTCATATTAGCCACTGTCTCAGACTCTGATGAGTGAGGTCGCGCGCGGATTTGTTGTTGTTATTGTTCTTGTTGAAATGGGTTTTTACAGATGTGTATCGGTCAGTATGATCATTTACGTTTGGGACCGACCTTTAACGTCACCATCCGAAATAAGTGACTCAGACTCGAACCTGGGTCCGCTGAATAACTTCCTATATTTTAGCCGGATGACAGGCGCACGCTGCCCACAACAACGCCCAGTACTGTTGTGGATCGTAACGAATGCATTCACAACCGTAGATGGCGCTCGACTTATCTCACTCGCGGACAAGTGAGAGCAATTTGTGTTAACAGAGGTAGCGTCTGCGGGCAGCTCTTTGTCTTCTATACAAACCGACTCTAATCGGACCCAGGTTCGAGTCTGAGTCACGTATTTTGGATGGTGACGTTAAAAGTCAGTCCCAGACGTATATCATCCAAGATATACGTCCATACTAGGTAGTATGTATTGTGTCCTGATCATTTCATCATCTCATCTCATTTCAGTCCGCATCATCATCATCATCCTTTTCCCACACTCTGCCTGTTCCCCGCTCTCTAGGTTTGTTTTGTCTGTTTTCAGTCTGATACACTAATCATACACTAATCTCCTCCCCTGCTCCTCCCCTGCTGCATCAACATCTACTAACTCACTTTGGCGGGAGTGGCGGCAGCACCAGACATGTTATGTAACTGGTAGTCTGGAATTTAGATGTACCTGTATGTTAGTTGTTGTGATGGAATAAAGTGACTTGCAGTTTGATACTACATCGATGCAGTCATAAGTCTTGTTCTTTGTCAGTGACAACACAACACAGAAGTATGGACTTCAAGGACAGACATGGATCAAGGTTTTTCCAGACAAGACAGTACAATTTCTTTTTCTTTCCATTTACTTTACCCTCTTTTTTCTTTGCTCCTTCGTTTATTTAATTTCAATTGTTTGACAGCTACTATCTCACCTTAATGTCTGTCTATAATCATTATCACTGTTATGTGAGTTAAATCTATCACGCCCAACAAAACATTAACAGGTTGTTAATGATGGTGAGACCAACTTAAAGAATTTTGTCCCCTTTCCGTGCAAATTCAAGCTTATAACCAGCCTTGTAATACATGTTATTTCATGTTCATCTTTTATAATATTAGCCGAGATTACATGGGGAGGGGTTTCAGGCCTTGAGTGAGGGGACTTGTCAATAGAAGAAGAAAAGGTAGAAAAGTCTCCACTAAATGAAGAGCTTATTTCCAAAAAGGCGCAGAATCCATTTTTCACCGAAACCAGGGTATTAGTAGGACTGGATGTTTGTTCCATATGCGCTTCAATATGACTCATTTGAATATTAAAGTGATTACACAGTGGTAATTTTTTTTTGGGATATATGATCGAGAATAGAATTCTAAGAAGAATAACATTAACGATTTGATGATTTTCAATCGAAATCAATGCATTTTGGCTAATTTTCTCATAAAAAGTCAAGAGTTGACCCAAAAATTTGAGTATGAGGTATGACGTAAAAGTGGGTACCCAGATTCGCGCATTTTAACTGTTGTTCTGCGCGCTAGACTGTACAATATGTATTATACCTTGCGCGCATTTTGCTAGAAGTGCGCGACAAGGTACCCACTTTGACGTCATTTTGACGTCAAAGTGGGTACCCAGTTGAAACTTGGTCACAGCTGAGGGGTCAAAAATATCCTGAAATCTTACCACATTTGGGGGTTTCCTTGGCAACACGACTTTTAAAAAAAAATTAGGCAGATTATTTTCTGCTAATGAAATCATACTCTTTTAAACGAACTAACATTGTTTCAGCATCGGGTACCCCCTTTAAAAGAAGAAGGAGACAAAAAAGGAAAGTAGGAGGAAAAAATGGCTTAGAAACATGTTTACTTCCAAAAGGCGCTAAATCTAAATTCGGTTATTTTCAAAAGGCCCTAAATGCACTCTGCTAAATTTAATCAAGGATTTTATTTAAAGCATTTTCCTTCTTCGAAACATCAAAACTTCTGACAGTTGCAAGACGTGCCAACATTAGTCATCTAACAAATTGAGAATGAAAGAAATCCTGCATGAGTAGTACTTTTCCTGGAATAACTATATTTTTCGTTTGTATGGATTTAGCGCTTTTTTATTTTTATTTTTCGCAGCATTTGGAGTTCATGTATAAAATACAAAGAATTCTTTTAGATTGAAATACTACTCGTGCAGGATTTTGGTCATTCTAATTCTTTAGATGTCTAATGCTTGTATTTCCAGTTGTGAAAAAGTTTTGATCTTTCAAAGAAGGAAAATGGATAAAATCCTTGATTTACTCGAAATCACACAATTTGAAAGTGGATTTAACCCCTTTTGGAAATAAGCTCTTCCATTATGTTTAACATTTTATATACATTTTTATGCCAGTTTTTATTAGCGATCTGTCATAAATGAAATACTATTTCTAAATATTTGCAATAGTTTCTCAAATTCACTTTAAAATCATTACCAGTTAATTTTATTTCATTATTACCGCTATTCCACATTTTGTTATATACATTTAACTACTTTTCAATACCAATGTTTATATTAGATGTATTACTTAATTTTCATTTCAATTCAGTTTCAATTCAATTCAATTCGATTTCTGCTATTTCACAATTATCCAATTGCAATTATTAATGCATCAATGATTATAGTTATCTTTGCAATCATTAATGAATTTACATGGTAATTATACAATTTTAATCAAATTGGATATTTCTATCCCACAATATTTGTGCTTAATGTAGAGGTTGATAACACAAGTGAATTCAGGGGACTCTATATTAATATAATTATAACTATTAGATCTATTCATTTCAATGCTATGTATTTCATTTTAATGTATTGAGTCATTTTAATTTGTAAATGCATCACAATTCGGCTTGGCCGCCATGATGTATGATTTTTATCAAATAAACCATTTATCTATCTATCTATCTATCTACTGTTTGATCAATTATAAATTCCAATAGTAAGTATTTTCCATTGAAATATGAGTTCTCAAAATAGCGAAACCAGGAGCCCCCCCCCCCCTCCCCCGTTTCATAAAACTTGTTATCGATAACAAGTGGCAGGTTGGTATATGTTCGTATATGTATGATATGTATGATACACTGCTGACATTCTATTCAACAAATGGAAATGTATGATTATTTTCCTTGAATTTTGTATTTACTCAATATATGTTTTGAAAAATATGTTTCCACATGAATTTAAGTATAACATGTATGGAAAATGAAGTTTTGAGGAATAAAAATCATTGAATACAAAAAAAGTAGGGGTGACGTAGTCGAGTGGTTTTAGGCGCCTGACTGCATGGAGACGCGAAAGTCCGGGATTCGATCCCTGACACGGTACTTATGCCCTTGAGCAAGGCATTTCATCTACATTGCTCTTTTATCGTACATCAAATAAATGAAGTACTATATAGGCATATTGATACAAATGTGTGCATGTGTGTTTAAAAAATAAAAATAACTGTTATAAGCCACTGAAATCATTGCATCTGACTGGCTGAGAGCAAATTTGTCATAAAAATGTGGTAGTTGTTTCTGATAACAAGTTTTATGAACGCGGTGAAAACGGGGCCCAGAAGCATTAGGCTTTGATAACCCCACACTGAGCGACTAAACTTTTTTTTTTTAGCAGGATAAAGGATAATTTGAAATGTCGCCATCTCCTGGCGATCAGTGGTTCCGTGGCTGAGGCAAATAAGTTCGACAGGTCCTGCATGACCTACGAACTGTGTGCATGACGAGGAGGTATTTTAAAAGTTGAATGGTGTATTAGTGTACTGCAGTTAATAGGCTGAATATTATGCAAATTTTGAAAAATAGTTACTCCTCATTCAAGATATTACCTTGTAATATAAGTGCCTAAGCTCACTAGTATTCAAGATATTACCTTGTAATATAAGTGCCTAAGCTCACTCTCAATTCTGCTTCCTTTTCCAAACCATATTAACCGATGAAATTTGTATCCTCAAACACCGTAAACTTGTATTTCAACACAATATCCGTTTTACAGGTCCTTAAGTTCTGGAACGATTTACCTGAATCCATAAGAAAACCTGCGTTTGAAATAAGCTTCACATTTGCATAGAAGCTCAAGGAGTGTATAATATCAAATTGCAATTCATGACTGAACAGTGAACATGCTTATCATTTTGGTAAAGAGTGCCTGTGATGCAAACATGTGGTTCAAGTTCAAGTTCAGGTTTTATTTCCAATATAACACAAGACATAAGATTTTTTTCTTCTTCTTTTAAACAGAAATATCGTAAATTAACATACAACATTTTTTGCTCTTATTTAACATCAAAACAAATTAAATGTCTGCTTGACATAGTGTATTAAAAGAAAAAAAATGATATTGGAAAAGAGAAATCCACAAAAAAGCAATGCTTGTAGTGACGTGGATTCCTCCAGAAAGAAAAAGGAAAGTAAAGAAAAGAAAACAGAAGAAGGTATGATACAGAGCTAGGTGAAACAGCAGTATTACAGTTGCAGATTCAGTCACACAGTGGTAAATACACCCCTACTGTTAACTTTACTTATAAATTATCTTGCCATTGTCACTGATAGTTTTTATATGCATGTCAATAAATGCAGTTTTTACTATATTGCAGTCTTCTTCTTCTTCCTCCTCCTCTTCTTCTTCTTCTTCTTCTTCTTCTTCTTCTTCTTCTTCTTCTTCTTCTCTTCTTCTTCTTCTTCTTCCTCCTCCTCCTCCTCCTCCTTTCTCGATATCTAATTTTGCCCCTGTCCGTACATTCCATTCTCTTCATTTTTTCACTTTTATTTATGTCCTGGGGAGCGTTTCATAAATAGTCTTATCAGCGATTTTCACGGACAACTGTGATAAGCTACTGAAATCCTTGTATCTCATTGGCTGAGAGCAAGTTTGTCAGTGGAAATCACCTACAAGCTCTTCATGAAACGCTCCCCTGGGCGAACCCGCCACAAACTTTTGCTTCAGAGAATTCGCTTTCTTCCAGATATTGTTTATTCTATTGCAAGATAGTTATTTTATTTATTTTTTTTATTTTCGAAAATAAAAAAAATATGACCTTTAAATTGTGAAATTCATTGGAAGAACATAAACAACATAATACATGTATATAATTTGGGTGATTTGGTTTGCTTGCCCATTCCCGTCAACTTTGTCAAAACACTTGGATGATTAAATTGTATGATTTTCAACCTTCTTGTAACTTTACGCACAACTTTACGAAACACCCAAGATATTTTCTCGATATGATTATATAAATAATATTATCATTAATACATTCCATAAAATTGTTTTTAGTATGTGCATAATTTCACTCTACGCCGAAAGCAAATTCATCAATTTTTTGGTGATATTCATACATCAAAAAAGCAGGGATCACTTTGTCTGTTAGACACAAAAAACAAACAAACAAACAAACAAATAAATAGATAAACAAACAAACAAACAAAAACACCGTGTCCAAGAGGGTTTTTGTATGGAATCTTTCCAACAAAGCGATGCATCATTAATTCTTATGGTAACATATTCAAATTTAGTCCGTTTGTTACACACATAGACTATAAGTAAATATTCAATAAATTGTTACATATTATCGTATTGTAGTAGTCAGCGAGACCTACAAATCGGCCTCGTGAACCGTTGTTCTTGTGAACGTTCAGCATGTTTTGTTTTGGTTTGTGTATGTGCGTGTGTGTGTGCGTGTGTGTGTGTGTGTGTGTGTGTGTGTTTGTTGTTGTTGTTTTTGCTGTTATTTTTGTTTTTGTTTTCAGAAAGCTCGCGTGGCATGTCTCGTGTAACTATGAACATGGCGGACAAAGAAAGTGGACAAAATAAACCTCTCATTCTACCCTTCACAATGGTTCTGGTAGTCAAAAGAACATCCCTTCACAGCTATTATGTTTAATCATGTAGTTCCAGGTGAATATGTAATATGTGACACCTGTTCCAGACAACAACAGTGAAGGGATGTTCTTTTGACTACCAGAACCATTGTGAAGGGTAGAATGAGGGGTTGTTTATTTTGTCCGCTTTCTTTGTCCGTCATGTTCATAGTGTGTGTTGCTGGTCGACTCTCGTGGAATGTCATGTTTTTCTCTAAATTACCAAAAAGGAACAAATCTTCCCAGAATAGGCACATTCCCCTTTTTTTCATTTTTCTTCGTTTTATATGCTGCTTCGTTCCTACTTGTCTCTCTGCCCCTTCTCTTTTTTGAGCACACGAATTATCAACGATTGCAAAACAATTTTATCAAACCATATGTATCAGTCTATTTATAACTCATACTCGAAATGTATACCAAGAAAAGACTGAAAAGACTTCGATCCACTAATTGTGTGCGTATGCGGATGTGTGTTGTGTAATCCCCTGTGTAAATGTCTGTATGTAGTGCAACAGTCAGGGTCTTTTGTTTGTTTGTTTGTTTGTTTGTTTGTTTGCTTTTATTTCTGCGTTCTAGATTAAATCGACATTACTTATATAACGAAGTCATGTATAATTATAACATTTCAGTATACGATAAACATAATACAAAGGTATAAACAAACAGGAATACAAATTAATAGAGTGATTTTCATTATACAAAAGAGCTAAATTATGAGAACGCAGGAGACCGCCATCGTGAGCTGTAAGGCTTGAAAAGGATGGTGGTCTTTTCGTTTTCATCATTGCAAAACATCATCCCCTTCCCCATTTTTATGATACCACAAAGAACAACAACTAAAGCTATGTCAGATGTTCCTTTGTTCCTTTACTTTTCTTTTTAGCCCTTCCATTCCTGTTTCTCTTAATTCTTTTTTTTTTATTTTTTTTTGTCAATAAAACGAAAAACCGCAAATTCATCTCCTTTTTATTGATCTGTAACGTTGCATTGAGCAGAATTGCATGAATAAATAGGGAACTTATCGCATTAAATGTTAGATTTTTTTAAAAAAGATATTTTGACCCTATTCTTTCACAGTTCTGGAAGAAGTAGCTCCAAATATTTGACGATGTTGATGATTTGTTAATGTTTTCCAGGGGCGACGCCAGGGTATTTTGATGGGGGGGGGGGGCGTATTTTTCTGATCTTTAACCTTGGCCCACAGGTAAGTTTATTTACGTTTTGGATTAACAATCTATGGCTAATATATAGTTGCAAGGCCGTACGCAGATTTTTTTTTTTTCCGGGGGGGAGATATGGTCAGTATTTGATTGAACAGCCAAGCGAGGAAGCAAAGCGACCGAGCGGGAGCTTTTGGACTTTTGGAATAGAAAGTGAGTGATCTGGTGCACACTTTGGGTGGAATATTTTTTGAAATTTTCAATAACAAAAAGTAAGGGGAAAAAAGGGGGGTTGAAAATTTCGGGGGGCAACTGCCCTCTATGTGCGTATACGGCCTCGTATAGTTTCATGACCCTGCATGCCCTTTCTTCCCGCATACTGTTCTTTCTCCTTCTTCTTCTTCTTCTTCTCCTTCTTCTTCTTCTTCTTCTTCTCCTTCTTCTTCTTCTTATTCTTCTTCTTCTTCTCTCTTTGTTTTTTGATCACTTGAAATATCATAGGGGTGCCCCCGGAGCGCCGCCCCTGATGTTGCATTTCAAGTATGTCCGGGTTCATATAATTTTGGTCATGAGTACCGAAGCAATTACTTCACGTCATGGAATATTTGATTCGGGTAACTGTCTGGAACCGTATTTTTAAAAATAATTTTCTTTATTTTTTTTTCCTGATTGCACATCTTATTTGTCATTTAAAAATTTCGATATGAACTTCCACATAACTCAGGATGATGTATTTTATTGATAAATTTACATTGTCAAAGGCAAAGAAGAAACGTATTGTGCAAAATCTAAGACATAGAAATTGCTTCACATCTACAGAGGAGCCGGACCTTCGCTTTGAAAGCAAAGAAAAGAAAATTATAATTAAAAAAATTCTGGCGTCTTGCGGCGTGCAAGTGCCTAACATAAACAAGATATCAGGAAGACGGTTTGTGTAAATCTAGCTTTTTTAGCAACTTTTGAATTATAAGAGCAAATTTTTCCTCATTAAAAAAAAATCAGAATGCACTCGTTTCTTCTTATGTTATTCTTATTTTTTAAAAATCACATATACTTCATTTATTGAAAATAAATTCCGGATACTGTGGGTACGTAAGATATAATCTGATAATATATATCTATATGCTTACAAATATGTAGGTTGTAAGACATATATTTAAGTTAGAAGTTCTGCATCCTTCATAACCAAGTTTCTAAATACAACCCCCATTTCAAATACCTACTCGAGACGAACCTAACCCTAAATCTACCTCTGACAAAATAAACTTCAAAATGGTACGGCAAGGTTGAGACGGAAAGGAAGGGGAGTGAAAAAGAGAAAGAGAGAGGGGGAAGGGGTGGTTAAAAAGAGATATTTAGAGAGAAAAAAAGGAGAGAATAATATTTTTTTTAAATTGAAAATTCTACTAATAAATTAGCATAATAAGATTGAATCGATGAGCCTTACGTCAAATCAGAAATTAAAATGACGATAACATTCATAGAAAAGGAAAAGATCATCATTTTAGGGAAAGAGGAGAACAAGTCATCGGAAAAGTTCGCACCCCATGCGCCAGGGGTAGACAAATAAGGAAGCTCTTTTAATACTTAGTTCCTGTTGAATTCGTTATCAAAATATCTGAAAAGAGAAGTTAGAATAAGATCATTGTTTGATCATGCTGACAGCGGTATGATGAAATATGATATCTTTCAAAAGGTAACCCGATGATTTTAGTATATTTTCTCATGAATTCATGTCCCTATTATTACGAAAAATCAGGACCTGGCTTCAGGGGAAAATTCTGTTTGGAAAAATCTGAAATTTTCTGAAAAGCAAAGAAAAAGAAAAAAGGTACACAACTTCTAAGCTGTCTTCTTGCATGTCTTCACTCCAAATTGCGCTGATAAGCAGGAAACATACACACACACACAAAAAAAAAATCCTCGGCATTTTGTATGGTGAATGAGGGGTGCTACTTTTCCAGTAGACTCTGGTCTGTTCGTGTTTTGGTGTTGGGGGGAGGGGGGGGGGGGGCTTATCATGCTTATGGTTTCTGCACATGACTTTTGAATTTCATTATTACATGTATGCAATTTTTCTCAATATAGTAACTAAATTCATGAAGATACGGGGGGGGGTATTGGTCATGGTTATCGGTTATTAAGTGCAATATTGTGTGCGGGTGGCAGGGGAGGGTATTTATGGCATAATTTTTTTTTGTTTCTTACTTTTATATAGGTTGTATTTTGTATGGATGTCTTTCTCAGGTATTCATTTTGTATTTGTTAGGCACCCTATATTTGCACACTGTATGTCAAGATGTAATTTCTTTCTTGTTATGCAGTTATGTGTAAAGAGTCCGAAAAAAAAATTGTGTTTTTTAAAACATGACAATAAAAATTGGATTGAATTGAATTGAATTGAATTTAAGTCTCTTTTTACCTCATAATTAAATTGCAAGCAAAAAAAAAAAATTTTTTTTAATCCAACGATAACAAAATGGTGGGGGACGCGCCCCCCTTCCCCCTTCCTCTTTTATTTTGTTTGTTTGTTTGTTTGTTTGTTTGTTTTTTGCTGATGACGACGACGACTTTACACGACTTATGAGCTTGCATCTACTTTTAAGCAGCTCTTTAGCATGTTTAGAGTAAATTTCAGTCTGTTAATTTCGCTTTGTATTCTTTGCCTATGATGATGACCACGATAATGATAATGATGATAATGAGATGATGATGATGATGATGATGATGATGATGATGATTATGATGATGATGATGAGATAATGATGATGAGATGATGATGATGATGATATAGACAATAATAGTAATAATAATGATTGTTTTAATGATGATAAAAAACCTAATTATATAATTTTAAAAATTGTAGCAAAGTAGAGTAGTTACTGTAGTAGTAGTAGTAGTAGTAGTAGTAGTAGTATATGATAATAATGTTGATAATGATGATGATAATAATGATAATAATAATAATGATAGTAATTACAATAATAATAACAATGATAATTATAATGATAAAAGTAATAATTATGATAATAATGATAATGATGATAACAACAACAATCATGATAACAATTATGTAAAATCTTATCCAATGAAGTTTTAATGTATAAGTTCATCAGTGTTTGTGCGGTTTTTGGTTTGTTTTAGTTTGGAGTGTTTTGATTCTTCAAAGAATACAAGAAGTATGCACTTTTTGCAAATCAAATAATAAAGACGCAGTGGACAAACTCTCCAGTAAAGTCTCAAACAATTAGTTACGTAATATCACAACTCTACTGAGGTTATCATTACAAAAGAATAATAGAAAAAAGCCAGGCCTCGTCAACTAAATTTTTCAAAAGTTTTGTCTGAAATGTAATGAATTTAAACGTTTCTCAGAGGTATTGAAATCAGTTGATTAGAAATTGAGATGTATTTATTAGTAGTATGTACTCATTTGCTAAGTAATTTTAACTGCAACCAACTCCGTATCCGCATAACCCTGTTACACTTACGAAATTACGATAATATTACAAAGAATGAGGCGAATATCCAATTTCCTTCATCTGACAGTCGGATTACGCTACTCTCTTTTTAAAAGAGTCAACGCATTCACTCTGTTAAGGGTGGATTTAAGAAAAGAGTGAATTTAGAGTAAACATTGTGATATTCGCTCTTTATTCACTTTTTAAGGGGTGACTTCAGTGATCACTCAAAATCCTTGAGCGTTCACTGAGGTCATAGTGAACATCACAATTTTTACTCTCAATTCACTCTAAATGCTCTCTTCTTAAATTCACCCCTAACAGAGTGAATGCGTTCACTCTTTTTTTTTTTTTTTAGAGAGTATAGTGTTTATGACGATGTTCTTGTATTAACGTGCTTTTTGTTATTGTCGTGTCTTCGACGTCCCCAACACCCGTTTTTCATGTGTTAGCCTCCTTCTCAACAACATCTGATCAGAGCCAGAAGGGCATTAACTATGTGTTAAAGCATATGAGGTAACGCCTTTCTGGCTCCAAACAGACGAATTATACTGCAATTGAGTACATTATGAGAACAATATTATTGTTTCAGGAGGAAATTCATGTGAATTTTAAGTTTTATAATTTCAAAATAAATTTTACCACCTACAAAATGATGATCATGAATACATTAAATTTTACTTGTTTTGCATTGTATTTCATGCCAATGTTTGTATTGCAATGTGAAATTACATTACCTGCCTCTTTTCATCAATGAAATTAATAGAAAATTCGTTTGCTTTACCCAAATCTACAAGTTAGAAAAAATATTCAGACTGTAACATGACAACATAATCGTCACGAATTAACCCGAATTATTAAAATGAAAATGATGATTTCGATTTTTGAATTCTTGGACTTTACAGCAGCACTCCTTCCTGGTATTAGCTTAAATCTTAAAAAAGAAGAAATTAATACCATGATTGAGTTTGCTTCAAGAGAGAAAGCGGACACTAATCTTCAAAATGGTTAATTTTCTCTTGTACACCTCTTTAAGAAGCGGGGGGGGGTAGGGATAGTTAAAAAATTTAATTCAAATTGAGACCTTCTCTTTATTTTGTATATTAAAAGAATGGAAGCCTTAACGTTTGATCTCTCAAAAAGAAATATTTCCGACAAACGTGACAAAGGCGCTACCTGGAAACAATGAAAAGGGTTATGTAGGGAATTTCGGTCCAGAAAACAAAGTGAAATGGATAAAATAGTTTACAGCCATGAATCCAAACGCAATGATTTACTTTTATTCCCACATGATCGGTTATTTCGGAGAAACCATGTAGACCTACAAAGATGCGTTGTATGAACTCAAAGTAACACATGAACGAATCGCAATTATATTCATTTTGCAAAAGAGAAAGCGGCGTTTTTCATTTAAATAATAATTTTTACTCTCGCAAACTTCTCTTTTGCGACCGATGTTTGTAGGCAAATGGGAAAGATATATTGGTGGTAACTCATCAAAAGAAAATTCGACATTCTCAAAAGAGAAAGCATGCAGACATTTTTTTAATTATCAGAAAACAAACATTTCCAACAGTTGCAATTGGACGAGTCTGTCAGAGGTTTTTTTCGCATGTAACTTATCCAAGTAATGTGATTTTAATTTTTTTCTTTGTACTTTTATTTGGAAGCCTTTAAGTGATGGGTAAACCCCACACCCCATCGGTGACGGGCATGGGGCAAACATAAATCAAATAATGTTCAAGAAAAGAAATTTAAGAGGAAAAATATCCATTTTAGAAATAATCTGAGATTTTTGACAAGGCGACAACATGTCAGTGATCACCTATTTCGCTGTCTATTTGTTTGTTATATCTTTGCCCATAAGTTTTTGAGCCGTGATTAGCATAATAAGCGTTTAGCCATTAAGCCCTTATGGATTTGAATTGTTTGATTATTTTGCATATTATCTGCGGATTTGTGGATAATATGATAAGATCGACTGAATCCATTTTTTAAATATATATACAGCACCACGGAAGGGGAAAATATTTTTTGTTTGAAGCAGTACTTTCGTTAATAACCTTGCACATTCATTCATTCGGTAAGAACTGGTTTACATACATTTCAGGTAAACAGCTGGAAGCCCGGTTAGCTCAGTCGGTAGAGCATCAGACTTTTAATCTGAGGGTCAAGGGTTCAAGTCCCTTATCGGGCGACGGCGTATATTTTACAAATTTTCCTTCTACTTATTTATTTACATTAATATTTTATGGTTTAAAATTGATGAATTAGAATTTCGATTTTTTAAACACCTTGCTCATGTAATGTTAAAAGTTATTAACAAGGAAGTACCCAGTTACATCATACAAAATTCATAACTCAGACATCTAATTATAGACTCGGGGTGGGCGATGGGCATTTTCATATACCTCATATAAAGACGAATTATGGCAAAAGACGTTTCAGGTACAGGGGGGGGGGGCAAAATTACGGAATATCATAGGTAAATCCTCAATCGTATACACTCTCACATTTAATCAGTTTAAAAAATACATTTTGAACCTTCCCTGGAATAACATACTCACTCACTTTTCGGTAGTATACAGCTGGCTGTAGGTTTATGATTTATGATTTATAATTTTATGAGTTACTTTTGTTTATTCTCTTGCATATTGTTTATTGTTTGTTTTGTATGTTTATATTTTCTTTTTGTATAATTATGTTCAGTTTTATTCCTGTAAATTTTGATTTGATGTTGTTTTAAATTGTGGACCCCTTTGAAAATCAACTTCTGTTGAAAGGGCTAGCCACCCTTTTGAGGAAATAAATAAATAAAATAAAATAAATAAATTACAGCTCGTTATTACGCAGGTTCATTATTCCGAAGGTTCGAATACTCCTAAGATTCGTAATTCCTACCATGGACCTATTACGGATGGATGTTGCACGTTTTGTTAGCGAATGCCTTGTGATTGTCTCTGTCATTGTCGTCTCAATAACATTCCGTACAAGTTTCTTCACTTTGATCCCATGATATCCACCGCCGATTAGCCGGGAGCTGAAAATTGCAAGACAGTGATTTTATATGTAATATTGTAAAAAACTATATGCGCAGACGATTATCAGTCTCTTAAATCATGGAAAATCAATGTGCAGTTTTGGTTTAGAATCAGAAATCGTTGTTCCATATGTTATATTTTGAAGAACATGTTGATATTACCAGATAGAGGTTATATGTTGATTGATTGTTTCTGATTTAAAATCCCGTTTACCCCAATTTCCTTATAACATTCCAGAGTTATAACGAACAGGGCTTATGAAGATCATGGCCTTCTTATTGTTATGTAAGGTCATAAGGGTGTCCGAGAGTTTGCGAGTCAATAATAATAAACTTCATATCACCAAAATCGTCTGCTATCTAACTTTGCTGCTCTCCATTGGTAATGATTTTTAATTTAAAACACACTCTTACAAATCTCACCATCCAAACAAAAAAAAAGAGAGGGAAACTGCTCCTTTGTTTGACCAAAATGCTTATGCAGTAGCTATTGTTAAAACAGCTGAATGTTCGCATTAAGATGCACATAATCAGAAGGCGGTGGAAATCATGGGATCAAAGGAACAATCACGTGGAATGTCCATCTGTAATAGCTCCATGTTCCTATAGTCCGTTATTCCGAAAGTTCGTTACGGTCCGTTATTCCGAAGGTTCAATTCTCTACAAATGAATAAGGGTTCAATGATCCGAAAATGAAATGGGGTTCGTTAGTCCGAAAAATGAAAATGGGGTTCCTTTAATAGTCCGAAAACGAAATACGGTTCGTTAATCCGAAAATTGAATAAGGTTCGTTAATCAGTTAAAGTTCATTTTCGGATTAACGAACCCTATTTCATTTTCGGAATAACGAACGTCGGAATTATGTTCCTTTATGATCAATCATGTTAATGCAGCAAATATTCGGATAAACAAACCCTATTTCATTTTCGAATTTACAAACCTCCAGGTAGGTCCTATACGAAATTTGTGTGTTCGGAATAACGAACAGCACCCTATTTTATAGACCTGTTTACTCAGTGGCGGATCCAGGATCTGGAAAAAAAAAAGGGGGCGCAAAAAGCAAATTTGAAAATAGAGGGTGCGCAGATGACATTTTTCTTAGATTTAGCTATATCGATATGTATCTTCAATGTGAGATTCTAGAAAAAAAAATAGGGGGTGCGTGCCCCTCTCACCCCCGCCTGGATCCGCCACTGTTAGTAATGGATGCACATTAAAAATCTTTTGAACAGAGGCTTTTCTTGACAACTAGAAAGTTAGATGTTTCCCGAATATCAAAATATGGCAACAAGTAAATTTATGCAAACTGAACTCCATCAGAACGTACCATGTACAAACATGACAATTTGATGGTATATGTTCAAACTACCATGGTTGTACCATCAAAAATGTTTGTACATCAAATTACCATGGATATAACGAGATGCTTTTTACTGAATACTTTTTACTTTTACTGAATTCCCCCCCCCCCCCCTTCATTTTCACCCGTTTCGGATTCCAGCAAGCAACGGGTAAATGACTTTTTTGGGGTTCATTTTTCATTTCGTTTATTTTCCATTTCTAACATAATATAAACAGAATACAAAGTATGCATCGTACAAGGTAAAAAAATAAAACTTAACAGTGGATTCGTAAATATAAATAGTTCCCGCGTACAAGAGCCTGAAAAAAAAAGGTTGGTAATGGAGGGGACTGCTGAAAAGCCGAGCTTGTAGATTGCAGATTTATACCATGTATACCGTGAACTTTTCATACCATACAGTTCATGGCCTTAGCCAATGAGGTACAAAATTGGAACATTCATAACCCCACATTTTCCCTCTTCATACCCAACTTTGCTCAAATCCCCGAACGATTCAGGATGTTTCCTCCTTGTGGTACGATTCACCTCGTTCAACATCACAAAGAACTTTTGAAAAATGAGTGACACAGGATCTTGGAGTGAAGCATCGTTCAAGGCATTCAGCGAATTAAGTCGATAAATTACGCGTCAGCGTAACAATCATTTTGTTAAATGGGGGGGGGGGGGGGGGATCGGGACCCGTTTTTATGAAAGATAAACTTGAGTTCTTGGCCCCGTTTCATAAAACTTGTTTTCAATAAGTTTTTATTTCGTATATTTGGTCGATTATTTTTATTTTTTTTTGGGGGGGGGATCAATTTCTACCTTGTTTGTAAAGCTCTTAGAGATTATTATCTTCATTATTATCATTATTATTATTGTTATTATTATTATTATTATTACCGTTATAAGCAACTGAAATCCTTGCGTCTGATTGGCTGAGAGCAAAGTTGTCATAGAAATGTGGCAGTTGTTAATACTGACTGGGCCGTATGCAGAATTTTTTTCCGGGGGGGGGGGGCAAGACGCATAAAAATTTTCAAAGTGAGGGAGCGAAGCGACCGAGCTGGTCACGAGGGCGCTTTTGCATTTTTAAAGTGAAATTGAAGGATTTGGCGCATACTTTTCGTGGATTTTGTGAAAATTTTCAGTAAAAAATTGTAAGTTTTCAAAATTTCGGGGGGGGGGGGGGCTGCCTCCCTGCCCCTCCCCCCCCCCCCCCCCCCCGTTGCGTACGGCCATGAATACTGATAACATGTTTTATGAAACGGGGCCCTGATCATGAGATTACAATGTGAAAGAAACCATTTCAGAGCGATTGAGAAAAGCTGATTGAATAAAATTTAAAAGATGGTGTATACCCGCAGGTCTTGACATCATCACAATGATAGCAAATCAACTGAATCGTGTTGATAAGAATCTAAAATGCACACAGAATTGGATATACGGGACTACTTTAACCCAACACTCAAGCCGTTTCTTGTCATGTTTCAGTTATGGGGGCATTTGAAGTTTATCCTTTTCAGGGGATATTTCTCCTATGGTGTTTGTAGAATTTATCGTGGCTTCTCAGTTCCCTCTCCAGTAAAAAAAAAAAAAAAAAAAAAACTAAAAAAAAACAAACTAATAAAAATTAGGACGTATCACAAATGACCCCAAGTACCCCAGGATATTGTCCACATGGACAGGTCCCTTTCTGTAAACTTTAGAATAATCTCTCCAACAGTCATGAACATGCCTTATAAAGAGATTCTGTTCCCCTTTTTGAAAAGAATACTTCCACCTGGGTATCGTGGAATGCACCACTGGTGCATAATTAAATAATGATTGCATTGATTTCTCACAGACATGACAGACCATGCTTATGCTCAAATTGTATCTACGAACTGGCTTCCTGCAAGATATCATTTGCTTTCAAACTTAATAAGCCTGTTTAGTAATGTATTTCAGTATCCATGTTTCTCTCCAGAATCCTTATTTACCAACTATTTAGTGCACCTGCTATGCATAATGGCATCTCCATGGTTGGAATCCATTTTGCGTTCATTAGTTGTTGCTTTGTCTGGCAAGACCCTGGCAAGCTTTTGAGTCGTCAAGAGAAACATTTGTTCAAGAAGTATGCATGAAATTAGTGAACAAGTCTATTAGATAATGACTGCATTGATGAGCACACATCAAGAACTAGCAGTGGTTTTTAGAAATTTGTCACAGATCACCAACATCTATTCATGCTCAGATTGTATCTACAAATTGGCTTACAGCAACATATCATCGGTTGTGTTAGCGCAGTAATCTTCCTTCAGAAATCGTTATATTGGTCGTATCTAAGGGTTTCTTTTCTCTTAATTATTTTGTTCCAATTTGATTTTGTACATGGATTATCAATTGCAATATTTGTTTGGGATTTTTGTTTGTTTTTTACGACTTCCATTTTGTGAATTCTAATTTCAGATTTTTCCAAATTATGTAATTTAACTTATTTGACAGAATGCTCAGTAATGGCATTTTAATAGATAGTCAATCATTCAAGCTATCAGCAAGACAACAGATCAATCAGTCCATCCATCAAGCAGTCAACATATCGATCGATCGATTAATCAATCAGTCAATGATTTGATCTGTCATGCATTCAGTCAAAATCGGGCAATAAGCAATCATTCAATCTGTAAATCAAGTCATGGACAAATAAGCCAATGAGCAATCAAGTAGCAGAGCAGTCAAACGAGGAAGCAAGCACTCAATCCGTAAATCAATCAATCAGTCAATCCATCATCATCCAATCAAGCTATAAAGTAATTAGCAATCAATCAATCAATCAATCAATCAAGAAACAAATCAGTTCATCAAACAAGCAATCAGCCGATCAATCAACCAATAAGCTATTTATAAACCACTTAATCAGTTAAACAAGGAAACTATAAACTAAAAAATCAATTAACCAACTAAGCATTCAAACAAATAAGCAAGTACACTATCAGTTGATTAATCAATAAATTCTGAAATCAACCAATTAAGTAAGCAATCAGGCAAGCAGGCAAGCAGGCAAGCAAAGAGCTAGTCATTGTATTAACCAGTTAACCAATCAATCATTCAAGCAATGAATCAAGGTATTGCTCAAGCGGTTAATGAATATTTAATCATTTAAACCTCATACACAGTCAGGCAAGAGCGCAAACATAATTTAATCTGTTATTCAACCAGTCATGTAGCCTCATTCAATAGGTTAATCAATCAGTCAATCAAAGATCGATCAATTAACAAGCAGTCAAACAGGCAAACGAGCAAGTACGCAATCATTTGATCAATCAGTCAGTCACCAACCAATCACTCAAGAAGCAACTAAACAAGCTAATCAGAAATCAATCGATCGTTCAATCAATAAATCAAGGAAGCAAGCCAATACTTAATCAGATAATCAATAAGCATAATCAATGCAACATGCAGGAAACAATCAAGCAATCAAATATTAGATATAATCAATCAATCAATCAATGAATCAATCTATGAATCTATCAATCAAAACAACCCAATACCTCTGTTGTTCATATTTTTTATAAAAATGATCAAACTTTATTCTCGTTTTACAACTCAAAATGAGCGCATCACGTATACAAACAATTTTAGAAACAATCATCTTGATAATAGGCCTACTAGTATATACACAATACGGAAGAATCAATTGCAATTTAAGGATATCCGGTACACCGGCATCAAAATTCGATATAATTTCCTTGATATAGTAGAAACTTTCCTCAATCAAACTAAAAAGTACTGAACACGTAAGTTACTGTGCAGGTATTATAATGTGATAAAGTACTTTCAAAATTTTTGGAGTGCTACATGGCAACAGCAATGATAACGAAATATTAACAATAAAATTATAAGCATAAAGGTGATGCAAAATTCATCCAGGTGGTAGTGAGAAGGAAATAAGATAAATCTTGACAGGATGTGAAGAGAATTATTACTACATCAGAAAATATATTTAGATACAGAATTGGCGATGTATTACTAACAGGTTGACTGAGAGTTCACATGTACTTTCCTAGGGTATATACCACAGGACAATTATCAGGGGACCGTTTCATGAAAGTTGTCAGCTCTGACAAGTTGTCAGTCACTGACAGTTACCATAGTAACAGTCAGTGATCAGTGCTTCTCAGCCAATCAAAACCCAGTATTTTGCTGAAATTGTCAGTGACTGACAACTTGTCAGTGCTGACAACTTTCATGAAACGGTCCCCAGAATTTTAAATAATGTTCTTTGGTGTACTGATACGACTGAGATCTCTTAAACATGTTAGGAAATGGGTGATCCTTGAGAATTTGGAACTGCCAACCAACATCCACCTTCAATTTACTTTAAAAAAAAAAAACTTTTTTACTTTAATAATAATTGTAAAAATCATGAAAATGTCGTAGTGATTATTTAAATAATGATTTTGCAAAATTGCAAAAGTTACATATCAAACGACAGGGAAATTCATGCTGAATATGATGAGATTTAAATTGGCCACATATTTTAGTTTCTAACTTCACAAGATTCCATAATGTAAACCAATGCATTTTCCCGCTGAAGTTACTCGCAAAATCTCGAACGAAAACGCTACGGTTGCCAGGTCCGAGACCGTACGATAAATTCAGTGCATATAGTTCATTATTTGCGGCGTTGCGGTCTGACTGTTGAACACGCTGCAGTCGCCCTATTTGAGAGTCTGGGACTCGAGTCCATAAAGTGCAGGGCTGCGTTTCACGAAACCGTCATAAGTCTAAGTTCATGGACATCCCATTGAAACGCGTGTTAATTCTACAACACGCGTTTCAATGGGATGTCCAAGAAGTTAGACTTATGACGGTTTCGTGAAACACAGCCCAGTATTCCAAAGTCTGTTTTAGGTTGTTTCAATTCGCCCAAAAGGCAAGTAGAAACATGCAAATGCTTGGTATAATGAAATGATGATAAAAGTATACCACACTTGCTGAGTGAATGGTATCTTGATAAAACACAAATTATCATGACTAAAGAATAAGCATGACAAGTGAAAGGCATAAAGACAAAACCACGGATATTTCCTTCAAGGGAAGCATGGCCCATGTCAAAATTTGCAGCGGTGCAATCATCAATTTGCATGGAGTAACGAAAGACAAAGAAATCTTATTCAATGAAAGACTAGACAATAATCACATTAATATTCCAATCAAAACCTCTGTATTCAACATCTACAATGACAGATACTAACTCTAATAAACATAATTTCTAAAGAAAAATAGTCAACGCAATCTCGTATATATTATCATGTCCATTATCGCCATGTTCCATCTAATGGATTTTAAAAAAAAAAGTAGTACAAAACAGTATGAAATGCACAATATTTCCTTAATCATTATGAAAGAATTCCTATCATAATATAAGACGGTTCAATTCTGAAAGGAAGAATTGCTGTTTTTAATAATGTCTTCAGACAGATACATTCAAGCCCACGGTACACTTGATATAAAAACTGGACGCAATAATTATTTCACATATTCTTAAACGTCGCGACAAAATAAGTATGAAACCAAAGAGACCAGCTCTGGATTTACGTAAAAATAAATATTTACACATTTTAATATAAAAACAATAAGACGCGTAACATAACAGAGGCACTCGAAAAAGCATTAACTTTAATTTTCCCTCGTGTCATTTTTAAGATCATATACAGTTATCATCTAGGATTATACTGTAATTTACATTACAAAATGTACAAATATGTTTCTTGAGTATTCGGGAGACATACATCTAATGCCACATCAAAGATTCTAATACGAAGATAAAACACTGCAGTAATTCGTTGACACTTGTTCAACAAATATACTGATTAATATAATACAACATGAATTTAAAGTTCATTTTCTTGTAAGATTGATAATGTTGTTAAAACGCGAACAAAGCGACCCCAATAAAAAAAGAAACAAGAAACAAACAAATAAAAGAGGAGCAAATATTCGTGACCAAGTCAACTCAGGTAGACTTTGGATCAAAGAAGTAGCATTGATAAGAATTATTTGAAACATATTTCTTTTAAATCATTTACTCCCAACATGTCTGCACAGGTTTTTGATCATGTCGCTCACGTGAAATATATCAAGAACAATAGATAGTTCGTATGCTATTTTACCTTCCGTGTTATTGTATCGAGAATGTGGACAAGGTAAATATTTAATCTGGCGGACGATGTGGTTAAAAAAAAAAAGTGTTGTAATTAACGATAAAATAATAACGTGTAGTGTGGGGGCGTAATGCTGTTATCATGCATTATCCAAGTCATTCCACCCTTGCACGCACATAACGTACATAATGTATGCAGCTGGGGAGTATTCCTTCAATCAGGGTCATTATGGCAATTTCACGCATTAATTGGTGTGAATTCCGGAGGTGGGGGTACATCATCCCCCCCCCTCCACATACACACATACACACGCACACACGCACGAACACTCACACACACACACACACACACACACACAGTTCTGATTCATCCAGGTAGAGTTCAAATTATAAATAATTGCTATTTTGATACATCTGGACTTTCTTTGGACTTGGATCCAAAGTAAGTCCAGGGGAGCGTTTCATGATGCGAGGATTTTCAGTAGCTTAGAACAG
The DNA here is from genome assembly GCA_029962745.1 of Echinometra lucunter. Classification (NCBI taxonomy): domain Eukaryota; kingdom Metazoa; phylum Echinodermata; class Echinoidea; order Camarodonta; family Echinometridae; genus Echinometra; species Echinometra lucunter. The sequence continues at coordinate 16,855,120 of CM057163.1, forward strand.
TTGTCAATGAAAATCACTGACAAAACTCTCCATTAAACGCTCCCCAGATGTATTGATTTAGCAATTATTTAATTATTTCGATCAATCAGTTGTTGAAATTCTTGATGAATTTATCAAAAAGGACGGTAAAGTTATGGTCGTAAAATTTCGGCAAGAGATTTCGATCACCCCCTTACTCCTCGATTATATCAAGGTTTTTAAAATTATTTCATTTATTCTTTCTCAAACTTTCCTTCTTATGATTCCGTTGTGAGGGGGTTTTAAAACTCAACTGTCATGTGATTTACCCAAATAATACATACTGACCAAAAATTAGCTTTCAAAACTTAACACTGTGATGAACATTAAATCTTTGACAAGTTTGAAATATCTTGCTTAAACACTGTGACTGGGCAATAGGATGAAGTAAACACCATACAATAAAATATATATCTACAGCAGTTTCAATTTGAAATACATGCCACAATGTGCTTATAACAAGCCCAACTGGCTTGTCTTGTTCTGAATGGCGTGGTACAATTTAATCCTGTGTATGCATAAACTGTTACAACAGTGACTTTTTCGTCGCTTTGGGCGTCTCAAAAGCCGTCTATCACAAAACTGAGCTGATTCTTGATTTCACAATGATAGATTTTCAGTTAAACCGGATTGAGACGAAAAACTTTACAACAAAACTTTTATCAACATTCTACAGAATCTGAATAAAAGTGATCAAGTAATAGAAACTAGCTAGCTAGTTTTCTACACTGATTACAAAAATCAAAGGTATCAAAGATTGGAAAACATTCCAGAAGAGCGTAGGCCACATGAAACAAAGTGTGCATTAAACAATATAAATTTAGGCAAGATCTAAAAAGTACATAATACCTGAATATGAAAAAGAAGAATTATCACGATGATAGTGCAGTGAGCTATGGGGAAATTTTGTGCTCAAAGAGTACCTGAAGTATAAAGCTGGAGATTAAGTAATTCCAATACAAACGCAAAAGTTTACATTTAGCAAAGAAAACAAACGGCTTTCATTTCCTCAGCTAAAAAAAAAAATCACAAAGAAATTAGAGAGTAATCCAACAATGGAAGAAAAATCCCGACTTTGTGAAAATTTTTAACCCAAGAGTAAGAAAAGACGATCTTTAAAGTCGGTTGGAAGAGCCTTTTGAAATTAAAACAAAATTAAAAATCGCGAAAATTTCATAACCCTTTCTTTGTTGAAAAAAATAGAGTTCTATCCAGCATTATATTATACAGCACATAGAATTATTTCGTAAAATGGTGAAAATTACAAAGCGAAAATGCCCTCAGGAAAAAGAAAATTGAAAACAAAAGAACGACATGCTTTTCTCTGTTCGTGCGGTGTACGGTCACGTACATGTAAGTTGGTTTTTGTCATCCCGCTGCCGAAACTTGATCACGGTTGATCACATGTTTTTTTGCAACGCTGCCAAGATGGTAAATACACCAACCTTCAATTTGTTTTGTGCTTGTTCCTCAAAGTAAGGGGCATAGATTGGGGTTTCCCCCAGGCTGGCCCCAATTCTGTATTCACTCATTGGATGAAATGCGGCGTGAATTTGTAATGCAATTTCTTGCGGACGCTGGTCATGATCTTTCGGTTGCCGCGCGTATAGTTGCGCAGTGCGCGCGCCATGTTCTGATACGTCATGTGCTCCCTTTTCCCCTTAAAACGTCCCCACATCTCGGCAAACTCGTCCTTCTTGGCAGAGTAGAAGCGGAAGAGGCCCTCAGACTTGTTGACCCAGTTCAGGTACTTGCTGCTGTCACCAGTCGGATTGTTGAGGTGTTTGAGAATGAATTTGTAAAGAATGGGTTGGTCACGCTCTGTAGGTACAACAGAAAGGGAAAAATAAACAAACTGGGTTATTACATCGACAGATTATGCGACTGTGTGGATCTTTCACAGGCACGCAAATAGTTCTTTCTATTAGACCATAATACCCCATTCGTGAAGGTTGCAGATTCGGTAGAATCAAGGTAGAATGTATTCTCCTTTGCTCTGAGAATTTAAAGTGTTAAGTGCGTTGAAATGACAAAATACTCTTATAGTTAGAAATGATTGCGCTGTACTTTAAAGCACATGATGAAACAGTACTATGGACCAAAATTGAATTGAATTGAAAATTTTGGAATTAATTTTACATTACCAACTAGATCAACAAGAAGAACACATAATTATGTTTCATATAATTATCTTTCAAAATAATGATACAACGATAACAAATTGGTTTACCCAGGGAAAAAAATCATCAATCCTGTTCTTCCTGACAGCCCTGCAATAGACCTGTTTACTAATTTCAATGTATACTTGTTGAACAAGGGTTTCCCTTGACAACAAAGAAGCTTGCCAGAGGCTTTCCCGACATAGCAACAAATGTAAGAAAAATGGATCCCATCTATGCAGATGAAGTCAATTCATGAGTTGGTTACCAAGGGTTTTGGTTTGAAATCTCAATGCATTATCACATAGGTCCATTACCCCAGCTATAATCAAGTCCCAGCTGACACCTGGGTCGAGTTGGACAATAGGTAAAAACATCTTGTCCAATGATGTAAGCACCAAGCGAGGATCGATCCCAGGACCTTTTATACTGGGGTCAATAGCCTCTATAAAATGCACTTCTGCGCCCCACTATACATGCTACAATATGTCGTAGAGTACAAGAAGTAATAGATGTATATGGTGTTTGTTCTACTTGTTATTTTTTGTTCGAGAGGGAATGCCTAGGGGAAATTATGGAAAACCCCTTCAAGTTATGAAGTCCATGATCCACTCTGCTTAGTAAACAATCGTATGAACAGACTGAGGCGTAAGACTTCATACGGAGATAACACACATCTCGTGTGTCTTTTGGATGGTGACGTTAGGTCGGTCAGGTCCCAGACGAAAATAATCATATCTGATTGATAAACGTCTGCAACCCCCCCCCCCCCCGCAAAAACCCAATTACACAAACACACACACACCCTCACACACACACGCACACACACGCACACACACACACACACTCGAATGACTCTAAGTTGACTCCATGTAAACCCATTATTGTGCTAAATCATAATAGTCCCATTCTCTGTTTAGGTATTGTTTCCTCCGGTGTAACACTAGGGGAAATTTACCCTTTAAACGCCAGACAGTCCCTATTGTGTGTACCTTGACTGTGAATTACGAATGTGATATATTCCCACGAATGATATAGAATGAACAAGACAAGAAATGATATGGCGGGGGGTAGTCATTTGATTGATACTCTCGTATATAGATGTTGTTATTATCACGTGCCTCACAGGCTGACTGGTTCATCGACGCGTTGCGACGTGTAGCCAGGCGGTGAACTACATCCCTAGATCGGTTAACCACAATAAAATGCAGTGTATTCATGGTACTGTGCTTTTGTTGGTAATAAATGAGTTTTGAATGTATAGGCTATACCATCTATTAAAAATATGAACCAAGATAATCTATATGCATTCACTCAGACCCGATTCAACGTATTTTAGTTCACATTAGAAGAGATCCAGAATCAGGATAAGGGGTTGCAATGGCTTAGACTAAACTCGAATGACAACAATAACATCAGGGAAAATCTTCAGTGTTTTATGTTTTATTTACTTTTTTTTGGGGGGGGACTAGAAGAAAGATATTGTGAATATTATTTGGGGGAAAATGGAAATAAAAGGGCTAAAAAACACAAATCCGATGGGAAATGAATACATTGGTCGGTTATATTCCATACATCCCGATGTTAATGGTTTTTAGAGAGGGGGTGTATTCATAAAATGAAAAGACGTTTAGTACTGCAGAATCACACAGATCTCCCCTCCCCCCCCCCCTCAACCCCCACCTGTTGTCCTCTCTCAGCGTTTCCATGCATGGTTACCATGGCGCGCATCCATACAATTTTCTTTGGGTTACATTATAAAGTTAGAGGTGTAATTGGGTTTGAGGGTTTCCAGGGGGTTCAGATGAAGTGAAGTTGAAGAAGTGAAGTTTAGAATTCGGTTATGGAGTAACGTGACTGCGGAACAATTACCAATGGAGCATGTCGCGCAAAAAGGCAACTTTTTCGAGATAACAAAGTGTTGCATTGTCGACTTCGCTTTTATATGCTGCATTCCATATACCATTGTGTTGCTACGCCGCGAGGGCGATTGCTTTGAAAGCGCGTCGGTGATCTTCCTTGGCTGGCTTTCATGGCTCTTTTCATGAATTATTAGATTAATATAATGTTATTAGATTGATGGATGACAAATGACGTTCAAGTGGTTTCCATTGTGAATGACGCAACCACAAACTTTTTCTAGGGATTCCATGATTGCTTCTATAAAGTTCGGGTCGCGTTCAGATTAAATTTCTTATTTACCAAGTTCAAGATATATCATACTTATACATAACTTCCTTGAGTGAAACATACTTTTTAATCATATGATTTTATCAGTAAAGGAGGTTAGATTCGTGAAAATGAAAGATATTGACCCCAAATGCTTGATGCAATACTCTGAGAAAAAAATTAATTGTCCCGTATTTAGAACCCTACAGAAAAGGGCTTCTGTAAACAGATCAAGGGTTCTTTATATTTTCAAGAACCCCAAAAGGTTCCATGTACAACCAATAATAGTTCTAAAGACCCCTTTAGAACCCTTCCGAGAACCTTTCATGGTCCTTTGAAGAACCTTTCAAGGTTCCTGAAATGTGAGACAAGCAAAGTTTTTAATCAGCACCATTTATACTAAGCGTGAAGGAAGTCAAACAAGACATGGGAATTATTAAGAGTTGCCAAACCTGGTGTACGTCTTATATTCCCTTATTATAGGCCTATAGTTTGCACGCTTGTGTACGTAGCACGGCCTTCACGAAACGGTAAGTAGGTATTTAGGCAACTAATGATTTATAAAGAGCGATAACTATTTTTTCGGGAATGGATGAAATCTGGGGAGCGTTTCTTTACTTTCCTTTTTCTTTCTTGAGGAATCCACTTCACTACAAGCATTGCTTTTTTGTGGATTTCTCTTTTCCAATATCATTTTTTTCCTTTTAATACACTATGTCAAGCAGAAATTTAATTTGTTTTGATGTTAATAAGTGGAAAAAATGTTATACGTTAATTTACGATATTTCTGTTTAAAAGAAGAAAAAAATATTTTGTCTAGTGTTATATTGGAAATAAAACCTGAACTTGAACTTGAAGAGCTATGTCAGTGATTTTCACTGACAACTGTTATAAGCTACTGAAAATCCTCACATCTGATTGGCTGAGAGCAAATTAGTCAGTGAAAATCACCGACAAGACTCTTCATGAAACGCTCCCCTGGGCACCGTTTCATGAAAGTTGTCAGCACCGACAAGTTGTCATTGTCATGATTGTCTGACAATTTCAGTGAAATCCTTGGTTCTGATTGGCTGAGAAGCACTGATCACCGACTGTTACTATGGTAATTGTCGGAGAATGACAACTTGTCGGTGCTGACAACTTTCATGAAACGGTGCTCTGATGTTTATCGGGTGAAATTATACGAAATGCTTTGATAAAGACGAACTGGTGTACATGGAACTAAACCGTAAACGAAATGATTTTTTTTCCCCAAAAAACTGACACAGCTCCATATTTCTAATCACTTTAAAAAGTGCAGAATATAATATTTTAGTCAGCCTTGCGGGAAACGACATATAAGCCACATCAGTTTTAAACAATATTTCCAGTCATGGATTCTCAATTGTTCATACTACAATCGTACCGACGATTTGCATTGGTTATTCATGCATCAATTTCACAATGAAATTTCTTTAACCAGTCTGTTTTTCCAAAAAAACTGACACAGCTCTATATTTCTAATCACTTTAAAAAGTGCAGAATATAATATTTTAGTTAGCCTTGCGGGAAACGACATATAAGCCACATCAGTTTTAAACAATATTTCCAGTCATGGATTCTCAATTGTTCATACTACAATCGTACCGACGATTTGCAGTGGTTATTCATGCATCAATTTCACAATGAAATGTCTTTGTATTTAACCAGTCTGTTTTTCCAAAAAACTGTCACAGCTCTATATTTCTAATCACTTTAAAAAGTGCAGAATATAATATTTTAGTTAGCCTTGCGGGAAACGACATATAAGCCACATCAGTTTTAAAAAAATATTTCCAGTTATGGATTCTCAATTGTTCATACTACAATCGTACCGACGATTTTTCATTGGTCATTCATCCATCAATTTCACAATGAAATGTCCTTGATATAACCAGTCTGTTTACCATTCACAATTACATTCAGACACTATGAATCAAAGCAATGATTATTCTTCCGTAAGCTTGGGATAGTATTCTTACTTTTTTCTGTCACAATAATTTTAATGTTGTCTTGGACATGTTGGATGGCAGTCTGTTAGATGCTTTTGACCACAACACATGCTTTACTCAGTCGTTCATTCTTCCCCTGCCTACAACTTTTTTTATACTGTTTTCTTCAGTCCAGTTATAGGTATTTCAGCATTTTATTCTTTATGCTATCATCTTTATGCGAGCTTAAATATTCTTGCAGAGCTCTCTGGGAGCAGTGTGCATAGTACTGAAGAGGCTACCCTAGGTAAACAAGCCATATAATTATTATCATTGTTATCATTATTATCATTATTATTATTATTATTATTATTATTATTAATATCATTATTATTATTATTATTATCATTATCATTACAATTATCATTATTATTCATATCATTATTGTTAATATTAATACTATTATTATTGTTATTATTATTATTGTTATTATTATTATTATTATTGTTATTATTATTATTATTATGATTATCATTATCATTATTATTATCAATATCATTACTTTTATTATTAATATTATTATCATTTTCATTATCATTATCATTATACTTGTAATTATTATTAAGATAATATTGAGTTCTGGTCATGCAATTTCAACATGAAATAAACTGTTTCAAATCATTAGGAAAGAATGATTAGGTGGTAAATGAAATTGCTGTGTACTCTGACATTCTTCAATCATCACAGTGGCAAGAAATCAATTCAAACTAGTTTGCAAAGCACAGCAGCATTTCATACAAAAATGGGTATGTGGGAATGTACACAATCATATTGATCGGACCAAGCCCTTAGGCTAGACGTTTCATGTCATATTTCGAATGTGAGGGCATTTGGAGAGTGATCCTCTTCAGGGGGCATATTGTTCCCCAATGATAATGAACAGACTGAATGTTACAGATTATATTTTACCTCCCCCCCCCCCAGAACTCAATATTCTCCTATATGGGCTTTCCTGCGGCAGCATTATTTTGTGCACGGTGCAAACACGTGTAATTTGCATTGTGCATGTACTGCACATCTAACATATCTTCATAGTAAACACAGAATCCAGATTAAGCAGGTGTTAAGGGAAGATACAAGTCTCATTTTCTTTTATTAAGTCTTGTAGATTGATTAACGATCAGATAATGAAATTAATATGAACTTATAGGACCACGGCATATTCACTTCTAGAATATCAAACCTCTAAAAACTTGCATAAAATCATATTTTGTCAATGTGGATCAAAATGAACAAATGTTATAATAAACAAAACATTTTGTCCCATTTGCTTGTTATTTACTTCCGTTAATGATTTGTAAATAGAAATATTTCAACTTACTCTGTTTGGGAAAGCGCGGCTTCCGTGGTCGACCGCGTTTTCTCTTGATGGGCGGTGGCGAAAAGGGCGTCTCTTCTTTCATGATGCAAAGTTTTCCCGGTTCGTCATCCGATTCGATATCCAACTTGAAGTCCTTGTCCATGAACGGTCCCAAGTTATCCGGTCCAAGACTTTCCGGTCCGAACATCCCACCGCTGTCGTTCATTTCGGGTTGTGTGTGGTGGAAGGGTGGTTCTGGGCACTGTGTGCAAAAGAACCAAATAATACGTAGGGAAAATGGCGGAAAAGGACCCAATACAGAATAAACTGAGACTACTTCCTCTTAAAAATTGAAAAGATTTTTTTTTTCTTCTTTTTTTTTCTTTCTTTTTACATCAAATCGCCTTTGAGCTGTGGCATCATTTGAAAAAAAATCATCGGGAACTTTATTGTATTTCGCTGTCTCAATTTATCATGTCATTTACAATACTAATACAAAAGGTTGTACATTATACATGATGTAGCTATGATATGTTTGCTTCCGTAAACACGGATTAATTGGAGGAAATATGAAACAATATATCGGGAAGTCATGCTGAAATATTCACTGACAATTCTGATTTTGATTTTTTTTTTGTTCCGAATCATAAAATGCTTTTTTTTCCTGAGACATTTCATTCTCGAAATCGCTTTTAACAGACATAAGAAAAGAAAAGGCGTCTTCTGTTATTCACCTGTCGGTACAATTAAAAAAGAAAAAAGCTTTATGCATACAATTCAAGGACAATCTGGGTCTTTGATATTGAGAGAGATTAGAGCAAAGCTTTTTTCTTTTTGACAATTGAAAATCAAATTAATTGACTGATTGAGCTGTTCATCTTCTTTTCGTGTGTAAGGGCTAATGAACTATCACAGCCAAGGTAATGTACATGCAAAGCCTGTTGGTTGAATTACATGTAACGTTATACATCCCAAGTTATTCCTGCATTGAATTATTATGAAAACAAATGAATTTGCTTTGACAAGCATTGGTGTAATGCTGTTTATTATTCGTAGGGAAATATCTTGAAAAGTAGATTCGCTCCGTAAATACATGTATTACTCATCTTTACAAATGTGCAAGGTGAAATGTTTTCTTACCTTCAGTGGCGTAATAGGATAGTGATTCTGATAGTCGGGCACGCACGGGTCGGGGAAAGGGAAAGCGCTGATCTCGGGTTTGATGTGCTGGACGATCACGTTCCTGAAACCCTCGTCGGTGCAGGTGGTGAGAGGGACATCATAGTCGGAATGGGGAGGTGTAAGTGTCACGGAGGGGTTTTTGACCTCTGGAGTTGGACTGATTGGGTCGTTCTGGATCCGTTTGAAATAAAGAAATAAAGTGCTTGAAAGCGTAAAGGTTTATATTTCGAAGACCAGAAACACTACGTTTATATGCGCATGTACAATATTATTAACATATGCATAATGTTACGTCACACGTGTATGTCACAATACGTCCTTTTTACAACATGTACAACGCCGGATCTTCAATGATAGCAGTTTGGCTATTGAAAAGAAACCATTTTTGAACAAAACTATAAATTAAATGAATCATTTGATGGTAAACATTTTGTTTATTAAAATGTCACAAGCGTTAGGTCCTGGCGGATACTGATCATGCTGATGGCTTTAGTAAACTTAAAAAGACGGTATAATGAGAATTTTTTTCACTGCTATCATTACTATCATTGATATCGATTTATCGACGACCTAATGCTATATATCAATTAAGGAACAGGATTAAAGGCATATAAGATTAAGAGTCATCTGATGTTTTACTACCTTCAAAATGTCCTTTTCGTTTTAGTGAGTATTATCCCCTTTCTACTTGATTACGTTCTGCAAGATATCATTTTCCTACATGTCCTAGTCATTATTCTCATTATCATGATTATCGCAATATAAACTACCACTAAACCCTTTAAACCCTTTAAACAGGTTTTATTTCTGATTAGCTTTTCTTCTATAAATTAGCCACACAAATATACTTTTCTTTTATTGGTACATTTTTCGTATGAAAAGTCATGTATCTGGAATGAATATATAACATGTATTGATGACAAATAGGTTGTAAAGCAAAAGAGTTGCAAATCAATTTGCATTGGAAAAAACAGTGATTTTTCTTATTGCCAATTTAAGGAATTTAGTACATATTTCCTTTCAAAAAGAATTACCATCAGAAAACAGAGACTTAGGCAACGAAAACTGGTACATTACGTATCAAACATTTGTGCTTTTTCTGCTCATTTATGTGGTGTGTTTTTAGGGGTCTTCATCGAAAGTTATTGGTTCCAATCACAATATGTGGATACTCTGTCATGAACGTCATGTCTCTCAATGCTAGCTGTGAATAAACAGCTACATTAACATAGTATAGTCGTTCGTATGAAAGAGAGAAACAGCAGCATTAAAGGGTTGGCATGCAACGTTCGAAAATGTAGTGAACGAAAGTCAGATTTACATGAGAGAAACTTGAAATACTTTGATTATTCTACTTACCATGACGTCCAGTAACTGTTCCAGATAGGTGTGCTTGGACCTCTCAAGATCAAGAAGATGCTTTTGGATATCATAGCCACGCGGTGACATACCTAATCCAAAAAGATGATCGGGAATAAGATGGACTGATGGATGGGTAACCGAATCTAGTGACGAGGCAATGATACGATGTATATAGTTCTCTAGCAATTATTTGTATCTTTAAAGGGCCCTGTTTTATAAAACTTGTCATTAGTAACCACTGCCACATTTCTGTAACAAATTTGCTCTTAGCCAATCAGATGCAAGGATTTCGGTAGCTTGTAACAGTTACTGCAACTTGTTGTTGATAAAAAGTTTTATGAAATGGGGCCCAGTTCTGCTCAAACAGTGTGAAACAAAATCTGTTTCAAAGCAATCTGGAAAGGTTGATTATTAAAGCATTAAATAAAAAGTCACAATTTTAAGAAATCTACTTAATGTTGTTGTAAAAAAATAGGTATATGGGACGATATACAAATGGCGGGCGGAACTTTACAGCCGTTTCCAAAGCTGTTTCTTGTCATTTTTTAAATGAGGGCATTTGATAGGTAACCATTGTAAGAGGACATTTCTACATGATATCCCCCCCCCCCCCACACACACACACACACATCAAAATATTGAGAAAGCTCACAAATTATCTATCACCTCCCTCCATAACTCAAACTTCTCTTTAAATTAATAAAAACTTTCAACGTGAAAAAAAAAAGATGGCTATTGGTTATGCAACCAATTTCGTCATTCTGTAAAATCCAAAATGATATCAGCAATGTTAGATATTTTAATTTGAAGGGTACTACTACTACCAAGTACCAACTTAAGGCTGCATATCCTTAATAATACATTGAAAATCGAAATTATATGTGTAGGAAATTATACAGGATATTCACAAAGCAATGAAACACATCCTCCCAATATACGTAATATCATAATTATATCAAATCAAACATATTGAGATTAATATCACATGTTGATTACTAGTATTCACTAAACATGACTATTCATATAATAGCATATACTCTGCTTGTAAACTGCAACAAAAAAGCCCCTTGATATTACGGGCAGTGTGATCAGGACTTTCAGAAAATCCTAAAGGTTTAGGACGCATCGCGACTATTACATTTGCTTAGAAAGAAAAAAAAAACTGTCCGGTAAAGATATTCGTTTTCTTGGCAAGATTCCTTACTCCGTGACTTTAATTTTGTTTGAATGTATTGGCTGCGAGAGGATTACGGAAGTCTGTCCGTCCGTTTTTTACTGCACAACATCCTCATAGACCGTATTCTTAGATGCGGATACACTTCTAAATCCTTGACCAGGTTTTCTACACACCTTCCGTGTCATTTCCCCCCTTTTCCATTTCTCCTTCTAAAGTTTCCCTGTTAATGTCCATGTAAAAATGTTACCGCAATTCCCATATTAGCCGCAGTGGAGATAAGTGTTTCCTGTAATAAACGGTTCTGGTAAATATAGGACGAGGACATGAAGGTCATTGATGTAATGAAAATTTATTTATTTACTTATCATTTATTCAGTTTCCATTGTGCATCTACGTAACTTTTGTAAAACCATTGTTTTGAATGCTGGAGATGAATTATTTTTTGCACTTTTTGTGACGTTTCACTGCGCATGCCCTACATATTTTATTGAAAATATGAAATTACATTTAAAAAAACTTCTAGAGTTTCATATGTATCTTTGCAAAGCGACTGCCCCTAAAATTTGTTTATCTATCATTTGTGATTCATATAATTTCAATTTTTGTTAAGGCAATGAAGAGTGATAAAGATAAGCAGGTACGCAGGAAGAATGAAGTGACTTAAAATATGCAAATAAAAAAGTTCAGTGACCTTTAATTTAACATGCTTATTTCCATCGAGAGATATCACAGTTGGCCAGTTAGAGGTTCATGACTGACAACTGAGACGGAGTTAGGTCATCCTGTGAGGTTAGCAGTCAAGTGAAAGGAAAGGTGATACATCCGAATATTTGGGTTTCTCTGACCTTCTGATACGAAGTTACTCTAATGGCCATGAGGTTTGAAAACCGAACACTTCTGTTACGTGGACCTTATTCAAATAACCATGAGCCTCACAAAACCGTAGGTGGAAAACCGTAACAAGACCGGATGCCGATATCAAGTAAATTTCTATGCTAGTTTTTTTTTCCCCCTGTGAACCAGAAAGACTTAATTCCGCATCTAATGGTCTGACCTAACGTCCTTCTGTCTCTCATAATGCACCGATCCATACAGCAAAACTCACCTTCTAGCCACAACTTGAGACACTCGTGAGCCTTGGAGCTGAACTCCCCGAAGTACTGTTTGAGATCTGTCTCTGAGTAGTGGGCCAATGTCTCGCCCGTGATTGGATACTTTTCAAACATCGTTGTGACGTCCTGCGCAGTGGCTGGGTTGATTTTGCGCATGAACCATGTTGCCCATTTTGTGACCTCAGTTGAGGTCCACTTCCAGGGATCTAAGTGGGAAAAATGAAAGAAAATCATGATTTGCTCATGAAATTATAAAGAAAGTTACAATAATGAGGAAATGGAACATCGACCATTAACACAGAAATAGAATCTAAAACGCTGATTCCTTCAAATTAAGGCACATTTCTAAAACCAAGATTGATTAAAAAAAAACTATACTACGACATAACTTCTATGACCACAAACTTCTATCACTTTTTTTCTTGAAGAATGAGATTATTTTAAAAAGCAGGGAGATTATTGAAGCATGAGATTATTTTAAACAGCAGTCAGGTGACGAAATTTCATTCTGTTATCTTTGAACATAAACTTAGTCTGACAGACGTAAGAATTGTTGGTATGGTGCAACTACAAAGCACTTGTTTATGGTTCGTGAAAATATTTACAAAGCAATCATGTGACTTTAGTTTAAACACGGAGGTACTTTAAACACCCTAAAGTACTTTTTCATTTTAAAAAAAAAGAAAAGAAAAGAAAGCAAAAGCACACCCAAGAAAATAACCAGGAAATGCATTTTGCTGGTGTCGTATTTTGTAATATATCAATTATTAGAGAAATGGCAGGTGCGATGAAATGGTAAAAAAATCACCACTTCAGGATTAATATTTTGAAAAATATCACATTTTTCCCCATGGTTGCTCCTGTATGCTAACCCTAAATGAGTATAACCTTTGACCTTTACCTATTGGTAGCTCGTAGAGATGACATGTCTCAATCTTCTCCTTGTGAAGCTGCTGTGTTTGTTCTCTTTCCATCATCTTGTAGATCACCCAGTCGAGGGTTTGGACGTCCTGAAGGGGAATATAAGAAGACAGGATCCGGAACACTTGATTCATTTCCTACTTCCAAGGTGATTTATGGATCATTGACAGTGTCACTTGAAACATCGAGATACAGTTTCAGAGGTTATCTTTAAAAACACATTTGTGTGTCAATAATCACCGAGATTTTGATTATCCAGTACAAGAGATCTACATCACACAAGTAATAGGTTTTCGAAGTGTTCATCTTCTTGAACAGCAAGTAATTACTGAATTAGATTTAAGCAATTATTTGTGAAGGATCTCTTAAAATCACTTTAGACGAAGGACTTCGATGTTCTTTCTATCTTATCTACTGTCCAAGACCCCAACAAGGAATGATAGCATTGTGTGACGTTTGAACTTCATATACTGTACATGTATTCGTTTTTGAAGTTCGGCTGAACAATTGAAAATGCGTTTCAAAAAACCACATCGCAATTAATTATCGCACCAAAATAATACGCAACGCCACAATAAAAGTGTCCTGAATACGAGTTTCTGGCATTAGAAAAAGGATAAGGCTGACAAATTACCTTTAATGATTCGCAAAACTCAATTTTCTGTTTAAGATGTCGTGCAAGAATGACATCATAGACAAAGAGAATGTAGAATTTAAAATGAAATGGGTTCATTCACTTCATCACAGATCCTTCACATGTTCACATGCTCTATGATTGCAGCTAATAACTCAAATTAATGAGGTCCCGTATGCAACATAGTCTAGGGTGGTCAGAGCTACTTCTAAGGGCAAGAGAGAATGCAAATCGGTAGGTTACTTACTGTTCCCACCGGAGTGGTCAATGTCGTGTAGGTACAACTGTCATCTGAGTACTCCGACAGCTCGCTCGAAGGCGAAGGAGTCACCGACGATGGTGACAAGTCTATCACGTGACCGTCGACCGCCGCCATGTTATGTCCCTGATGTCGAATGGAAGTCGAGTGTGTTTGCTGGAGGTACTGCTGCTGTTGCTGTTGCTGATAGAGCGCCGCACTCAGAGCGACCTGTAAGTTCTGCGGTAGGACCGTACGTTGTCTCACAGGTGGTTGCTGTAGCTGGTATGGCTGTGAGCTTGAGGAAGCGTCTAGAAACTGTGGACCGTGTTGCAGGTTTGTGTGTTTGGCCTGCTGCGGATGTGATCTTGCGGGCTGCTCTGCGTTGTGGCGATTGTGGCAGTACTGATGGATGAAGCTGTTTTGACGTGCTTTGACCGCACAGCTAAAGTCTGTCAATAAAACAAAACGAAAAAGATAGCTCTTGTAACAAAGGGAGCGTGAAGCCACGTGCAAACAATTTAATTGGCATCATGAGCAAATATGTTTGGGTGTATATCGTACTTCACCTAGTATTTTTACCTCATAGCGTGGACCAAAGACCTTGATTTAAAAAAACACAGAAATCATACAACCAACGGCTGTGCCTGGAGGATTTTCGAAGAGTGTCATTTTCCTACATCATATTCAGAAGGTGCCCCCAGTGTTTACGTTTATAGCCCAAATATTTCGAAAAAAACCCACCTAATTAAATGCAACCCCTCTTTGCTGTGTAACAACTCGGTGAGCCCTCGTGCACAAAATACACAATGGTTTTGGACTTGATGACTATTTTCAGAAAATCAGCCCTAACCCCCCCCCCCCCCGCCCACACACACACACACACACACAAGCACACACATACACACACGCACATACAAGCATACCTGCTTGCATCTCTTGTTCATTTTATATGTAGCTGAATCTATGAGCAAGATCTGTTTCTAAACCTACAAATCTAGCATTTACAACACACATCGAAACTTTGCATTGATATATAGATATATGCATAATTATCTTATCGGAGCATCGGTTATTAGTTTCCGTTTTCATCCCTATCTCTCTCTCTCTCTCTCTCTCTCTCCCTCTCAAAAATATCCTGTTCAAAGAACAGGTCAGCTGACGTAATGAAAATGCCAATCAAGTCTACATTGCGAAAAACCGCACCTGCCTCAAACAATCAAACAATATCCACAAAACAATACTGACACAAGACCGAACTATTCAGTTATGCATAGTTTAAAATGGACCCCATAATGGGCGCCACACTAATTGGAACTATATTGAAAAATAAACAAATAAGCAAATTGAATTAAGTGATTATTAGGTTTTGAAATTGAAATTATTCATATTTATTTCCTTCTGAGACAATAACATAATTACATAATTCCAATATATGATGAAGAAGGTGGCGAACACCCGAAAAGCGGAGCTTGTGTTGGGAACGCCGAAGACATTGTGACAGTATATTCTAGTATCGTATGTATGAATATCCGAACTGCAGTTAAATAAATTAAGTTTACTGAATCCATCTGGAAAATATAGTTATACATTTATACACAGAAATACTTTGGTGTTTTGTGGGCTTTTTTTTTTTTCGTTTAAATTGATGATATTATTGTACTGGAAAGCCGATGCGACTAATCTGGGTTCTAGACTAATTCGAAAAAATAATGATTTTTATAATTAATCAATGTGAAACGGGAAGATTATGCCTGCAGAATATGAAATAAACTGCAATAACGAAAACACTGCCGAGTATTCCGGCACTATATATATATATATATTACCAACATGTCGAAAAATCTTTAAAACACTGCAGAATTCAGAAGATGAAGAGTGTGTGCTGACCGTCCCTTTCTTAATTCTCGCATTATACGTGCCAGGTTTATCACAAGATTATTTCATTTGCATAATTCTTATTCATATTAGCCGTAGCTCTCCCACCCCCCTCCCATCTCCCAATAAAAAAGAAAATCAGAAAACAGAATAAAACTTGACAATATATTCATTTACGTATTCATTATTTTTTCTGTTATGTATCGTAACACATTTCGCCAATTATGGTGGTCTCCCAGGAGGCCCTGTTTGGTAAGAATGTTATTGAATATCAATCATCAGTAAAACAGATAACAGCAACAAAACAAAATAGAAGAATAAATACACACAAACAGATAACCGCCATTTCGGACAATTTTAAAGTAAGGTCACCATCATACAGTACAAAATAGTACCTTTCAAAATGAAATATAAAGGTACATTGTTGAAGTTATGGTCAAAAGTAGCACATATTTTCTTTTTATTTTCACTATTTTTCTTGGATTTCTATTGCAAATATCTCAGTTTGACAAAATTGTATATATATATATATATATATATATACACAAGCATCGAGATTCATTTGTATCCTCATAAAAAGCGGATCATTCAAGAAATGCTGTTGCATATTTTGATATCTTATTGTATGTACAGACAGTTTCGTTTGTAAATAAGACGCTTGATAGTCATGAGATTTTTTCAGGAATCTAGAAAAAAAATTAAAATACAGAAGATAGCTTTAAAAGCAACTACGAATATTGTTCATGTTTATTATAAAATCATGACATAAAGAAATAAATGAAAGAAAAAAATCATTGGTTGAAACTGCCTTAAACATGGTAACAATGTAGGTTGCACTCAATCATTTTTGGTAATTGTTATTTTACATGTATATTTCACAGAATGATTTACCATTAAGGAGAATCCATTGCAAATGACCAAAATTTTGTTAATGTTCCGTAGCAACTGGAATTTAATCGAGCATGATTTTAAGCGATATGAGCTGTATCCCTCATTTTCAAAGCCTACCATGTCTACGTAAATATGTTTCGTGGTAATCTAAATTTACAATTTACAACTGCCTCCATCCTGTGTATGCTGAAAAAAGACCCTGGTAGATTGTGCATTTTGGGTTTTACAGCTTTGGAACAATCTTCCATGCACTTATAATATTAAAGTTAAGACCAGTCAGTCGCCATTTCAAATTCTCATTAAAGGCTCTTTTGTTTTCACAAGACATCTAATACATTGTTTATGTTCTGAAGTATACGGATTTAAAGTATTTTTCATCAAAACACATTGAGTATATTTTGAATACATATATAGTTAACATATCAATCTCACCATTAAGAAAAAAAAATGTCCTTGATTACTTGCAAGGCTTCCGGAAGGTTTGACTTATCGGGAAATATGTATGCAAGCAAACTCAGATAATTAATACAAAACATATTGATTTGATCAGCTGAATGAAATGTCTTGTACCAAATGTTCTTGATAAGTGAGAGTTAAGCAACTTCACAAAAGCTACCACACTAAGATTATTTCTAAGCGCATAGTGAATGCATTTATACAAATCTGCTTTCTATGTACAATACGTAAAACATGAATGAACACAATGGTTCCACAAAAAAGACAATGTATTTTCACCCAAAGGTAAAGAAAAAAAAGGAACAATAAGCTGGGGTGACAACAAAAGTGACAGACGGGACTGGAAACGAATTCCCCCCACCTCCAGCCCTAAACATTAATCAAGTTAAAAACAGGCACCAAAAACAATTCTTTCAGATCATTCATTTTGAAGCATGAAAATAATGGTGAAAATAGATAACGGTAGTCAAAGCGAGGTTACTTTACATGCTTTAAAGATATGGACAAACAAAGAAATGTGTTAATATCGCTGTGTAGTAAAGCAAATTATGCAGAGACAAGATTTATTGTGAGAAGAGGTTGTGTGCATACAAATCCACATCGGGAAAATTGAAATAATAAAGTTAAATTTGTTGACATACGAAAGAGCTGGGCTAGCGCCTTGAGCGTCCTTGGACGATGTGTGCGCTCTATAATTTTCACGATTGTTATTATCATTGTTATCAATATTATTATCATTATTATTATTATTATTATTATTACTTTTATCATTATTTATTATTATTATTAGTAGTAGTAGTATTGTTGTTATTATTATTATTATTATTATTATTATTATTATTATTCACCTGGTTTACTTTGCAAACGAGTACTTTTAAAAGGTGTTCATTTCCTCGTTTGCTGTGGGTCAGTGATATCATTTAGGGACTTTCCCACAAAATCCTCTAAAGAACCAGATTTAGATCATTCTGAGTGACGATCAAACAAATTAATCATTACTCCTGGTAAACAAATTTACGAGAATATCCTACCCCCCCTCCCTCCTTACAATCTTTACTGTGCATTAAAAGTCAAACAAGTTAAGACAAATTATTGAAAAAAAAAAAAAAAACATAATGCCCCTGGTGCAAAATTTTGGGGAAAAAAGGAATTGTCCCCTTTTACGAAATTTATGAGATGCATGATACAATGGGTTTTTTGAAATTGTATTGTGGAATTTTCCGCTCGGGTAAATTATGTACGGGTTTGTTCCCCTTTTACGGGTTCAATGCTATATCACCTATACACCTTATTGAGCATAAAAGATCAAAAATAAATTTATGCCCCTGGTGAAAAAATGGATCATTTTACGGGCTATAAGCTATATTTGAAGATATACTTTATGGCGTCAACAATCATTATCAGAAGCTTGACATATTTGGGTGAATTTAAACAAACGATTAGTTGCAAGGGTATACCCCTTCTGGTAATCTGGTATCATATAAACAGACTTATCAGATGAGTTGGCTATTTGATGCATAAACCTTTAATATCATTTGTCACCCCTTAGGCATGTGGAAGCATTATCAAAGCTTGATGTTAATGTTGACTCGTTCAACTGCGATAAAATTTCCTATCATTTGCAATGCAGGTCAAGTGAACTGCGAAACTACAGAAGCTAACATAGATCTTACCAGATTAATTGATTGGTTAATATTCTGAGCAAAACCCTTCGTGTAGGCAAAGGCAGTGTGATTAGCAAGTTCCAGTCTTATCTATTACAACATTGTGATGCAATTTGTTGATATGTACCATTAAACAATTACGGTGACGTGTTGAAATCGATAGACAGATCGCGTAGAATTTACCATAGACCAGGGGGGTGTTTCACAAAGACTAAGGTTGACTAAAATCGCACTTAAATATGGCTGGCCATTCATTCCACTGTTTTCTTTCTCCATGGACCTCTCAAAGGATTTGCAAATTATGGTCATAAATCTGCAGAACTGACAATTTTTTTATAGTTCATTGATGAAGAAAACAAAAAATGTAAATTCTTAAAATTTGTGACAATGGTTGCGCATCCCTTGAGAGACCGATGTTGAAAGCGAACATTGGCATGAATGGCCTGCCATAGTTAAGAGCGATTTGAGTCAGTCATAGTCTTTGTGAAACACCCCCTCCCTCCCCCCCCCCCCCCCCCAGATAAAAGTTGTATTCATTTTTTATTTCATCTGGCCTCTATATTCTTTTTCTCCTTCTTTACTCGTTATGGTTCCACACGTCTTCTCACTTCTTCGTATTTCATGTAAGGTTTGTGACATCTCCAAAATGAATTGCACTTAGTGCAAAATCCTGGAATTTATCATTAGAATCCGCTACAATTAGATGCATCAGCAAGATTGAATAAGAATATACAGCTGTTCGATCTTGTCAGTAATATCTGAGTCGAAGATATTCCCCTAGATCGCAAGAAAATAACGGGTGGCTTCTTCTTGAGTGCTTAGGTCCCGTCACACTGCGACGGTCATGGCCCTCTAACAATACATGCAGGCAAAGAGTTACTATGGTAAAGGAACTCTTTGGTGTAAGTAATGCTTTGGCATATGGGTCCCGTAACACAAAGATTTGCAATCAATCGCAAAGTTGTAACAGCCAATCAAGACCATTGTTTCATGCGCACCTCGTTCAAAAAAGTGACCCTGGACCAATCAGAATGGTTGTTTTAAATTTGCGATTGATTGCAAATCTTTGTGATTTGCAATCAATCGCAAAGTTGTAACAGCCAATCAAGACCATTGTTTCATGCGTACCTCGTTCAAAAAAGTGACCCTGGACCAATCAGAATGGTTGTTTTAAATTTGCGATTGATTGCAAATCTTTGTGTCACGGGGCCAGTCTCCATTCACACCTGGGTGGAGAACGGCAACTGTCGATTAATGTACTGCCAAAGGACGTTATTAATGCTAGAATTCGTTTAGGTCTACTTCACCATATACTGTATATTGTAGCATATCTATGTATATATATTCTTTGTTTAATAATCAAAGTAATGCAAATTGTATCATTACAATTATTAAAATGTTTGATTTCTTTTCAAATTGATATGAATTTTTTTGGTGGAAATTGAAACAAATTGAACTTGAACTTGAACTTGAACTATTTTCAGAATGTCTAATACAACACCAAAATAACATGATAATTGGATGCACGGTATCCTCCTTTTTTCAACATCCGTCTGTTGGTTGAACCTTTCATGAACCCAATCTATCTTGACCTTCATCTCTAGAACACTTCCAACCAAAGGAAAGCCCACTTGGAGCACTAAAGTAGACAAGGTCCAGAGGTGAGGAAAAGGTTAATGAAATTAAATATTAATTTGCAACATACTAGATCAACAATGATCCAGTTATTACGCTCTTATGTTTTTCTTCTATAATCATGTGAATATTGCAAGTTGATACGGGGTTCTATTCAGAATTTTCTTGTCGTGTTACCTGTTTAGTCATATTTGACATTTTACCACATCTTCAGTCGTTTTTATCAAAGTGCAGTGACCGTTCTATGCCGCTGATTCTGCGTAAACATTTCTCTCCCCCGGCAATGAAATTAAGATACTAAATATTAGACCCTGTAATACCTAAATACCTATATGCAAATACTACCGCTTTAAGAACCAGCCGAGCGGACCCTCAAGTTTTCGCATGGAGAGCTTGAGGCGGTCAACGCTGTGATGATCGTGCAGTGTCATGTTTTAAGTAGCATTTCCCCGTTGATTTCTTGATCTTGTTTTTTCCCTCTGTGTAGCGATGTTTAAACGCTATAAGCTGGGCCGATTGATATCCCCCCCCCCCCCCCCTCCCCTTCGCATGCACACAAACACTTATTAACCGAAGGAAGGAACACACCAGCACGGAAAACTCATCCTTTTGGGTACTTCTTTGATCATCTTACTTTCAAATTCGTTTTACAGTATAAGGTCAAGCTATTCAAGACAAAAGTCCGTCAATAATGGTTATCGCGTTGTATATGTTTCATAGTGAATTTTACTGTTTCAATATTCAAGCAAATGCTGTTCCTTACACAGTCTTCAACGTCGTCTGGTTTGAATGTACAATGTTTCAGATCGTATATTCGTTAGCTAAATATGATGAATGAATTCAGCTGTAAGAAAAGCATATACATGACTTAGCTAGCTCTTGTATAAGTTCAGAAATTATTCAAATGCGCAGTTATTTTCTGTTGCACTATTTTCATTGAAAGAATGAAAGCATAATACAATTTCAATATGATGATTTTCCTACAGCATGTTTTGAACTTCGATCATGTATCAATCAAATCTCAGAATATATAAAACTCATTTTATCTACCTAAAAAGTCTTCTGTTGAACAATACTTTATCTGTTTTATATCAACCCTACGAACAATGACGAAGATCAATCATCAATAATCATATAAAAAGAAAGCAAAAAATAAAATAAGAATTCTCAACTAGAGTTGGTAAAATCTAAAAAAAAAAACTCCTCCTCTAAATTCATCAATCGCATCTCCAGATAAATATGAATTTTACTATCGAAAGTTTGCGATTTGCTATACTATTCATGAACACTCTAAAAATGATGGGTAAAAATATGCCATGAGGGTAATTTTATGTCCAACCAACTTTGGGCATTTCTGTGGGCATTCCTTTTATCCAATTTGATGGAAATTTTGCCCATTCTAAAGTAATTACTTCTTATCTTTACCCTAACTGGAGAGTAATGCTTCCCGCATTGGGCAAAATAAGCGCCCAAAGTTGGACATTATAATTACCCACGCGCTGGTTAAAATTTTACCCAATATTTTTAACAGTTTGCGATTTGTTATATCATTTGTTGAACATTCTCAGACGAGATCACTGAAAGATTTTAAATTTTATTTACTTATTCATTCTTTCAGTGGTATTCAAAAGGGTTGCTCTTGATTTATTCACACTAAGAAAAAAAGTTCAATTTTGCACCCTTCAAATGCAACATTGGGAGCTCCTTTATGGTTACAACCTTGCACCCTAAGAAGCATTTTGCACCTTTAAGGATGCAGTGAGCTACATTTTGCACCCTTAAGGGCGCAGTTGTACCCTTTTTCATGTAGGGTGTAAGATTGCACCCCAAAGGGTGCTGCCAGTGTTGTATTTAGAGTACAAAATCAAAATTTTTTTCTTAGTGTGTTCGTTATGGGTCTGGGCCCCCGTTGCATAAAACTTACCACTGATGGTAACTTTGCCATCAATCATGTCAATGGTAATTTCCATTGAAACCTTAAATTTGATTGGCTGTTGAGCAGAGTTACCATGGTAGTTACCACTGGTGGCAGAGTTACCATTAATGGTAAGTTTAATGCAACGGGGCCCAGGATCTTAGATGTATAGTGATGAAAGTAGCCTTTTCAGCTACAAGATTCAAGATTCAAGATTCGAGACTCGAGATTCATTTATTTCACTCATCAGTATTAAAAAAACCCATAAAAAGTGCATAACTGCACATGACGATCATACGTATAAAATACATAAAATAATTATGAAAACATGAGAAAAGTACATACATGACATGAGGAATAAACACTAATTATAGGAAATAACAAGGAACATGAATGAGTCAGGATCGAGATTAAAAATCTTTAAGGATCTTGACTATTCGACCCCAGTTTGCCGCATAAAATGAATGAAAATTGACAAATACAAAGTCAACGAAACGAAGGCATCAGGTCTGTTTTTCTTCATAACAAAAGGCAGTTGTTAAAAAATACAAGAGTAATCGTTCTTTCATTATCAAAACAACAGAAGAAACTGGAAAGCGACCATTTTGATATTTTGATATCATATGAATAAATTATTACGCATGCGTATTCTCATCTTAATAAAATGAAATGAAAAATTTACTGGCCTATGGTACTTGGTTTACAATGCGGGTATCAGTGTTACTTTGCCAACATTAAGGAGCTATCACACGAAAAAAGTGAAATATTTTATTTGAATCATGTTGAGGAAAGGCATGAAAGGTATCATTCGGTATTTCTTGAATAATCTAAAATATATTGATAATAATAATAATAATAATACAGTGTTCGTATAGCGCATATCACTACCGTAGTGTCTCTATGCGCTTTAATATCTCATCACCCACTGCAATAGGGGCAGAAGGCTTTATGCCGCAGTTATTCAGTTCAATTTTTCTGTTCCTGATGGCATTCCAGTAGCTGCATTATCTATGTTTGTTCATTTTTTCTTCTTCTTCTTTTGTATTTGAATGTGTTTTCTTTACCAAAGTAATCAATAATGACAATAATGATAATAGTAATAACAATGATTGCGATATTGATGATGAAACTATTAATAATAATGACATTAATAATAACAATTTCTATAACAACTGTGACTTTATGCATGTTACAAGTCGTTATGAAGATTGGATCGCATTATTTGGAATCACTGTGGAATCACAAATATTGTTATATTTATCGCATAAACAATAAATAGTAAATACATTTCTCGGAGATACTACATAAAGGAGAGGTCGATTCCCACATCATTTTCAACAAATATATTACACTTATATCTTGACACAGTTGGCCATTGATCATTAAGATTATCATGATCTGGCGATTTAAAAAACTTCGGGGCCTATAAAAGATGACCGGCGGGGGGGGGGGGGGTCTTCTTCTTTTTCTTTCTTTCTTTACTACATTTTAAATGTTACCCTTTTGATGTGGTGGACTAGGGGGCTCGTGGAGCTAGTTTATACGTTCTGAATGATTGAAAACCACTTCTGAATTTTAACAAAGCTTAAAATGAATAAGTGCACCACAAATGTATAATTTACTCTTTGTGCCATCTTTACAAAACCTCAAATTGCCCCCCCCCCCACCTCCCAAGTCAATTCTGCTTTCAGTCTATCGTTAGCATGCAGTTATAAATCATAACTGGCAATTATCTTACGATATCTTAATTACAATTAAACACCTGAAAATCGTTCATAGTTGCGATTTTACATCTGACATATGTTTAATTAAAAATTCTCTTTAACAAAACGCGTACGGATGCGATATTGAACAATACTACACGAGTAGCGCTGAGTAGTAGAGCTGCAGGTGCATTCGGACGGCATGTTTCGACGGCGTTCGAGCAGACACTCGGCCGAAGGTTTCGGGTAGCATCACGAAAATAATTATGAATACCGAAGGCAGCTGGATGAGCTTATGCAGCCTGAAGTTTATAATTCTAACTTTACAAAAAATTCGCCGTTCTCTGATGAAAGGCTCTATCTCTGCCCCCCCCCCCCCCTTTCTATCTCTATCCCTCTCTCTCTCTCTCTCTCTCTCCAGCTCTTTCTAGGTTTCTTCTCTTCCTCAGCTCTTGACAAGAAACTTAACTAAAATAGGACGCAAAATATCAGAACTCTGAAGAGTCCAACTGTTCCTCATGTAACATGGATAAAAGTTCTGTTACTATCATGTCGCAAATTCGAAATATTTTTAAAGTGTGCATAATAACAATAACGATGATGATGATGATAATGATGATGATGTTAATAATAATAATAATACAAATAATAATAATAATAGTAATGGTGATGATGACGTTCTCCATTGATATCAGCTATAACTCTGGCGCTCATAGCTCTTAATTGCTCCAAAATATACATAAATCAGATGAACTCCTTAGCACTGTTTGTGGTGTTTGCCGTTAAAAAGGTCATGTATAGCAGTAACAGTAATCATGGCAATGAGATAGTAATGAGCACCTTCACCCCCTCTCCGTTACTTTAATTCTCTTGATTAGGTTGTAAATGTGTAACTTCTGGTTTTATTTTTCTTTATAATTATATACATATACATTTATACATAATTTTATACATGCTCTTGACCGTATGCAGACAACTAAGTTTCAGGGGCTTGCAGCTTTTATACAAGCTTTGCTTTTTTAGCCTGCCCCTCCGTTTTACTGTTTTTCAGTCAGGTCAAATTTATTTCGTTCAGTTTCTCAGTAATTCTGTTCTTTCTTCTACAGTGCTGTTTCATGATATTAGTTATGTAATTACGAGATTACTGAGTTTATATCTTTGTTTTGTACATGACTTGTTTACTGTGAAACGGAAAAATAAATCAAATCAAATCAAATCAAATAACATAAATAAACGAAAAATAGAACATCATTATAGTTACAATATTACAATTGGGTATAGTATTCAAGTCACAACACCTTCGAATTGCCCGCGTCATCAGCTGCCTAAAACAGGATAAATAATTATACTTGCCTAAGTAGTCCTATCCAATTAAGTCCCTACATCATTTAGGCTTAGTTCAAAATGGCATCAACAAGCACCTGCTGTACTCTGCTAAATAACACTGTTTGGTGCTATGAACTTCGGATTTGCTAAATTTCATTAACTTAAAAATAAACCTGCTTTTTTTATTTCACATCGAAACTGAAAGCAGACCAAGTTCCCCACAAGGACGGCTTTTCGAGTACTTCAGACAATGACTGTAATTACTTAATTGCACCTGCCGAATGATAACGGAAAATCGGTATTAAATGATTATTCCTCGTATCTTACAAGCAGCATTACATATATTTCGTATTCAGGTTGTATTACCCACCATTGCACGGTGTTATCAAACAGTTAAAGTACTGCATGGATGACCTAGTTACTGAATTCTATTTCAAATCTCAACAACTTATTACAAAATCTTTACAAGAATATTTTCAACGAATCTTTGTATTTGCTGTATGCATCATACATTTCATCATGTACATGTATGACTTCTTTCTATCGACATGATTGAAATGACACTGATTTGGAAGTTTCTGCTTATTAATGTGTTGACTTATGTTTAGAATTACGAGAACGTTTCGCACATGAAGAGGCTAAAAAGATAGCTAATTAATAATGATACGCACCTAATGAACTATGCTGTTGCATGGTGGAATTACACGTAGCATGCAAACGCCGAAATACTGGGTCGGGTAAATGCAATTCCAATCAAGCGTGCTCAATGCTTGTATCAAAGAAAATTAAAGACGAAAACACTTTTTTCAGATTTCAGGGTTGCATCCAAGTCCACTTGACGGAATTGGAATGAATTCGCTCAAGAGTAGCAGCTTATTGATCATGATGATGATTAGAACTAGTTGCAGTCTTACTATGCCCCCTTACATGGAAACTTGTCCTCCTTCCTTCAAACGATATTCGATAAGATACCAATAATTTTCCACTATGAAAGTCCGCGACATCAGGAAACGAGTCCTCGGAAAACCTCCTTCTCGGCTGGCGTGTTCCCAAATATCATTTCATTCTCGGGGGAAAAACATCTTTAAAGTCTTTTGATGAGGATAGATAGAGGTAGATTAGCTTTCCGAAATTAAATATTGATTAGTTTATATTAATAGGGAGTATGTTGCGGTCCCTGGTAGAAATTCGACCGTGTCCTGTTTTATGTATGAACGTCAGGTCACGCGTATGCAGGAAATGCGTCGATCTGATTGGCTGAGAGTTGCACGACAGGTGCAGTGTGTAGCGTACAGGAACGAGGTATTTTTGTCGAGTGGTGGTCTTATGTAATCTACACCAAAACATCTCAGCTACTTTTTTATGGAACGTTCCTCGATTGAGAAAAAGCGTGCCGAGTTCTGTTTGTCGCTCGTGATTGGCTGAGCTCTACGATCTCATTTGCATAACAAGACACAAACTGACACGTGCCATACGTGCAAGCAAAGTCATGTTGTTGTTTATTGCAGAGTAGATTGTTTAACATCGGAACAGATGGGATGACAATGCTTGTGTGACACGCCCATTGCTCCAGCACTCTCATCTGATTGGTCGATGAGTATACGTCATTTCAGAAGAACCATTTTCATTAGTTGGTTCGTGACATTTTAACAACATCCGGGAATTATTACGACAGAGAAAAGCGACAAACACCAAACTTTTTTTTAAAGAACCCTACAAGAACTCCCCTCATTTGCTGAACTTTTTAAAAAGTTATCTTTATGTTCTATCATTCAACACAGATCTGCAGAATAACTTCTAAATTTAGATATTACCTCCACTTCATTAACGTAATTTGCATAACAAAGCACAATCAACATGCCAAAAATATTTCTGTCACCCAGGCACCTGTCATCCTCGCTAGCTAGTATGTCGAACCCCATCTAAACGCTGATTGGCTGTTAGTTTTTGTCTCAATGCATACGTCATGGAGTATAGGACGCGGCTGTATCACGGGGCTTTGGTGTTTTCGTATAAGGGTATCTGCGAATACCTCGTATACAGGGTAGATATTATTCTTTCCACATATAAATCCCTGTAAATGTATTTCAGTCCTGATTTTCCTCGCTTTGATTTTTCTGTGTAATTATTTCCACTTTGGAACGGTGCATTTTGACTGGAACTTGCTTGAGCAAAGTTATCAGTCCCTTTTGGATTTTGTTTATATTTATGTGATTTGCCCATTTCTTTCTCCTTTTAGCCATTATGCTCTAAAAACATCATATATTTCATTACAGTCATTCGATTCAGAAAGCCCTTCCATTCATTATATTTTATCATATTTATATGATTAAGAATAAATTTGTATAAATTACTGGGAAATACAAGAAATCTAGAAATACTAGATGATTTCTTCTCAATGACTCCCAATACACCAGAGTGGGTCCACTTACTATGAAAATTACATCTTACGTGTGGAATAACAAAAACAGATCGAGTTATCAAGACATATTTTCATTTCTGCCCACACACTAATTAATTAGTATACTGCATTGCCCGTGCTGTATTAGAAAGCCCAAAGTGCTACAAGGAAGATTTCAGTGTGTGCAGGTAATTGAAAATGTAGTTCTTTCCTTCTTCCGGTGATCATGTTCATACCCGGTTTTTGTTTGTTTGTTGTTGTTGTTGTTGTTTGTAAATGGTCAAGTCACAGGTACCGGTATTGGATCATTTTAATGTCAAATGCGTAACATAGGGGAGGAGAGTTGGTCTATCTAGCCTTAACGTCCGCAGTCAGCTCTTTGTCCTCGCCTATACAAACTGACTCTGATCGGATCCAAGGTCTTTCGGATGGTCACACGTTAAAGGTCGGTCCCAGACGTAGATAATATCTGATTGACTGATTGATACACATCTGTAAAACCCCAATTCATCATCAACAACAAAGTATCATGACCTTATGGACACCTCTGACATCAAATCTATCATATCACTTCATCAATCACAGAGCTCCCAGCTCTAATTGAGCTGATTCTTTTTCCATAAAATCGTCACAAAAATCAATAATCTTAGATTTGGCTCGTACAGTATGGGACAAAATAGTTTGGAGCTATACATGGTTCCATTATTCAACCAGATAAATTTCATTCCAAGTCGTTCTTTGAAAAGTACTTCTTAATTATGGATTTTTTATTTTGACTAAAATATCCTTCTTTTAAATTTTACTCGTTTGTATGAAGTTATTCGGGTTTTCTTATTTTGATGGGGTTTTGGGTGTGTGTGTGTAATTCGATGTACAAAAGTTTGGGTTGTAGATTACCTTTTTGTCCTTTTATCTGATACTTTTATATTATTTCTACTTCTGGACCCATCGGACCTTTCTCTGGCTGCAGTTGGTCCGATCCGATTGCAAATATCCAAGTCCTTTGAGCTGTGCAATGACTTTGGGGCTTCCATGTGATTCAGATCGCATGCAAAAGGACTGGGCCTTCGACTATATGACATCCACAATGAAACCAATTATGAGAATTCATGTAACATAATATCTGTTCTAATCGTTGCCGCAGCATTATGGGTTCGGTTTTAGTTTCTTATTCTCGTTATAGCTAATACAATGTAGTAATATTTGACCCCTATTAAGTCCAAAATATCGAGACTTTTTACGCCTTTCATATAAAACAGCATGGAAAATAGATTTAACGAAAACTACAAAATGTGCTACTCACATTTCACGCTACAAAAAGAAACTAGAAACTAGTATAGATATGGCTGGGAACATATGATCCCGTCTTATACAGAATTGATTCAAATCAATCGTAACTTGATATCAATCGCAACTCTGTACTGAAGGGGATGGCGGTTTCGATTGATCAATTTGAGTCAATGGCAACTCTCTTTAGGACGGGACCCAGATGAATAACGATTTAGGCTGGTCACATCCAAAGATACCAAATTTTAATACCAGCGGGGGAGGGGGATCTATGCAGTGAATTAACCACAGCAATATATACTTTTCATACAGATCTGTATTTTTCTAAAAGAATATGGAATGAGAAATGAAAAATCTGCTTACACCTTCGCAGTGCATGCATGAGTCCGGAAACACATTACGCCAGAGTTCTGGTGGTGCGTGAAGAGAGGCCGTACCATCTCTGCGATGCCAATTCATTGGGCTAGTAGTAGTAGTAGTAGTAGTAGTAGTAGTAGTAGTAGTAGTAGTAGTAGTAGTAGTAGTAGTAATAGTAGTAGTAGTAGTACACTGTAAGAAATATTGGGTAAAATTTTATCCAGCACGAGGGTAATTATGTCCAACCAACTTCGGGCAATATTTTTATCCAATTTGGAAAGCATAACGTCCAGTTAGGGTAAAAATAAGCAGTTATTACTTTAAAATGGGCAAAATTCCATCAAATTGGATAAAGATTAATGCCCAAAGAAATGCTGAAAGAAGGTTGGACATATAATTACCCTCACTGCACATTTTTACCCAATATTTTTTAGAGTGTAGGAGTAGTAGTAGTAGTAGTAGTAGTAGTTGTAATAGTAGTGTTATCATTATTATCATCATCATTATTATCATCATCATCAGTAGTAGTAGTATCATCATCACAACCATTATCATTATCAACGACTAAGTTTTTTTTTTCTTTCTTTCGAAGAACGATATACTGCTACGTAACGCCCCCCCCCCTCCCATAGCGAAAACTACTGCAGCTATATAAATGATGAGATAAGAGCTTTATAAACAAGTGAAATTACTCTCTAAACAATAAAAGTACGTAGGTGGCAAGTGTTTTTGAAAGTAAGAATAAACAAATAAACAAACCTTAATGTACACTTGAAAGAATTTGAGAAGTGAACACTTGATTTGGAGTCTAAATTTATCAGCAAGTTTATCGTCAAAGTTATCTAATTTCCTGGTACGCGTACATGTTTAGGCAAGCTGTTTATGATGGAAGAACATATGCAACCTGATAGCAAACTGTAGATATTTTGTTACCTTTTTCACGTTGCTGAAATTAGAACATGTTCCGTGGGCCAGTGAAATCACGTGTTGCTAGTGGTTAAGTGCGAATCTCTGTCCGAAAAGACGAGTGTAATGAATAAAATGGAAAATACCACAGGAAATTCCGGAAATAAGCACTCTTTCGAAAGATGCTCAGCTGGTTTTAGAGACCTGAAATGGCGCCTCTCAAGTTTTGGTTGAGGAAAGAGCTTCATCCGTCGACCGTCTGCGAGAGTCGAATTTCAACTGCGCGAAGTTCAGCGAGGGGGGAAAAACTTAGAACCTAGTTGCGCAAGTCAACCGTGTGTATACGACTTCAGTTTGCACAGTGCCTGGATGGACCGCCCACCTACCCGTCCATGCCTGGCGTGCGGTGACGACATGAGATCAAAGCTTTTCCGTGCCTATTTATGACGTTATCGAGCCAACCCCCTTATGGAGGAATCGGCATTGAACTGTCCTCGGTAGAGGGGTTGAGCAGGGAACTGTAAAGGACCGACATGAACACTCGTATACGAGGAGAGGTACTAAACTTTCTTTGAATAATAATTTTATTAGAAATAACGAGAAAAAAAAGGATGCCAAAATGCATTTTGTAAGATTCCTTTTTTATTTTTGTTGTGTTTGTTTAACATGCCTCTGCTGAAAAGCGAAATGGACAAGAATAAGAGCCTTAAACAAGAAGTACGTGCACGTACTCAAGACCGAGAAGGCCTTACGTCACCGTGAGGGACAAATACGGGAAATCCCCGAAATCATAGGCTGAGCGTGCTCTCGTCCCTAGTAACAGTGTGGTATAAGGCACTGCCGGGTAAGATACAGGTGTTTTCCCTTTTACTTGGCCGTACAGTTCTTTTCAAACTGGGGTAAACTTCTTTTGTCTGGGGTGGGAAAACGTTAGGGGAAAAATTGTACTGATACTGTTTAATAAGTATGTTCACTCGATCGCATCACAGAAGAGTATTTTTTCAAAGCTTCTACATTGAATTCTCCACAGTCAGCTAAGCATCACCTCTTTATAAAACGTTGACTAAAAAATTGAAGAAAAAAAAAGTTGGGGAAGGAAAGAACTGGTGACTGGAATTGGGTAGTTTGAGCGAATTTTTCCCTTTTGTGGCATGAAAGGTATCATTCTCTTACTGAGGGGGAAACTCTCCCTCAGAAAGAGAGAAAAAAGAGGAGGGGCAAAAGAGGAGGGTGGTCTGAAGTTATTTGCCATATAGCAGAAGAGGTGAGGAGAGTCAAAGTGAGAAGGAAAGGAAGAGAGAGATATGGAGGTAGAGAGATGAAGGAATAAGGAAGAGGGGAAAGAAGAGGAGATGGAGGGAGAGAGAGAGAGAGAGAGAGACTTTTACTGAGAGACCTGATTGGAGATTGAAAAACTAATGTCTGCAATCTCATAGTTGTCTAAAATTGTTATAACAGCTCCGTGAATAACGCTTCCAAAAGAGAAATACGAGGAAATAAGATTTAAACAGTCATGATAACTGACAGCCGATTTAGATAGGACATTTTCCGCTACAACGTCACTCATCTTGTCTTGAATAGTTATTATAAACAGGGAAACCTACTTCCTTACGTTTATCTTGAATTCCTTGCTCTCTAACTGTACATAATTTCAGTGGGGGAGGAAATAAAAAATGAAATCTGGCCTATGTTCATTGATGATTATTGTTCAATCTACTGTGAGTTTTTTTCATGAAATGTGGCAAATATCTTCCTGAAGTCACTAAATAACAGGATCTTTCGCCAAATTAACTATCCCTTTCGGCACGGAACAGGGACAAACCGCTTAACTTTCTCCTCATTTGCATAATCTCCTCGTCTCATTTGCTCACTGAAGCTAATGAGGTCGGGATTTCGATGAAAATCAAATCCGACGATCTCCCCAAGAAGGCTAGTCATGGTTTAAATTTTGGTCGATAGGTGAAAGAAGAGCTTTTCCACTCCCACGCTCATAATGAAGCGTGAACTTTCAGTCAAATGCCATGGAATCATTGATACATGTGCACCGGTCATGTAAACATACTAACAAAAAAATTATCAATAGGATTTTTATCGATAAGATTTTTAGTGCACAAAATAAGGTAATAATTACTGGATAATTTCAACATGGTGATATTTTGTTTTTATTATGTATTCATTCAACCGTGAATAATTGATAAGTAGCAAACACCCTTCCAAAACATGAATTCCTCTGCATTAGATCAAATTCACCTCGCAAAAGATGTCAAACTGCAGTTTTTGCCATTTTCACCTCCGAAGCGTGAGTGAACATGCTGAAGGGTTTGGAAATGTGGCTGAGTAGTGTAGCAACATGGATCTGTATTTAGATTTCATCAAAGGTTCCTGACTGAAAAATACAGAGATATGTTTCAGGGGCAACTTACTTTTTGTCTTGTGTTTAGATAAATAGTTAAGTAAGGTTTGTTCTATCGGCATTACAGAAAAATAGGGGGTATTTCGCCCAAAGTAGGCCCTAACTGATTTCGGGAAGAAAAGTTGATGTTTTTTCTTTGTCTGAATTCTTTTAGCTGGGGGAATGTTGCCCCTCCCCCCCCCCCCCCCTTCAAATATGCTGGTGCCTTCATTCCAGCTACATTTTTTAATCCTCTTCTTAAAAATGAATTTACTAGCATTCGTTGTTTTCGGGAGGAGGTTGCAGTCAAACGGGAGAAAAATGTTGCTCTATGCACTTTGTATTTCATGTGCTCAGAAATATCTGTCTAAGTAGAAAAGATGAACATTGCCAATGCTGATGTACCTTTGCCTTATTCAAATATTTGTTTTAAGCAGTACGTGAATAAAGATAAGGACAACTATTTCACACTTATATTTTATGATGTTATTCGTTTTGGGGTGTTGTATATTCATTTACGGTTTCAGTCAAAATACTATTTCACATCTTGAATATATTGAAAAGGGATTCATGTGCTGAATACTTAAACTTTGTCATCGTTATTTTCGTTTTCGTAATTCCAAAAATATGACTGATCAAATTCCGATACGTATATAAAAAGGAATGCTATGTCCATTCTTCGAAGTAGACACTTGAATTTCGTTTCCAGGACTTTGGCCATCGGTTTAGTTCAGTGTAAGGATAAAAATGGTAGTTGGTCATGTAAAAAGCATGTCTAAAAGCATGTCTAATGTTTGTTGATAGGCCTATATTAGATTTGTTCTCTTTCGTTATTTGACTGAAGTTCACGTAAAAGTTTCGCAAGAATGCAGATCAAACACAAAGTCGAGTGCCGGTCATCCGATTTATTGCTAATTGTAGATCGAAACAGTTAAGTATTATATGCTAATTTCTATAAATCAGGACTCTAACGCTTTAGCTAAATCACTATAAATAGTGCCAAACGTCACAAATGGTTACTGGGTTTAAAGGCCAAACGGGGCATTTGAGATGACATAAAAATGTGGCAATGGGATTTAAAGTTGGAGACTATTTTCTGTCGGATCCGGACTAACTCGGTACTAGTTAACTCGTACTCTGTGGCAAATCATTGCAAAGTTAGCCATTTGTAATTCATCGATGGCAAGTACTTGAGCAACACTGCCCTACTTTGGTAAAAGAAAGCAAGTGACAAAAGTGACCTTTTCTGTAAAAGAGCAAAATGTGTCTGTCATTTGTACTGCCATCAATGGAATATCGTCATGTCTTTCCTAGCATATCTCTCAGCAGGATTAGTGTTAAATGCATAAAATTTGGCCTGGAAGAAGAGAAGAGTAAATTATATGAAATAAGAAAACATTAATAACTCAGATTTGGTTGGTATGTCACTTGCTTCCTTTTGCCAAAGTAAAGCAGAATAGTTCGCATGATCAAAACTTACAAAGCACAGTTATTCAAGATCATTTCATTCGAACATGTAAAACAGTAACAAAAGAGATAATTTGCAATTTTCAAGGCGTGGGGTTTTATATGATATAAAATGAATCTATATGTCAAGATTCAAGATTTGTTTATTCGCCGTTGGTTTTTCGGTACAAATCATGCAAATCAATCAGATTCATTACAAATCATACCGGTCAGGCAAACGTAGAAACATGACAGTACATAACATAATTATATTAAATAACATGATTCGATAACTGACAATAAAAAAACGTGTACACTTTCTTAAAAGTGGTTTTATCATAAATAAGAAGTTGGATTTGCGTCTGATGTCGGTTTTTTCTTGCCTACAAACTGATTCTGATCGGATCCAGGTTCGAGTCTGAGTCACGTCTTTCGGATGGTGACGTTAAAGGTCGGTCCCAGACGTAAATAGTCTCTTCTGATTGATACACGTCTGTAAAGACCAAATTACACACACATAAATAATTCCCCAACATAACAATACACAGAGTGTGACCTTCAGACAATTACAATTTTCGGGGGAACGACTGGACATACTAAAAAGTAGAGCTTGTAACTTTACATGCCTATAAAGTAAATTATTTGTCCTTATACTTATAGGTGCGGTAGGATATGGGTACCGGTAGGGGAAAAAGATCACGGGGTGGGGTGTGTTCGGGTTTGGATTTATGTGGTGTTTTTGTCTGTTCGTTTGTTTGTTGTTGTTTTTTGTATAAGGGGTTTCATTCCTTTTTCATTTTCTTTCTTTGATCATTAAGTAATGAATAAATATCTCATTTATGAAATCATGTTATGAAAAGTAGTTTGTAATTCAGCTCTGAACCGAATTACTCGATGTCGAGCACGGCTGAGTTTGCTCTTATTCATGCCGAGGTAGTCCAACCCTGAAACGGGAGAGTACCTCTAAAGCAGTCATGTCCATCAGAAATTGCATCCCTTCATTTCATTAACATGGAATTGAAGAGAATGAGAGAGCTCACCGCTGCCCACGGGAACCGGCAGGCCCATGTGTTAAGTCTATGGGAGTTTGATAATTCATAGTCAATAGGTTAAATACCAGGTACGGGTTATTATAATCAGATGATAATAGCTACATTTATATCGCGCACATATATCTATCCCTCCGAGGTAATGCCCACAGTACTATCATTCCCTCGTTTAGCCTAGCCGCCCTATATGGCCCTAGCTGAAAGCATTCAAGGAACAAGTTCCTATCAGGTGCCCATTTACTGCACCTGGGTGGAGAGCCGAAAATATCTCGCCAATTGACATTAGTGCCACAGCGGGACTCGAACCTCGAACCATATGATCCACCGACGTACCCACCAGACCATGACACCTAAAAATAACAGTAATATGCACAGTGAAACCCTTCTCTTCTGTTGATAGACCTGGGGTGTTTCATAAAGCTGTTCGTAAGTTGCAAACGACTTTACGCACGGCTGGAACATGTTCTTGGGTGCTAATCAGATTCTCAATCATTTACATGTAGCACAAGAACATATCACCAGTCGTGCGTAAAGTCGTTCGTAACTTACGAACAGCTTTATGAAACACCCCCCCCCCCCCCCGCTTACTGTACTAATTGTATTCTAATTTATGCACGTTTCTCTCTTTCTTTCTTTCTTTCTTTATTTATTTATTGGTATAAGATCAAATATTGACCAGCAACACAAGGCTGAAGGGGTCAGTATATAATCGAATATATAATTGCATTACAATCAAACATCTCAAAATAGTTTTATGTTACATAAGTATAATTACAGAAAAGATGAAATAGAATGGCATATTCATTTTTGTCTTGATGAATAAGCACATATGAATAAATCATCAAAAGAAATTCTTAAATTCTGTGGAAATGTAGGGATCCACTAAAAAGCAGTGCTTGTAATGTGTTTTCAAATTCACCCGTTAAGCATAATAGATATATCTGAATAAATGATAATAGTAACGATGATGATGATGATAATAATAATAATAATACTCAGTTAAGGGGTTGGGGGGGTCTGTTATTCATGAAGATGTGCACATAAACACTCCTGATAAATTATGACAAATATGGGGTTTATACTGATTCCCATTATATGTTTCAATAATATTTTGTTAATACCTAGCACCTTTTAGGTTTCTTCATCATCATGATCATTGCATTTTTATCTCCTATCGGAACAGGTGCAAATATAGCCCCTAATTTATTTTTTTGTTTTATTTTATCAGCTAGAACTACAGTTAGATTACGATTAGACATGGCAGTATAGGTATCGATCCTGAAGTTGTATAGATATTAGTTTGCATTGTTGGTTTTTATTGATACGTAAAAATCTAAGAAGAGAATTTATCATGTAGTTTAGATTTTCTATTCGATGAAAACTGCACCTGTCTTCGAGGTTCATGAGGGTAAAGATCGTAATTTGTTACTAGTAGCTTTGGTTCCGGGGTGGGGCGGACGCAGGGACAACTGCCCCTCCCCAGTTTCTTGCAATTACCTTTAACGGTGTATCATGCAGTTTATGCTTAATGTGCATAATGAATAATTCAACCCATAGGTTACTGGAACCGGGTGCCCCCTGTATTAGGGCCATAGGAATGAGAGGATTCAGGAGTCAGTGGGTTAATTTACCCCTCGTCCCCGGACATACAGAAGAAACTACCCTCTGGGACCATCTTACCCTCTCCCTCCTTACCCACCCTCAAATTACCCAAAACCTCAAAACTCCTTCGGACACCCGATGTATGCAGTTCGATGATTGACATTTCTTCTTGTTTCCCCAACATTTTTCAGCCGTCCACAGGCTATTTTATTACTCATAAATCATCAGGTTTACATATCAAAACATAATGATAGGTATTCTCTTTTGACAACATAATATAAAACATTCGACATTTCTTTGATATTTGACATTGACATTTCTTACAACAGATATTCTTAACAGAAGTTAGTTCATATATGAAATGCTCGAACAAATTGCTTGCATACAAGGAGGCAAAGATTAGAATTTTCTACACCCATCTTAATAATTTCAAAAAATATTAAAGAAAGAATCATCTAAACTTATAAGGGGAAGATGCTTCTTCTTCACATAGAATCATTGTTTTTATTGCCCGGAACAAGAATATAAAAAGATAAAAGTGTATGAAATGTCATGAAAAAAGCAAGGAAAATGTTTTGGATTGTTCCACACCCAGCTCATTTCAGTTAGAAGTAATGACGAATCCGAAAATGGGACAATAAAAGAGGGGGGGGGGGTTGCTTCGACTTCCATGTCTTCATATCATGAAACTTTCTATTCACTTCTTGTGTTTTAAACTAAAATGAAAAAATCGGTATATCAATGAATAAATAAATAAGTAGAAAAATAAAGAAACAAAGAAAGAAAAAGAGAAAGAGGAGGACAGAAAGAAAGAAAGAAAGGCTTATCAGTCCACGCCCATAATTCTAAGGCCATCTACTGAATTCAAAGTAGGATTTGAATAGAAGTGGACCTTGAATACGTCTAAGGGGCATGAAGGGGGTTTCCGAAGTTGAACCATACACCACACCCTCTACTGTTGAAACGTCATGGCGTCATAATAAGGAGAAAGAAGTCGATCGATGCTCTATTCAAAGAAGAGTGGTGATTAGTGTGTTCAGAGTAGTCGATTGCGTAATTCTATATCCATGTGATATTGGTTTGTATAGGTACAAACCCTTCTTTCGAAACATGAGGAAATAAAGTTTTGTCAGGACGGTGCCAATTTTAGAACTGGCAGGTGCAATATAAACATTGCAAGATATAAGAAAAAAAACATAAGCCTATTTTCATATAATTATTTTGATATTATGATGGATACTGGAGTGTAGTGAAAACTGACTTATTACAATCATAACACCACCAACAACAAGAATACATGTCATTCGTGACGAATAAAATAGTGTCTGAATTGTAAGACTGCAGACTGCAGGGTCAACTCCACTCTATGGGCCCTATACTTTACCTGCTGATAGCTTGTTATTGTTATTATTTTAGTTTTAACGACTCGAGACTGATATAGTTAGGCTAGGCTCAAGACTTGATGGAATTGTGCTTAAATACCAGAATGGAGTCTTTGCCTGGGGAGTGTTTCATCAACATTGTTGTCTGACAAGTTGTCAGATCTGACATCTTTCCTTGATTTTGATTGGCTGAGAAGCAACGTTACTATGGCAACTGTCGGATAAAACAGACTTTGTCGGATAAAACATCCGACAAGTCCTTTCATGAAACGCTCCCCTGATGATCAATCCTAATTAGTTGGTTTTGTTTGGCAATTAGTCACAACTGACTATTTTTGTCACATACTGTAAATAAAGTGTGTCAGGAGTGGGATTCGAACCTACGCCTCCATAATATGGAAACCAGGACAACGAAATGCTTTTGACAATACAACTTTGTGAAAAGCGAAAATATGTTGTTTTTTTTAAGGTTAACCATTAATAGAACATTTCGTGTTTTTTTTTTCAAGGACAAACTAATTTCTATTTTTCATTTTATCTATTTATTTTATCTATTTGGAAGAAATGAAATTGTAGATACTCAGAGTAGCTTCATTTTCAACTGGGTATTTCCAGCAAATCCTATCTGAGAACATATTAGTCTTACTTTCATAGCTGAACATTTAAATCCAATTATTGTAGATTCTATTCTATACCGATATCTCTTTATCTCTTCCTCTGTCTGTGTCTCTCTCTGTCTCTTTCTTCGTCTCTCTTTCCCTTCCTCCGTCTTTATGCACTGTTCTCTCTCTCTCTCTCTCTCTCTATCGGCGTCTGTCTAAGTATCTCTCTCTCTCTCCTCTTTGTATTGCTTTGAAAAGCCGCAAGGAATCAGTCTGGGAGATTCCGAATTATAAAGAAACCTATCCGTTCGTTTTTACTACACAAAAACACTCTCTTTTGTCTGTCCACTGGGGTCCACTTCGGGAACTTCCCCCTCCACAGTTGATGACCTTACGGCACTGTCCCTATAGACAAGACACCTTGGGGTTTAGTCATGCTGTTTTTCTATGGATACATTGAACATTTGACACTGTGTATGGACAGGAAGAATGTCTCACTACCGACCTATAGGTTTATATTACAATTTTAAAAATATTGCAATTTCACACAATATTAGTACTGTGTAATATGCATGTCTGTAAGGTAAATTTTAACCCAATATCGTACAACATTTACCCAATAATGAGTAAGATGTTGCCCAAGAAAAGTGCATATTACTCTTTCGACCAACATTAGGTAAAATATTACCCAATCGTTTTAAGAGCACATCAGTTTTCACTGATAACCAAATATGTGTTTAAAATATCGTAAGGTGTGATCCCTTTGTGGCAGAGGTGTCGTGGTCAAGTGGATAAGTTTCCGGACTATTGATCGGAAGGCGCGTGGTTCGAATCCCTGCCACGGCACTAGAGTCCTTCGGCAAGACATTAATCTTAATCTACATGTGCTTATGCACATGTTTATGCATGTGAAGTACATAGGGTAACAAGTTAGCCTGGGGGTGTTTCATAAAGCTGTTCGTAAACAACGGCAAGTCACCCATGCGCCTATGCAAGACCAAAACTCTTTGGAAGCGAATAGACGAAATGGCGATACGCGAAATGATGTTAGACCAGGGGAGCGTTTCATGAAGAGTTTTGTCGGTGATTTGCACTGACTAATTTGCTTTAAGCCAATCAGATGCGATGATTTTCAGTAGCTTATAACATTTGTCGGTGAAAATCACCGACAAAACTCTTCATGAAACGCTCCCCTGGGCCCCCGTTTCTTAAAACTTGTTATCACCAACAACTGCCACATTTCTATGACAAATTTGCTCTCAGCCAATCAGATGTCAGGATTTCAGTAGCTTATAACATTTGTCGGTGAAAATCACCGACAAAACTCTTCATGAAACGCTCCCCTGGGCCCCGTTTCTTAAAAAGTGTTATCACTATTAAACAGCTGCCATATTTCTATGACAAATTTGCTCTCAGCCAATCAGATGCTTCTCTTTTCCAATATCAGTTTCCTTTTCTTAATACATTGTGTCAAGCAGACATCTACTTTGGTTTTTTTTTTTTTTTTTTTGTACTGATGTTTAAAAAGAGAAAAATAATGCACGTTAATTTACGATATTTTTGTTTTAAAAAAGAAGACATTTTATGTCTCGTGTAACGTTGGAAATAAAACCTGAGCTTCATGCAAGGATTTCAGTAGCTTATAACAGCTATCGCAACTTGTTATTGATAACAAGTTTAATGACACGGGACCAAACCCTAATTTACCGAGCTGGGTCATATCATCATGTGATATGCACCATACAAGACTGTGATATCACTATCATTATTACCAACATAAAACTTTATTCAGAAAAAAAACATTCTCTTCATTCGAAAAAAAAAGAAAATGTGATTTTGGGGAAACCCCCAGTACCTGCAATACCTATGATGTAATGGAAGGGTAATTCGTCTTTAGAATTCTGACAATGAAGTTCTTTTAACAATGCAATACATTGTCTTTGTGTAAAGTGAAATTATGTTGGTTTGGGGATTGATGTTATCGTTTTGTTTGGGGGTTGTATGTGTGGGGTGTTTTTTTAAATTATTTTCTTTGTTACTTGTTTTGCTTTATTGAGGAAATAAAATTTCAGAAACTCAGAGTAGCCTAATGTCAATTGGATGAGTGTTTTCAGCAAGTCAACACATTTGAAAACCTTTGGCCTCTTGTTTTTAATGCATTACTCAAGGCAGCGTTGTATACTCTTTAGAAACGAGATATATAAAGAAAAGACAAAGATATAAATGAAGACTCCGTTAACAAAATTTAATATCGATATTTCGCCCATAGGACTTCTTCATATCCTGATATTTTGGCCCGTCGCAGATCTTTTGAACTTCATATATATATATATATATATATATATATATATATATATATATATAACACATTTATATTATATAATATATATATATATATATATATATATATATATATATATATATACATATATATATATATATACCCATATATATGTATACGTATATAAATGTTCTGCGTCGGTGTGTAATAAATAGATATCGAAGAAAGAGTAAATACTCGGGAGTCAAATTAAAACACAGCAGGAGCCAAAAATTTGGACTGACGTTTCGGTCAAAATCCTTAATCTGATGCAAGAAATTAAGAAGACGCAGAAATTGCAAAGATACAAATAATAACAATAACAATAAGCTGGACGCATGAATTAAGGTCTAGGAAATGAAGCCGCAAGAGAAGGAATGAATTATTGCGCAATTTCAAACAATATGCAAATATTAAAGATGACGCATCACTAGCCAAGATACAAGTGAAAGAAAAAAATGAGCGCTAAGAAATGGTGTAACAAAAGAAATACTGCTCAATAAAAAAATTAAGATTCCATGAGAACAGTAAATAGCGCATCAGGAGAGAGACGTCAAAAAAGAGAAAAATTGCGCAAAGAGATGAAAAGATGGAACATGAAAAGAAAAAAGGAAGAGAAAGTAAAGGTCCAGGAAAAAAAAGACGGGAGATGTGTGCACACATGAAAAAATATGTACATGTATG
The DNA here is from genome assembly GCA_029962745.1 of Echinometra lucunter. Classification (NCBI taxonomy): domain Eukaryota; kingdom Metazoa; phylum Echinodermata; class Echinoidea; order Camarodonta; family Echinometridae; genus Echinometra; species Echinometra lucunter. Next base: position 16,897,297 of record CM057163.1, read on the forward strand.
TATTCAGTGATTGATTGATTTATTTGTTTCACATTTAAAAACAAAACAACGGTTTTAATGGAAAAGCTCAGCAAGCGGTCAATGTGCTGGTAGGGCGGAGTGTAGCTCTTATAATTCTTTCCTTTCAGATATTTCCACTAAAATTCACCCGAAATCAAGAATGGAATATCACATGACCTCATAAATGTATCCTTTTTGTGTGCAAGGCGCACATTGTAAGACTATTATTTGATCAAGTTCATGCCAATGTTCTGTTTGCTACCACAACTGTATGATTATGAGCTTGAATGAAGGCGCTGCAGGATTTGAGGAAGTAATTCCAATCGGTACCCATTTGCTACACCGGGGTCGAGTGCGGCAAAGGTAGATTAATGTCTGTTGTAATTTCTGCACAGTCTACATGGTAGAGAGGCCATGGTTAACAAAATAGTCAACACTGGTGAAGGTGATGGGAAAAACTATTACACTTCCGAGGCGATCTGGATCAGTGTAGCTATCTTTCCGAAGTGAAGCTGAGGAAAGATAGCATGATACTGTGCATTCAGATGTCAGAGGAAGTGATAGTTTGTCCCGTATCGCCCGAAACCAAAGGGTGATTATTTGCTTTACTAGTATATTTCAGATCTGAAACAATTTAACTATATGGAAAGAAAAGAATATTTACTTCTTTACGAGAAAGAAAATCGATGTTGAGTACGGAGTGCAGTTTGGTAGAAGAAGGTGGCTACCCTATACATGCGCACCAGCAAGGTAAAGTCAATTTGTAATTGCCGCGCCGCCGGCCGAGTGACTGATAGGCAATCGATAGAGTGCAACGTACTTTCATTAAGCTCATACTAAAAAATTATTGATGACAGTAATATTCATAGGAATAACAGAGACTTGTGACTCTGTGGACTGAAGAGATCAACAAAACGTAAAAGTAATATCATCATCGAGTGCAACTAACTTTTCTTCTCGTGTGATAGATGGGCAAAACTACTCTTCATCACGTGATTAACTTTTGACCAATCCCACCGTAGGATTCTTCGTATGTGGAATATAACATGAACGAGTTAAAAAAAAAAAAAAAAAATCTGCAATATATCTCTCAAACATGTAGCTAACAAGAACGCGAAGAACACTGAAAATGTTTTTACTGAACATTGCTTATCTTGTTGACATGAAATCAGTGACAAGAACATGGTTCTGTGAACGGATGAACTCGTTTCAACATAATAACATAATAGATGAAGTATTTTTACAAGGGGGAGTGTAAATAGTCACTATTCAACCCGCAGACAGGCATTGTTTGTCGACGAGGGTTTTCCTTTTGTATTTTATTGAAAGTACAAAAATATAGCCTTGATCATCCAGTATTTACAGTGATCATGCTGACATGAAATGTATTTCTTCACTTTTTTGTTCTTTTGTTTGCCTAACACATGTTCTGTTGATAAAAAGGCAATGATGATCAATCTATAGAGCCACGTGATTTACTCATTATTATCAATAACAATCATTGACTACGTTATGTTTTGTAATTTCCAGATTATGCTTAAAATCAAAATTTCCTCTGTCATTGTCGATAATAAACCCCATCCACTCTCTCTATCTCTATCCCTCTCTTTCTCTCTCTCTCTCTCTCTCTCTCTCTCTCTCTCTCTATTTCTCTCACACAGCCTTACGCGGGCACACTCATTCACTGCGCCATTCGATTTTTTTTCTCTCTCTCTCTCTCAGTCTCCTCTCTCTCCCCCTCTCGCAATATCTATACCACCTACTTTCTCTCCCTCACTTCTCTCTTCTTCGTACTTCTCTCTCTCTCTTTCTCTTTTTCTTTCTTTCTCTCTCTCTCTCTCTCTCTCTCTCTCTTTCGGTCTTTTACTCTCTGCTCCCCATGCATGAAGTGTGGCGGTCGCGTACCTCGTAAAACACCTTAAGAATTTTTACCACATTTTAGCTCCAGATATTCCTGGGGAGCGTTTCATGAAGAGTTTTGTCGGTGAAAATCACTGACAAATGTTATAAGCTACTGAAAATCCTGGCATCTGATTGGCTGAAAGCAAATTAGTCAGTGAAAATCACCGACAAAACTCTTCATGAAACACTCCCCAGATGTCAACATTCCTTGGAACATTGCTATTAGACCACGTTGTTCCTTTTGTCACATTTTCTAAGACCAAGGACATTTTTTTTTTGTTCTGCCAACATGATTACAGACAAAACATTGTGAATTCATTACCCTATAAGAATGATCGGTGTCACAGGAGATACATAGAACAAAGAACCTCAACCGAACTGGCTGTGTGTAGAATTTTTTATTTTTATTTTTTACTATTATTATTTTGTTTTTACTTTATCATGATTTTAAAGTAGAAAACAACCCTTCACATCTTTAAGTTATGCTTCATTTTCTCGATTTGATAAGGGAATCGATCTCTCAGTTCATGTGTAAGGAGGTTAATATGGATAAAAGGGCTGAACCCATTAAATGATTAACGGTTTGTTACGCTTTTCTTAGGCATGTAAGGGCCCTGTATACCAGTGACATTTGCCAAATTATTGGCAAATGCCCATTATGTTTATAACATAGAGGGAAAATACTGACGTGAGTTTTTTTAAAGAAATTCCTGTCCAACAGTGAAAAGACAGGGCGAGTATTGAACCCAGAACCTATTTGATGAGAGGCAGTAGCATTCATCCCTGTTCCCTCTAATACAATCATTTTGATTTATTTTTTTAAAGAATAAAAACCTTTTTTTTTTCATTTGAAAATTTTCATTCATGTAATGTCGCAGACTACATCTTTTTAAATAGAAATTGATATGGTTTTGAGAATCCGTGTTAGGGTCAAAGTAATAACAGAGATATTGTATTCATAACGATGCCTTCTGGGCATAATTTGAATTTACTTCAGTGCAAGAATGCTGGCAATTATTTTTAATAGATGGCTGGTTTTGAATGCCATGACAGATTTGGGATATAAAACATTGCACAATGCACATTATTTGATCAAAGCATAGCGGCACAATTCCCCTCCCATCCCCTCCTCCTTCAAAATCTGCCTGTTTGTCAGTTCATCCTTCTCCTTTTTTTTTCTCTCTCTCTCTCTCCTTTTTCTCACTCTTTCCGTCTCTGAGTCTTCCTCTCTCTCTCTCTCTCTCTCTCTCTCTCACTCACTTCTACCTGCACACTTCACACTGCACACAAGTCAGCAAAAATGCATGATTTCTCGCCCCCAATTTTTGTTTTCAAGTTCAACTTTATATCCAACATAACACGAGACACAGAATTTTATTTTTTGCAAAAAAAAAAAAAATCGTAAATTAACATACACTATTTTCTCCTTTTTAACATCAATGCATAAACAAAAACAAATCCAAAAACAAACAAAATAGATGTCTGCTCGACACACTGTATTAAGAAAAGGTAATTAATATTGGAAAAGAGAAATCCAATTACGTGGGTTCCTCAAGAAAGGAAAAGGAAAGTAATAAGGAAAGGAAAAGGAAAGAAAAGGAAAAGAAAACAGAACAAGAACATTACCCCCCCCCCCCCCATCAATCTTTAGCTATCATCTATTCTGCAGCAATTCTGATTTTTTCTTTTCGAAAGTGACATTTTTCTTGATTTGGGGTACTTTTTGCACGCTCTAAATGATTATGAAAAAAAAATTAAAGCCGCATGACCCCCGAAAGAGGGGGAAGGGAAAGAAAGAGGGGTAAGAGAGATGAAGACTGTCAAAGCACGGGACAACTTTAACGCAAGTTTAATGCATATAGCACCTCATTATCCAAGCAAAAACAAACCAACAAACAAACTACATAGGCAGGAATCCTTCAGAGTTGTTTCTAAACGCTGTGCCTGCTATATACTCTTGAAGGTGCATGACCAATATCAAGTGTATTCAATTCATTTTACATTACAGAAAAGGATAAGGTGGTTTAGTTAATCGTCTATCATACCACTACTTCTGTATCAGTATCTGTACCTGTATCTATATTTGTATTTGTATATATTTCTGTATCTGTATCTGTATCTGTAACTGTAGCTGTAGCTGTAGCTGTAGCTGTAGCTGTAGTTGTATCTGTATATCTGTATCTGTATCTGTATCTGTATCTGTATCTGTATCTGTATCTGTATCAGTATCTGTATCTTTATCTGTATCTGTATCTGTATCTGTATCTGTATCTGTATCTGTATCTGTATCTGTATCTGTAGCTGTATCTGTATCTTTATCTGTATCTTTATCTGTATTTGTATCTGTATCTGTATCTGTAGCTGTAGCTGTATCTGTATCTGTATCAGTATCTGTATCTGTATCTGTATCTGTATTTGTATCTGTATCTGTAGCTGTATCTGTATCTTTATCTGTATCTGTATCTGTATCTGTATCAGTATCTGTATCTGTATCTGTATCTGTATCTGTATCTGTATCTGTATCTTTATCTGTATCTGTATCTGTATTTGTATCTGTATCTGTATCTGTATCTGTATCTGTATCTGTATCTGTATCAGTATCTGTATCTGTATCTGTATCTGTATCTGTATCTGTATCTGTATCTGTATCTGTATCTTTATCTTTATCTGTAGCTGTATCTGTATCTGTATCTGTATCTGTATCTGTAGCTGTAGCTGTATCTGTATCTGTATCTGTATCTGTATCTGTATCTGTAGCTGTAGCTGTAGCTGTATCTGTATCTGTATCTGTATCTGTATCTGTATCTGTATCTGTATCTGTGTCTGTAGCTGTAGTTGTATATATCTGTATCGGTATTTGTATAGATCTGTATACATAGGAGGAGGTGTCATGTCGTAGTCGAGTGATTTAAGTCGCTTGACTGGAGACATGAGAATCGGGGGTTCGATCCCCGACACAGCAATTACGCTCTTGAGGAAGGCATTTTATCTATACATTGTTTTTTATCGTACATTGAATAAAATATCGTGCTATAAGCATATTGATATCAACGTGTGCATGTGTGTGTTTCTTTTTTTACAATCTGTATCGGTATCTCCATCTGTATGGTGCCGACAGCATAATACATGGATACATCCACGCTAAATTCTTTGTCATGTTTGTCGTAAAGCGCTACGTGTGAATAGCGGCTTATGACGAAACCTTTGTATTTTTTTTAAACAGACGTTTCGGGGATTGCAACTATTTTTGATTTAATCTTTTCATTTTTCATATATTTTTTTAAGGTTTGAAAGTTATGGACCATTGCCACACAGTGGATGTGGCGCCGTGCCGAGATACCAGGCTGTGGTCTAGGCGGAACCAACGTAGAAGAAGATTCACCACAAGGCATTCTGTGACCAGTCAGCATGGTGTAGAGTGTTGTAAAGGGTGCACGCAGACTGGTACGCATAATATCATGTTTATGCCAGCGGTATTTAGGGAATTTCCCTTACCTCCCACCAGTCACATGACAAACCGCAAAGGCTCTGGGAGAGCTATGCTTATTATTATCATTTTAACATTTTTTTTTCTTTTCTTTCTTTCTTTTTTTTTTTTTTTTTTTTGATAAGCATGGTATGCACATTTTGGCAAATTTGCAAACGAGCCGCAAATATTGATTTGCCCACAGTCATCCGCACCATAATTCAATATTTATCAAACCACCAAACTGGAAAAAAGACATTTCGATCTTCAGTCTGTTCAGTCTTTTTACCCTTAATCATTTTTCCTTCGCTCACATCACATGCCTTTTGTACCTCTTAAGAATTATTACAGGAATGTTCTTTATCTGTTTGATTAAGATATAGGCCAAAATATTCATGTTCGGACTTGCCTTCCGCGTAACCCGCTGTACGTTGAGATCAAAGATTCATCAGCATCATAAATAAAGAAAACCAACACCCTCAAGTTAAAGGAGAATGAAACCCGGGGGGGATCAATTTTGATGAAAACAGAGGAAAGAGAGTAGCAATTTAAAAAATAGGTTCCAGCAAAACGGTTTTGAAATGAGGAAGTTATGAAAGTTTGAAAAGTCTCAGTTTACTTCCTATGGCGATCCTTGAATCGGCAATTTTGCTTCAAAATGGCAGGTTTAGAAGGATACCTCTCAATATGTTTTGTACACAAAATTTCATATTTTCTCCATTATCTCTGAAGATGCAGCTTGTCTCCTTCTCAGCTCAAGATTTATCATGAGCACATACATTTGACACAGAATAATGTTGGAGATGATGGAAAAAATATGAAATTTTGTGTACAAAATATCTTGAGAGTTGTCCTTATAAACCTGCCATTTTGAAGCAACATTGCCAATTTGAGGATCGCCATAGAAATTGAATTGAGACTTTTCAAACTGTCATAACCTTCTCATTCAACTTGCTTCTGTCTATCCTCGCTTTTCATTGAAATTTATTTTCTCCGGGGTTTCATTCTTCTTTAAGTAGCATTTAAACCATAGCTAGGACGGAATAAAACAGAACGAAACCGGACACGGAATAAGAATGTTATTACTATGAAAATTTTCTACATGACATTCTTTGACACTACCATAGCTATTGATGACATCATTTTGGTCACAGACCTGTAATTATTTCCCTACAGAGCTACGTGTTAGAAATGAGACCAAAGAAAAATTCATGGAAAAAATCAGTGCTTGGAATGAGACATTGCATACTTCTACTAGTAGTAGCTGAAACATTTCTCTCCCCTCTCTAGACCTCCTGAAAATATGCAGGCACATTTTCTGCTCAATTTCTTTCAAATGGGTCTGCAGCAGGACTATAATGGAATTTGGTTGTTTGTCACCTGCATTGTCAGGTTTTTCAGCCAGGATTTAATGGCTCTATAAAATTCATCTGGGACCCACTAGAGTTCTCAAATAAGACTCAGCCTAGCACCAATAAATACTATATAAGTAGATATAAAAATGCTATAAATAGGCCTATAGTACACTAACATGTAAAATTGATTTTTTTTATATCTTTTCAAACCATTACATCATTTTATACGCCAAGGGGGATCCCCGGATTGTTTGTATAGTCTCATATACTGGTCCGTGTCCTACCTTGGACAACTCTCAATATATCTTTTGTACTCACATAGTTACATTTTCATTTTTCTTAGGAATTCACATTTTCTTGAGCCAGACTCAAGATAGATAACATGTATAATATAAGGGTGTTTTCTCCACAACAAATGTGGTAAAAAGACAATGAAAACATTTCTGTCTTCAAGATGGTTTTTAAAACGTGAAATTCTGTGCACAAAACATAATGAGAGTTGTCCACGAGATAATAATGATAATAATACAAATATTTATGGTAGTGTTAAAAACAGAAAATTTCATTTGAGCATAACTTAATTTCTTATTCCGTGTCCGATTTCGTTCAAATCTTCGCTGATTTGCCTTTTTTTTCTGTCTTTGATTTCATTTTAAAACTACTTGACTTTATGTTGTTCCTTTAAACAAGGATGGGAATTTTACGGGTTCTGTTATTGTATTTAAAAAAAAGTAGTATCGTTACCTACATCTCTTATCCCCATTCTCGTTCTCTTTCTCTCTCTCTCTCTCTCTCTCTATCTCTCTCTCTCTCTTCTCTCCCTCGACCTCTCTTCTTTCTCTTTCTCTATCTTCTCTATCTCCCTCATTCTGTCTTTATATCTGACCACCTTATACAGGTCTGTTAATTTCTACTTTAAGCCAATAGCTAAGGTTAGTTTTAAATTTCCAATGCTCTTGAAAAATCTCTATGTCCTTCGCCTGCACACATCAAGTCAATGCACTTTATTTACTTATTTCATTTATTTATCCATTTATTGATTATTCATTTACTTATTCATTTATTTGTTTATATATTTATTCATACATTCAATTATCTTTCGATCGATTGATCGATTTTTTCAGCAGTTTTTTAGGGGAACATTTTCAAATACAAAATTGCTTTTCATCAAAATGGCAATGCAAAAAAGAAGAATATTACGTGCCCTGCGTATTAGTTAACATGATTAGTACAAAATGATAGTTAGACAAACATATAAAAGAAAAATGTTCCATAAATTCTTTGTCAATAATAAAATATAAAAATTAATATTTACAATTCATTAAAGGGTAAACTCAGATGAAAGTCTCCTTGATTGGGACGTGACAAATAATACGAAAGAAATTATACAAACATCATTACATTGCATGATAATATTAAACATGTAAATGCTTGCCTGTATTGTAGGCCCTACATGTTTACACTTTGTAAACATGCGAACAAGCAAATTTTAATCGTTATGTACCTGTTGCATGGGGGGGGGGGGAATTAAAATTTTCATTCATTTATCAGCAACGTGCAGATCAGAAACGAGTAGTTGTAACGATCAGAGCAAAGATCACTTCGAGGTCATATCTTTCCACGGGCCGATATTCTGTCAAATCTTGTTCCACATTAAAGTATACCAATATTGAAAAAATAAAATAAAATAAAAAGATGAGAAATTAAAAAATCTCTTCGTTAGAGGTTCGATGTCGCTTCACTTTATAATAGGGGCACCAGAAACAGATATGGCAAATTTAAACGTAAAAACGACTTGTTATTAGTCGATGTAACAGTACGGTACGCGTTCTCACAAGGAGGGCAGCTTGCGCGGAACCCAAGTCCAAGTTTGGTTCCATGCATGCGAGACTTGCGAGCATATTCATGTTATCTTTTCTTTTCTCCATATTCCTTTGCTAACACATGACATGTAAGGTAAAGTTTCTTCGAGGGAGGCTGGTTTTATACATCTTGCTGTACGTAATAAGTGAGCACGATCAGCATGATCAGGAATGATTTGTCATTGCATGCATTTATCACATTTAAACTGTTTACTTTTTTTCTCTTTGAGAAAATAGGAATGATAAAAAACATATTTGTATTAAAACGGAGGAGGTTCATGCAAATTGACGAAACGGTTACCCCGGAAACGCTCAAACAGATCTATGTTAGAAATTCGTATAATCAGATCTAGCTAGCACTGATATGGCAAACAAACTCTGGGAATAGTTGATATTTAAAAGCAATTGTAGGACTTTACTCCCATTAAAAATGAATACGCAGGAGCCACGGAGGGCATGAAGGAATCATCAAAAAGTCATGATAGGAATGCTTCTCTCTCTCTCTCTCTCTCTCTCTCTCTCTCTCTCTCTCTCTCTCTTCAAAAGGGATCAACAAGAAAATAAAGCGTAATTATGATGACAAAAAAAAAAGACGCGTTCAATACAAGACTCTTATCTTTATAAATGTTGGCATACAGTGTAGCAGTATCGAAGTTTTGTCTCTATTTATAGTATTACTGTTCTTTGTTGGTTAATTTGGGGCCGGGAGGAGGAGGAGGTGTCGCTATTGTATACTGTAATTGAAGGGTTTTCTTCCAAAAGGCGCTAAATCCATTTGGGTAAGTTGAGAGAAAAGTGCATTTCTTTGTCCTGAGTTTATACACGTGTCAGTGGAAACTGAAAATTACAAAGCACTATCTCTTCCATATTTCTTGATAGACCTTAGTTCACTTTATTCATAGTAAAATACTCCAGTTGAATAAGATATTTACGTTAATAACTCAACTTTGATTTTTTATAAAATGGGTATACCGCCTTTGGGAAGCAAGCTCTTCAATTGCTGTTTTAGAAATATTTTTGTGGAGCAAAAAGCAATAAGTGGGTACTGCTTTATTTCTGGGATCAAGATAAATGCGCTAACAAAGAAAGAATTTCGTACACAGGATGCAAGACATTGCAAAATCCCGAAAAGGGGGTTATGGGGGTGTCCCTTTTATACGAGATGCAATGGACGAAATTTAGGATGGGTAAACAACGACTGGAATGGGAGTGAATTAATGATTCAGCTTTTTGCGCATTAACACACACCTTTCGATTTACTTCCGTATATTAAGACGGTGACAACCCACTTCACCGAAGGCCCGCGAGACCGAAAAATAGCAAATTGTAATCTGTAGTGTCACACCGCTCTGAAGGGCAGCGGAAGGTTTTTCATTGAAGGTGTGGGACATCCGAAAACAGGGACTAAACATGCTAAAGGAGACATAATTATTTTATACCTGTGGAGCATTATTTGTGATGAAGGAAAATACGATACGAGAAAAGTCGTCCTCGCGGGCCGCGAAATATTTTTCCTGAACCTTTGGGGCTTCTTCACAAGAATATTCATGACTTGCATCTTCGGAATAAGAGTACGCATGCGCGTGGACTTTGGTCAGACGATGACTGATGAGCGTGTATGAGATCTGAGAGAGAGAGAGAGTGCATGGCCACGTAATCTGTCTTTTCATTCGATTAAGGTTCTATAGCTCTCTAGGAGCTAAGTAAGCCTGTGCTATGGCCAAGGTACAATAAAGTTGATTAAGTTTTATTGTTGGACTCATGAAAAGCTAAAAGTAAAACAAACAAACAAACGAAATCCCCAAAGTTCCTCAAGCGTCAATCATGTACACAATTACATTTAGAGAAGGAGCTATGGCAAGTCCACGCGCATGCGCAGTCTTATTCCCAAGCCGCAACTCATGAATATTCTATAGCCCCAAAGGTTCAGGGGGGAAAAAATTCGCTCGCGGGCCTTCGGTCTCGCGGTCCTTCGGTCAAGTGGGCGGACCCCATTAAAGCCAGAGCGAACTGGCACCCTTGTATGGGATTTTGAAATAGCGCCCTCTCAGTCCTAAACTACTGGTTTTGTCCCCTTTTTGCTCCCAGCATGCTCTATTCTGATCAATGGGAGCTTTATTTTTGAGTAACATCTGTTAAAATGTATTTGTATTCATACTAAGGGAATTCAAGAGAAGCCACAAAGCATATAATGTTTCTAAGAGTCTCTTGTTTTGAGTAGCCGTAAGTTGGCGCTGTTGTAAATACATCGTAATAAGGGTCATTTCGCTGTTGCTTTAAGACAAACAGAGGTGGATCCAGGATTTGTAAAAGAAGGGGCACAAATCTGAAAGAAAAAAATACGAGCAACAAAAATATGTCATATTACCCATTTTGGGATGTTCGTCCTTCAAAAGTTTCTGACAAGCAAAAAGGGGGTCATCGGGTCTAAAGGAGGAGGGTGCAATGTACACTTGGTTTCAAATGGGGGCGGGGCGGACTTGTGCCCCCCCCCCCAAAAAAAAAAAAAAAAAATCGCCACTGGAGCAATAATCAGTTTCCCAAATGAACACGTGCAAATACTTGAGTGTTTGGTTAGAGGCCCATCGCGAAATCAGGTAACCGGGCTTCGAATTTTTGAATAAGTGATCTTATCTGGGGCTCTGCTAAGGAAGGCGAAGAAAAGGGATACTAGCGAACCGAAAAGCGATGCAAATTTTCAAGAATTAAAAATTGAAAATTTCCTCGCTCGCTTGGTCGCTATGCTGTCTTATTAAAGTGAAAGGACTTTTTTTTATCCAATTCCCATATAGACCAGGCCTATTCATGACCCAGAATCATTTTAAGCCTTATTTGATCAGCTTATCATTTTCAAATTGGCAACACCAGTATCTTATTTTTGTTTGCTACATTTTGTCTTATAAAATGTCATGTAGTCCATCTGAAATGAATATGAACTGATAGAAGGTGTGTCAGTGTGTTGAGAAGTTAAAAAAAAGTTGCCAGTCTGCATTGAAAAGTAGTTTTCTTTAACTTTCCATCTTGTTGCCAGTTCGTGGATTTAGTAATTATTTTCCTGTAAAAAGAAAAATTAGCACCAAACTACAGATACTGACGCAACCAACATAGACGCAGTATGTGCAGAATATTTGATCTTTCTGCTCGTGTATTTGTTTTTGTTTTGGGGGGCGGGGGGGGGGGGTAACATTAAAAGTTATTGGGCGAAGGCACTATTCAATTGACCTCATATACGGTTTACTGAAAACAATAATCGAACAAGCAAAGCGACTTTATATGATTTTTTATACTTTGTAACTGGAAACTGAGATTTCGTCTACACACATATTTTAAAGTCAGCGGAGCATTTTGCCGATTTTTTTTTTTCTTCACAGTTATAAATCTACAAACAAATCTTTCCCCTCCTCCTCGACATTGAGGAACGTTGGTCCAGCCCCGTTTTGTGTAAGGCATTGATGATATCTTATTCACAAAATAATTCCTTTGTCACGTTCACACCAGGGACATCTCGGGGACGGACAGTCCACGAGACGGAAAGCCAGGAAAAAACAGACAGCTTTATTTATTATTATTGTATATTTATTTATTTTATATTGTTTATTTTATACTGCAGGGTTGCCCTGTTCAGTTATGTAAAACTGCTTTCTAACATAGGCGCCCTGCAGTTTAACAAATCAATCTACATGAAAATACAAAATACATATAACAGTAAGGTAATATGGTAAAATACACAAATTGAGAGTGAATTATTATATGAACAGCACTGTTATAAATGCATTCAGTCAAGATTGAAGGCTTTGTTTTTTGTTTTTCTTTTAATACTTATAAAGGGGTGTACACGTCTGAGCATTACCAGGGAGTGCGTTAAACAAACTCGCTCCAACATGCAAAAGAATTTATTCTGTCCTTGGGAGGGGAAGTATAGTTGGAGGGGGCATTTTAAAGAATAACGTGTCCTATAATTTACAATACGAGACCCACAATGTTCATGATGTTGGTCTATCGAACCCTCAGAATAGCTGGCCGATGGGCTTCAATACCGATGTGGGTCTCGTGGGCTGGCCCTAAAGTTTAAACCCATTAAGAATGATTAAATCATTAAAATGGTGATAATGGAAGACTTATCATCTACATGCTTATCCTCCAAAATCTAGCATTCCGAATTTATCGCCCCAGATATTTCCAAAAGAGGGACGATATTTCCCATGATCATGTAACTTCACAGGTGTGAAAAAACAAAACAAAAATAATGTAATACGAGATCCCACTCCGAACCCGATATACCTATTCATTTGGTCTATTCTGTTGACACCAGGAAAACCTGGATATTTTCCAGCAAGTAGAAAGAAATGCATGAGTGATGTTTTCTTCCTTTTTCCATGCGATATCTCATATTTGAAACATCTTTTGTTTGATACAAACACTTTGCTCCATTGGTGAGACCTCAAGTTTTGACACAAAAATGCTCCGCCATTTTTCCCACGGTGGAACATTGTAAACAAATAACCTTTCTTATGTTGTTTTCATGGATTTCTACCGCTGGCTTTATCGATCGGTGTAAATGTAATCATTCAGCATTTCACACATGACATGACACGAAGTCAGGCTGTACCAGCACAATTATAAACAAACTACGAAAACGTGCAAGAAACCACATTCGCTGAAATGCAAAATTCGCATGTTCCCATTGTTCCCACTGCGTGTTTATGGTGACAACCCACTTCACCGAAGGCCCGCGAGACCGAAGGCCCGCGAGGCCGAGAATAGCTAATTGTAATCTATGATATCACACCGCTCTGACCAATTCCTGTGCCAGAAGGAAGTTTAATAAGTATTAAAGGGCAGCGAATGTTTTTCATTGAAGGTGTCGAACATCCGGAAACGAGGACTAAACATGCTAATTATTTCATATGCCGATAGCGCATTATTTTGTGATGAATGCAAGTACGATACGAGAAAAGTCGTCCTCGCGGGCCTTCTGTCAAGTGGGCAGACCCCCGTGTGGATATACAAGACAGTGTGCTGGCATTACTAGTTCAGTTTTGTTATTATATACTATTGTTTTACTCAGATGTCAGTCACATACGATTTCTGAAAATCGAAAACTTGTAAATATGGTGTATAGATCGAAGGACCGGGCAAAACTTTGCAAAGTCAATCTGTTCATCAATTTTTGCTTTACTCAGCTGTTTTACAGTTTCTACCAAAGTCTTTTAGCATAATGTCATTTCAGTGTAAACGCCTGAACATTTAGCATACATGGGGTATAAGTTGTACTGTTCCATCACGCGAGAATCAATTTTCGCTCACAGGTGCTGTATCTTCATGCTTTTTTTCTTTTTAAAGATGGAAAATAAGTGGATGACTATTATGGGGAGAGAAAATTGAACATTTGTGATTCTCCACGAGAAATTACCAGTTGCCTATTCACGAAAAGGGCATATTCTCATTCTAGTATTCGAGGCAGGGTCAATTCAGAAAGAATGATTCAGAAAGAATATGTTTAATATGTTCAACAATCCTTTTTGAAAATCGTTTTCCTAAATCAGCTTCCCCTCTATATAAACTTCTTTTTCCCTTTTCTCTCCTACCATCTCTCTACCCCCCTCTCCCTCTCCTCCCTTTTCTTCTTCCTCTCTCTCTCTCTCTCCGTTTCTTTCCTTCCCCTCCCCCCCCCCCCCCCCCCTCTATACGCTTATGTTCCTCCGTTCTTTTCCTCTCATTCCATATCACCTTTCCTTCCTTTAACTTTTTGCTCCCTTCCTGTACCCTTTTCTCTTAGAACTCTTTGCATGAATATCATATTTTCATATCTTTTCTATTGTAATCACTTCATTTACACTTTTAGTCTGTTTTTGTAAGACTTAGGTTTTTATGATTAAGGAGCTTTAATTTCAATTGATGTTTATATTTGTCGATTATTATGCATGTACAATGGGCCTATAAACTGAACTATTTCAGCTTCCGAGCTGCATGTTCTTTTATCTAAAGAATGAAATGAATGAAATGAAATCAAAACATTGCCATGAACTACAGTATGTCAGTTGATATGAAGTTTTTTTTTTCTTTTAATTCTAAAAGAAATGTCGATATTGATGTATAATAGGTAGAGATCGACGAGTGTCACAGACTAGAAGTTTTGTAGCAGTAGAAAAAGGTGTGGCGTAAGGGGCGCCAATGCTTGTCCGTCTCCGGCTGGCGCTGTCAAATTGCAATCCTTATTTGTTTGTTTTGTTTTGTTTTGTTTTGTTTTGTTTTTTGTTTTGTTTTTTGTTTTTTTTTCCCTGAATGACTTATACCACTTGAGGATCCAGAGGAGAAGCAGAACAGAAAGTGTCCCTCTCTCTCTCTATCCCTCTCTTTATTTCTCTCTCTCTCTCTCTTCCTCGCTTTCCTTCCCCTGTCTTACTACGCTCCCCATATTACACTTTCTCTCTCTCTCTCTCTCTCTCTCTCTCTCTCTCTCCCTCTTTACTCCTTTTCTATTTTACAAAGTTTGAAAATGCATGACGAAATTAAAAGCAAAATGTTCAAAATGAGAATGAATTTTAACATTATTTTTGGATCTTGAAACACTGATATATGAAATGAAGTATGAATAACATGATTATGATTTTATACCATTTGTGTTAAGATATTGTAATTTTTAAAAATGATATTGTGTTATAGGCACTGTTGCACTAAATTTTCATATACATGCATAAGTACATTACACAGTTTCCAACAAAATCGAGCACAACCTTTCAAGATGTTGAAAATTTTTAAAGTAAGGTTAGAATTTGCACTGATAACCAATGAATTCGACTGTCGAAACACATAATTTGATTTGGTAACAAATTTACACTAAGGCACTTTAGACTTGTTATATACAACTAACATTTAATATCTGATGAGTATGGATAAGCATTTTCTAAATCTATTCAGATATGAAGCAACAAGACGAAACAAAGGTAAAAACATACTCAAACGAATTAATATGTACAAATAAGCTATATCCCTTTAAATGCAAAGCAATTAGGAATAATGAATGAAAAGTGGTGTCCACACAAGGACTGGTAATAATTAAAAATAAGTACTTTTACAGAAGAAAATAAATATACCATCTGAATAGGAAAAATAAAAATACTATTTGTGTTCTGAATAAGAAAATATACATATCATAATGTTCTGAATTAGAAAAAATACATGTATACATTATTATGTGATTGCCTAAACTTTATAGAAAATGCAAGTTCAAGTTCAAGTTCAGGTTTTATTTCCAATATAACACAAGACATATTTTTTTTTCTTCTTTTAAACAGAAATATCGTAAATTAACATACATTTTTTCTCTTATTCAACATCAAAACAAATTAAATGTCTGCTTTACATAGTGTATTAAAAGGAAAAAAATGATACTGGAAAAGAGAAATCCACAAAAAAGCAATGCTTGTAGTGCCGTGGATTCCTCAAGAAAGAAAAAGGAAAGTAAAGAAAAGAAAACAGAAGAATGTATGATACAGAGGTAGGTGAAACAGCAGTATATATTACAGTTGCAGATTCAGTCACACAGTGAATGGAAATGCAAATGGAATGATAACACAACTTACAAAGAGGTGCGGGAATGGAGATAATTTTTTCTTTTTTTACACAATTTTGTAGGCCTATTTATTACTGTAAAACCTAATCTATGTATGTCCGTTTTGCCATAATAATTATTGACCTAAGATATTTTTTGTCAACAATTAATGACCCCAGAATGCTTTCAAAAAGAGTGATCAGAAAGGCACATGTATTTTGAGACTTTCAGAACATAAGAGTACCCGTACGTTCATCGACAGAAATCATTCGTGTTTTTAAAATTGACATCCTAGCTTGGTTCATCAACAGCATCTCTTTCCCCCAAGTTGTTTGGCGCCGATAATGCCCTCATGCATATGATTCTTGATCTGTATCTAATTTCTAGAACTTTTATCAACTTGTTTCTCTCTCTCTCTCTCTCTCTCTCTCTCTCTCCCCCCCCCCCCCCCCTTGCCATCTTTGGAAACCACTGCTGTTTAATAAAGGGATTGTTGGTGAAGATAGAAAAATATAATAAAAGTAGTTTGAGTTTTGTGCTTGGAATATGAAATGAAGACCCCCCGTTCCCATCAAGCATTTTCCATAAGTGGGGGACATCACAATGGACCGAGAGCCCATGAGACGGACAATGTCCGTCAAGTGAAAAGTTGTCGCACATTAAGAAAAAGGGTTAAGATTTGCACCCTAAATGGAACAATGGCAGCTCCTTTTTGGGTGCAACTTGCACCCTACATGAAGTTAGGTGCAAAGATGCACTTTGCACCTTTAAGGGTGAAGACATTTTTGCATTCAAAAGGGTGCAAATTTGAATCTTCCCTAAAGGGTACAATTCTGCGCCCTTAAGGGTGCAAAATGTAGCTCACAGCACCCTAAAAAGGTGTGAAATGCTTCTTAGGATGCAAAGTTGTACCCATAAAGGAGCTCCCAGTGTTGCATTTGAAGGGTGCAAATCGAACTTTTTTTTCTTAGTGTGCAGAAGGCCGGTGAAACATGTCGATTTCGGGGGACGTCACTATCGAACAACTTTTCAGAAGACCCGATGGACCGATCAACAATTGAACATCATTAGTCTCCTTTTCCTTTCTGTTTCTTTTCTCTTCTCTTTCTTCTTCATCTTCTTCTTCTTCTTCTTTTTCCTCTTCTTCTTTTTGTTATTCTTGCAGTGCAAAATTTTATTGTGCGGGGTGCTAGTGTGCCATACTGCATGTGTTGTCTCAAACAAGAAATTGATGTGCTAGAAGTGCCCCAAGTGCAAGTAAAAAAAGAAACATACTATTCTCCAACTAGTTCTTGAGCATGGTCCACCAATCCAGCCTGCTTTTTGAACTGTTTCAGCGAAGAAGCTGCTGTGGCCAAGGTATGGGAGTGGTTCCAGCCATCACGGGTAGATGGCACCGGTGAAGATGGAGCCTTTTCAAAAACTGGAGATTCTGCAGAGTTGTTATGGGTACGGGCTTGTCTTCGTCCACGTCCAGATGATCGTGTTGCTGGATAAATGTATGGTGGTTCAGCAGTTCAGAAGGAATGGCTATAAGCATGGTTCTCGCCAGTACATAACACACATGGTTCTAATACCATGCGTAAAGGGTTTCCGACAAGGAAGAACCATAGGTGAAATGGCTGCACCATGCGTGGCAACAAGGGTAAAAAAAATATTGGAGTATATATTCCTAACAATAATGATAAATGTCACCGATTGTTTTGCTTTTGGGCAATGTATTGTTACTTTTATGCCATTAGTAGACAACTCCTGCTTACCAAGAAGTATTTTTCATCCTTTTACTATAGCATATACTGCCGTCACACCTAACTTTAGGTGTTATTCCGTAAAACTTCCACGCTTTGCGCAGAGTGGGAACCGTGTGTGGATTTTTTTCTAGTGAGATCCCTGGGCCTGTAAGTCCATGTCTGATTCTGTATAAGGGCAATTCCACAGGTTGGTCAGTGTAACGTGAGTAGCCAACTTCTGAAGTTTAGATGCTACATTTACTACTCATATATAATACATGTATTTGCAGTGTTGTGAATAAAAGTCATTTACCTTAAACAGTCATGTAGTCAGAGAACATGAGATGAAGAGGTAACTCAATATCTCTCCAAATGTAACGTGAGTAACCATGGATTTTGCCCATAACATTGTTACTTTCAGATGAGCTCTTCTGACTTGGGCCTACTGCCAATCTCCTACGCTGTCGTTCTCAGGCAAAAGCCCGTTGCACACGGGGTGTTAATCCACTATACCGCCAATGGCGCATAATTATATTGTTCTGTTCGACAGAAATCGTGCCACGGTTAACAGTAAAGAATAGTGCCCCTAGATCATTATCTTGAAGACTTCGCCTGACTTGTCACAAAACCATTAATACGATTCTGTAAGTAGGCTACCCAGTGGTTCTGTAGATTGCTGCGTTGGGCCAGTGTTCAGTCGTTTTCCGGATTAATCCGCCATCGCAGTTTGCTTCATGGGGTTTGCGCATGTGGCTGTGGACGGTTCCTAGACTCGTTCTTTGCATTCTTAGGCCTATACCTGACTGTCTTTGAATGGCCGCGATACTGTTGAAACGCCTCGTATGCAACCGGCCAGCTTCACCGCTACGCTTTTTTGTAGTTCCCAATGTCAAAAATGAAAAAAAAAATCATTGTTTTATGCTTTAATTCAATCTGCTAAGATCATTCACCCTCTAATTGCTCCACTACTCCAACCACGAGATCCTGCATGGAAGCGGCCCGCCATTTTGCTGTTTCGATGGCGTCATCATGTCTAATCACGCCCGCTGCACCATAGTCCATGGTCACGATATCAGTGATCAACGACAGCCCCAGAGCTCTCATCCCACAGTGCCTTGCAGCTAGCACTTCCGGAACGGTACTCATTCCTGTGAAATTAAATCCAACCAGTTCAGTTGTATGTCATTTGCGATCATCGTCTTTTTAATCAAAGATGACTGCGAAAAGAATGTTGAGTTTGATTTTAAAATGTCATGTTATTTTTCCTTTATAGCTTTTTGGCCATACCAAAAAATAAGCGTTAACGGAGAGGGGTATAGGCCTACTAAACGCGAATAACATTTTCTCAAATGAAACGATTTCATTTCATTTTTATTATAATTTAGAAAGTTATCGTAAGAGGGGAAGAGATGGAAAGGATAAAGAAAGAAGAGAGGACGGGGTTGTAGCTATACGAGAGAGCACATATGGTGAGTGATCCCTTTCCCCATTCCTATGGCAATGAAATAAAATAACAATAGGAAGAAGATATGAATGAATGAAAAGATGAATAGATGAAAGTATAAATAAAAAAAGTAAATAAAATAAACAAATAGATAAATAAATAAATAAATACATGATCAAATAAACAATAGAAAGAAATAGGGGAGAAAGGGAAAGAAAACAAGGGATCGGGAAAGGCAGCGCACTCCAAGAAAAAAAGGTTGAATTTTACACCCCAAATGCAGCCCCTTTTTGGGTGCAATCTTGCACCCTACATGAAAAAGTTGTAAAGATGCATCCTTTTGTACTTCTTTGCATCTGAAAATGCCCATCTGCACTCTTAAAGGTGCAATTATGCATCTTAAAGGGTGCAGAAATTTTTGCATCCCAAAGGGTGCAAAGTTAAACCTTCCCTAAAGGGTATAACTCTGCACCCTTAAAGGTGTGAAATGTAGCTCAATGCACCATTAATGGTGCATAATGCTTTTTGTGGTGCAAAGTTGCATCCATAAAGGAGCTCCTGCATGGAGATGCGTTTGAAGGGTGCAAATTTGAAGCTTTTTGTGGGTATGTTCGGTTTATGACACCTACCTACTACGTCGCCTCCTAGAGCTCGGAGATATCTTGCCTCAGCTGGTGTAGGGTAAGACGGACCGCCCACCATTAGGTAGACGCCTTCCTTGAGGTATGGCGCAATGTGCTGGTCTTCAGCGACTTTGTGGGTAGACACCCTCAACTTCTCATCGTAAACCTTGTTCATGTCGACGAACCTCGACCCGAACCTGCGATTGAGAGAAGGAGAGAGAGAGGGAGAGAGAGAGAGGGGGGGAGGGGGGGGGGGGAGGGGGGGAGAGAGAGAGAGAGAGAGAGAGAGAGAGAGCAAGAGGAGGGAGCGTGAGATAGTGCATGGGGAAATGATGAAGGAGGATGTAAAGAATGAGATCAGGAAAGAGAGTGAAAAGACAGAAGAGAAAGAAAAAAACGGAAAGAGAGAGGGTAGAGAGGGAGGAGGAAGAAGGCGAGGAAGGGACGGAGAAATGGCAGACAGGAGAAGAAGAAAATGAGAGAAGAAGGAGGAAAGCGAATTTAAAAGAAAACATGAGCGAGAATAAAAGAAAGATGATAAGATATAGAAGGAGAGGGAGAATGGGAAATAGTGAAGAAAAAAAATCAAGTCAAACTCTTGACATGATATCCAATTGTCTTGATGAACCAGAAAGAGGCATAAACATGTACATAAACAAGGTGGTAACAAATAAACATCAAAACAAAACGGCAGATATATATTTTTATTATGTGATTACCGAAACGGTCCGAAACACTTCGAAATGTGTTTGTCTTGGAAAAGGCATGATGATGATGATGATGATGATGATGATGATGATGATGATGGAAGGAGAATGAGGAACATTTCTTAGCGGCAAAACAGCAAAACAGCAAAACAAATTACTGCGCCCGATAAGGGACTTGAACCCTTGACCCTCAGATTAAAAGTCTGATGCTCTACCGACTGAGCTAACCGGGCTTTGTAGCATTAAAAGCATGACGGTGACCCAAAAGCATCGATCTTCAGAAGTCTCGGTCATTAGCGAGTTCCAAAACTTTCAGTTAATCATTCATGTTTGACCACGAAACCGCATTTATCAGGTGTTTATTGGCATGCCAGTATCTTCACATTGCAAACATTCCCTGGAAGCAGTGATGTTATTCATGTTATATGGACCATTGGCGTAAATCCCGGGGGGGATGGGGGGATATATATCCCCCCCCCCACTTTTTGGAGAGGGGGGATGGCGTGTACAAATATCCCCCCCCCCACTTTTTAAGAAAGAAAATATATTTTAATTAATCCGTTAGTAAAATCTTTGAATATCTGTCATAAACAACCATCATATTTTAGAATTTCTATTTGAAAATGCGATTGAAAACCAAAAAAGTGGTTATTTTTGGCTCGCTCGCTTCGCTCGCTCGCAAAATAAATATTAAAATGTGTGTAGGGGGGTCTATGGGGGTCAGTGAGGGTGTGTGCTTATACTTAAGTGTGAGATCGACAGAAAAAAAATCGTCAAAAAAGTCAATCATCCCCCCCCCCCCACTCCTCAGAGTGGATTTACGCCGGTGATATGGACCGTATTCGTTGTCTAGAATTACTTTAAGAGCGCCAAATAAGTTTTTGCAAGTCATTGTTCCTTGGAAATGCAACATGTGACCAGCATGACCAGGGAGGTGTATTCCTGGTGTGGCTCGTTATCATGGTTGTATTAAGCAAGAAACATTATCTAAAATGTTT
>CM057163.1:16921438-17084809 GCA_029962745.1 Echinometra lucunter
CAAATTGTTGTGACGCTTTCTATAGAATAGACTATGAGTAGAAGGTCACTGTTTGATGGAAGATGAAAGGATAAGAAACCAGAATAAGAAACCGATGGAAGTAGAACCCCCCCCCCCCCCTCCCATCTTGTCTCTGTTAAGGGCAATTTATTCTCAATATTTGTTTTTTCTGATATTCATGAATAATCGATTTTATGACAAACATAACAAAGGAATGAAGAAAAAAAAAAACCTCTAAATGTTCCCTCTTACCTTCCACGGTGCATACCCCTCGTATAAATGGAATCGTCCTTGCATTATCACCACTTTCTTTCCTTTCAGAGTTCCGAAACAAAATTGACCCATATGACCTTCAACTTAAAAACACATGAAAGGAAAAAGGATTAATGATTAGGAAAAGTGACAGACCGATTTGATATACAGATCAAAGAAGGACAAAAAGTGACGAATAGAGAGAGTTTAGAAGAAGTAAAAAAGAAATAAATAAATAAATTAAAAAATACGCACAAAGCAAGATATTATGTAACTGTAAGTACTATTATAAGTACAGAAAAATAAGGTTAAATTTAAAGGAAATTTTGACTCGGTCGAAACTCGGAGATTTGTTAAGCCGATTTTTTTTTAGCAGTGGTGAATGCTCAGTCCAGTGCATCGAACCGAAAAGAGCTTAATCGAAATGAATTTAGCATAAGTGAAACGGATTGATTTTACTTTGACTGCAATTAAATGTTCATTTGCCAATGTAACATCTTCCATCTTTGGTAATTAGGAATATGAGGATGATGGTGATGATGATAATAATGATGATGATGATGATTGATGATCATGATGTTGGTGCTGACGATGACAATAATAATGATGATGTTGATGATGATGATAAAGAACATGATGTTAATGATGATGATGTTGGTGATGGTGATCATGATCATGATAATGACTTTCACAACGACGATGACGACGATGACGATGCCTTACCTGTGCTGACAGGAAATTTGGGAACCTTCTCAAAAGGGACATTGTATCGTTCCTCCAGCTTGTTCGCGAGGTTCATCATCCCTGACCCACAGATGATACCAATGCTTGGCCGATGCGGTTGTCTGGACAACAAGCATTCCATCATCTCCTCGTAGTCTTCGTACGAGTACCTGTCTCCACAAACAAACAAATAAACAAACATACAAACAAACAATGTCAAAGCAAACATTTTATCAGTGAAGCTCCCTAATGAATCGATAGCGTTGAGTTAAGTCGAGTTTATAGTAGCAAAGGCTTTAATTGTTAACAACCGCCAGACTCGGACAAAATTGTATCAACGACATTTAAACTTAGCCCAATGACTTATACATTATACTTTTTGTTATTATATATTATACATATTCTTGAAACCCGAAATTAGCTGTTTCTATTGCTTTCATGAGTCGGCCTGTGTTTGATTGTGTGTTTTTAATCATTATTCTTCTCATTCATCCTCGATCATCCTCCTCCTTGCGGCCCTCCTCCCCCACCCCTCCTCCTCCTTCTCCTCTTCTTCTTCTTTTTCTTCTTCGTCCTCCTCTTTTTCTTGCTTTTCTTCTCCTTCCCCCTGCCTCCCCTTCCTCTTCATCCTCTCCTTTTTCTTCGTCTTATCCCTTTTCCCTCCTCTTTCTTCTACATGATATTCTTCTTCTTTTCCTCCTTCTTGTTCGTCATTATTTTAGTAGGCCTACATGGAATAGAATAAGGATCCATCGTATATTACACTGGTGCATTAATCATGCGTGTTCCACTGCGTGTTGGAATACATGTATTTTCTATATCCACTCAATCACGTCAATGACACTGACATTCAGCGATAACTGAAACTGATATCAACTTGGCTGTCATAAGATCCGTAACGGAACTTACAAGTGGTCAAATTAAAAACAGTTATTCTTACCCAGTTTCGACGTTGTTGTTCGACATATTCAGCTCCACTGTTGTCTCAGCAAGCTCCTTTTCCCAGGGTACAAAAACCGCAGAAGGAATAAGATATTTCACTCAAACCAGAATGTAAAAGACTGGCAACTGAGATGTCACTTTTACGAAGGGTTAGTTTTACTTTGCAGATGTAAGAACCGTTATGTTACAGGTGTAAGCCTGGGTCTTGCTTCATCCGTACAGATCTGCTACCTGCTTGCTACGAAGTTTATGTCCAATGCACGATGCCTATGAACACCTGTAGCTCAGTGATGATGTCGACGTGTAGATTACTGTTACATTTTAATAGACCTGCAGTCTTTTAATCCAACACATCGTGATGCACGTATCAAAGCCCATAAAACTGTATTCGAGTCGTGCGTATGTTTAGTTTAGGCATTTAAACATTGCTCTTGCAGTGGCCCAGTTGGCAAACACTGGAGGGGATTGGAGTTATGACAGATACGTCGAGGGTTTAAAGTTCATATCACCCTTGACATCCCGATCGACAGTTAGATTTTAGTCTAAATTTACAGACGGTTTAAAGCTATATAATTTGATATAGTCTGGCAAAAAGCAAATAATAAGAGAACAGAAAAGAGAAAGAGCGAGAAAAGGTAGAGAAATAGAGAGAGGGAGAGAGCTAGGAACAAAAACATCCGTCATTGAAGATAAAATTCTTATCATGTACTTCACTGCGACTCGTGCAAGTCGATGTAAGCCATAATATTACGCCAAGGAGTTTATGACAGAAAAGGTGATAGTACGTACGAGAGACAAGAAGAAAGAAAGAAAAGGTGAGTAAGCAAGGGAGAGTGAGAGAGTCAAAGAGAGAGAGGGAGAGAGAGAAAGAGAAAGAGTAAAAATAAAAAGAGACGGGATAGACAGATATATATATTACGATACTGTGAGACAATTGTGAAAGCAAAACTCCCATCTCTCTGGTTACAGCATATATTCCTTATCATGCTTGCCATGGCGTAGTGTAGCCACCACTAAACACCCTTTTTGCCAAATTTTCTTCGTCCCTCGGCTGAGTCTCTTTCATCTCCGAAACCACTTTAAGTTTACATTGATAGATATAGAGCACCGAAGCGATGACGTTACAAAAAACTTTTTTTGGAATTTCAGAATTTCGGATACCATGTCTCGATGGCGCATGATGAAAAAACATCCACAGCCCAAATTTTATGGGAATCGGCTCATGGGGACCCGGTATGAGGCCACATGAATACCTACCTAGCCCCATTGAAATCAGTGTAAATTGGCCTGGTTCTAAAAAGTTATGAACCAGGCCAATTTACACTAATTTCGATGGGGAATAGTGCAAATCCGATTTTAAACCATTTCTTTACATTTATCATATATATTTTTTAAAGCAGATAACTCAGTTCTATGTTTGGGCTCCGGAAAAATGAATCTATAAACAAAAAGGTAAATTCAGACATGATGAATGAATAATCGGTAAAATAAACATTGAGCATGAAAAATTTATTTAGCATGTTTTCAAGTGAGTTTATAGACCAATTTCACAACGCAAGAGGGCAGCAGACTGTTGGACACAGTTCGACATACTGCGGTGGGCGCTCCAACTTTTATAGTACACAAGTCAATAGCGCGTTATGTACATTCGTTCGATTTTTTGTCTATTTTGACCAATATATGCAGATTTCTTTTAATATTTGTTTTCATTGTACTTTGTACTTTTTTTGACTGGTTTGAATAAATTCAATTCAATTCAATTCAATTCATTTCCATTCATTTTCATATTCATTTTGTACACAGAGCCAATCGCGGTCAGCGCGCTTGCCCACCGCAGCAATGGCGTCGCCGATATAGGGCCAAATACATAAACCGGAGGTGAAATTGGTCTATAGAAGATTTCAGAACAATGGAAGTAGAGCGCTTCACAGTACACCAAGTATTCTTTGTATATGATGTGAAAAGGATTTGGGAACAATTTGTTCACTAATTCCGTATGTTAAAAGTGCTGCAATATCCATAGATATTATTTTTAGTTACAGCATTGTTATCTTGGTACGCTGTTCACCATGGGTGTCGATTTGTGTTCGCGGTTGGGGGGGGGGGGGGGGTGACTGATGCCGAATATCCTCTGCCGCGGAGCAAAGCGACCGAGCTGGGAAAGGGTGTGGAGGTTCAAACGTGAAGGATACTAGTAGACTAAATAAGCGGCGGGGGGGGGGGGGGTGTAGGATCTGTTTTTGCTACCCGTATCTCTGCATTATTAGTCTAATATACCGTTCCTCCAATTAACCGCACAAAAATTGTTTTCAAACAATATCGCAGAGGTACATCCTCATTACTTGAATGAAAACTTTAGGGGAGTTGAACCTTTACTTAGAGTATAAACCATCCCTTTTTTTATTTTTCGAGCGAGCGAGCCGAAAATTCCACCTTCTAGCTATAAAAGAAATGTTATTTGCCCTCAAAGTGCACTCAAGCAATTTAAGATGTTTGACTAATTCAGCACCTCACTGGTCCAATTATCGTTTACTGCCCTAAACCACTCTATTTCAAATATTACACAAATATTACAAGCGAGGGAGGCGAGATAAGGGGAAAACACACTCTTTTAGTGATAAAGCGTTTTTTTGTCATCAAAATACACCATAGGTCTATAAAATATCTACATTACATATTCGAGCGAGCACAGCGAGCGAGGAAAAATTTACATTCTTTGATAGCCTCAAAGATATCTAAGCATTTTTTGATCACCTAATTGCCAATGATACTTTTTGGCGCATCGCTTTCCATCTAAAACCATTTTGTTTTTGTGAGCGAGCGAGGGAAGCGAGCTACCCTCAAAAACTTAATACCGACAAATTTCTTTCTAGTAAAACGTAGAATTTCCATCAAAATAAATTAGATGAATGTGATGATGTACTATTTCCATGTATTCGAGAAAACTTTACATCTCGCTTTGAAAATATTACAATATTCAGATATGTTGCTGGGGGGGGGGGGGGGGGGTAAGAGCGCTTAATTGCCTCCTGATCTTGTTTTTAAGAGCGTTGGGAGCGAGCGAGCGAGAAAGGGCTATTTTTTAAATACTGAGAACAGGTTCTAGCGTACAATTTTATGATCTTAATTTTATCATTTTATCAGCATCCTCCTTTCTCATTTTGGTAAGATAGGAATAGGTTACTGGACACAGGCCATTATCTCGTGAAAATTCTTCTGTTATGGGTCTTCTTCTAGTTCGACTCCTTGCAGTTATATTACTAATATAGTATAACATTGGATAGAAAGACAATATGCAAACTAGTTTCATGTCATAATAAAAATATTCACTGGCATTCGTTATAACAAAAGAATGATATCAAATGCGAGTAGAACATTATCATAGCATACTAAGATTAGATAGAAAGACAAGATGCAAACCGATTTGCTTTCATAAAGATAGTATTATAACTTCATGGGTTCTGATACTTGAAATGCGAGCGAGCGAAGAGAGCTAGCGCTGAAAGCATTTTCCCTTTCCTTTCCTTTTTTAAATAAATGTTTCTTTACTCTTTATTCTCTTTCTCTTTGTCTTTACTTTTGTTCGTTTTTTCAGGGATTACAGGAGGCTATGAAATTTTTCATGTTTTTTCATGGTGAATTATTGGGTGGGGGATGATTGTAGAGGCCTTCCCCTCTGAGCAAAATATTGGGGGGGGGGGATACATCCCCCCATCCCCCCGGGATCAACACCCGTGCGTTCACTTGTTTCATATCGATAACTGAATTATAGGCCTTCTGATGAATCAAATTATAATTTCTTTTCTATTTTGAAAGGTGAAGAATTGTTGTTTCTTTATCGATTTAAAAAAATCTCAAAATAAATATATCATTTGAAATCTCCATCCAAGTAGGCCTACGTCATCCTTTATGGACTGACATCCTGACATCGTGAAAATGTTTCTGTACTTTGCGAAAGTGATCCGATAGCACTGGGGGGGGGGGGTACAGGCAGAGACTATTCACCAACCAAATGACATTTCTTGATTTATCCAAGTTCCTCTCGATTTTATTGTCAGTCTTCATTTTCATGTATTTCCATATATAACAGCATATAAAAACTGTCACTCAGTACAAAAACAATTAAGAATAATACCAAATCTTAACATAAATTCTATATATAATTATTTAAATGGCAAGTATTATGCTATATAGCCATAATAGCTGTACTGTGGAGGTCGCTATCGCGCCCATGAGACTGGGGCTTTGCCATAGGAACGCGACAGGTGGAAGCATTGCAAAATCAGTAGCCACGTGGAGAATAAACATCCCAACTATGAAACAGAAATTTTAAATTCAATTCTCCTATTCACGAAAGGGAGGACAAAACGAGGATCAAAGGCGCTTTATTCAACACAAGATTTATGTAAATTACAAAGTGTCTCTTCAAATTCCTTTCTGCACTGCACAGACCGTACCATTCTTTGATAATTGGTAGGGTGATTTCGCAAGATGGAAATATAAAACTTACTGAAAACAAATCAGTTTGTGAGTTAATATTGCTGTAATCTTAAGAATCGCTACCCAATATTATTCATTAAGGTTTGATCTTATTTTATATTCCTTAAGCTTGCAAGTTGATCTTTAAAGTAATGTTTTATAGTTTGTTTATTTCCCTTTTCCACTTTCTATACCCCCTGGGATGATGTGTTGGTATTTTCCATGAGCTTTCACAAATTAATTCATTAATGCCATTCGATTCAGATGTGGCATTTTGGAATCTAGTGCGCCCTTTCACTGCAGGAGCTCATAATTGCCGATATACATGATATAACCGTACAAATGTTGGTGGACGGTAGATAACACAATTTGCAATATGTGGGATCGTTTGGGACACGCCCAGTGGCTGTGCAGGATAGAAGTTTTAATATTTGTTTTATTATTGGTAAGTTGGATTTCCAGTTTCAGTTTGTCATGTAATCTTTATCAAATTTATTAAATTTTATCACTTGAAAATGGAAATGACATGCAGTCTTAAACATATATGAAAAGCCCTTGTTTTAACATGATACTCCAAATTAAATGCATTTTGTATGTTGAAAATCATTTTACACTAAAATTATCCTCCACAAAAAGGCTATATCTGCTATTAATGTCCAATTTTTTCAGATTTCAGATTTAATTGTCGGCGACACCCTTTTAACAAATTTGTGAAAGCATGGAAAGTGTGCAATACCAATGTATCTATAGTTTTCGTGGTGCATTGTCGATCTTCATATATCGAAAGCCGTAAAATTAAAATGTTTGTGAAAGGTTTCAAAAACTCGAAAGTGCTAGAGAGAAAAGGCGGATTTGGAGAGTACTAAAATCATGAAGAAAAGGTTAACAGACTAGGCGGTGTGGGACATTTAAATCATCTGTTATTTGTTTGCTTTTTAATTAAACTGTCACGAAATTCATTCCAACAAGCCAGTTGAATATTTTATTCGTTAAAACTAGATGTGCACATAATATGATATTCCTTATGATAGAAGAATTTGAAGTAGGTCGATGAATTAACAAGTCTCAAAGGGGGGGGGGGGGGGAGGTCGGACACCTGTCTTGTAAACTATTCAGGGAAAGACTTCCTTTTGCGACAGCCACTCAAACATGCTAACGGAATAAAGCACATCTTGCAAGTTGGGTGGCTGTCGCAAAAGGAAGTCTTGCCCTATTGGGTTATTGAAAATAAGATGTTTCCTCTTTTTTTCTTTTTTCTTTTTTTTTCCTTTTTTTTTTTTTTTACTATTAAGCAGAGGAGCTGCGTTCAGCCGTCCATTATAATAGATATTAAGTTTTGAGTTGTTCCAATGCAAGCGTGGAATCAGTATTATTTTCATAGATAGAAAACGTGTTGCACATTGTGGCGCCTCGCGTGGCGTCGCCGACATGACACCACGTGACTGTACATGCGAGATCGCATGCGCGCTAACCATGCCGTAAGGAGGTCACCAAGAATGATGAGTCGTCTCGTAAAAGTGACTATTCTCCATTTTCCTGTTTGTATGGCAGGAATTCGTATTAGTGCTATGTTTTCAGTAATTGCTCAGTATTTGTACGGTCAGATGACACAGTCACAGAAACTAGATTATCATAATTTCTTGCACACTGCACTGGAAAGCTAAAAAATCGAACAACAGGCTGTATACAGGTTAAAATAGTTTAAGGAAGCTCTGCGTGTTTTTATTCTGATATTTCACACATAGGTTAAGTCATCTGCCATTTGCCCCTGTAGAGACCCATGTAAACAAAGAAATATTATGCCCCCAAATCACACTTTCTGCAAACTACTTCCGAAGTTCGCCAGTGGGCCAGTATATCTAGCTGTGATATTAGAACCTAAAATTTATTTTTCAAACTCAAAATATTGACTTTTGATTGATACGAGACCCAACCTTCTTGGCGATTTTGCGTGGTTTATTTCCATTTCAATAGCGCGACCTCCGACATCGTGAGTTCAACTTCACCCGCTGTGAGCCAGGAATAATTCTTCCCAAAATGCATGCAGAATTGATGTAGCCATGTCATACTTAAACAGTAAATCAAAACAATTTCTATTTTTCTTGAAAAGGAGAAAAATGCTAAATTCTGTATACAAAATGAGATAGAGAGTTGTCCACGATGACATCACAGATGCTGGTGGAGTTGCCAACTAAAGATTTACTTAAACTTTAAAAATTCACAACTCTTGAACAGATTGCCCGATTTTGCTCAAACTTTCACTGTTTAATCTTATTGTTCTTCATTCACTGAAAGCACACTGATGCCTGGATTTCATTCTCCTTTGAGCTATGCGTGAAATATCAGAATAAAAGCACGCAGAGCTTCCATACTCTAAACAAACGCCTCTGCATCAAACTTTGGGCGCATAATGGCAATGAATCCTAATTCCTAGCTTTCCAGTAAAGTGGAACTAGAAAATCATAAATTCGATAATGTTTTTTAGAAAATGTGTTTTGTAGACTGTTATTGTGTTAATCAAAATGGGTTTACGAAATGTTTTGTAATATTGCGATGATCTTTTTTTAAAAAGGAAAAGACTTCATTTGAAACAGGTGAATGAATAGTCTCGCCACATTGTTGGCAAAGAAGAAATCGTGTGCGGATGTCATGTGTGAAAATTTCAATATGGCTGATGAAATCGCTTCAGCAGGGGAAGGAGGGGCTGGGGGCTGCCGCCGCCCCCCCCCCCCTGCACACACAATTTCGGCTATAAAACTATTAATTGTAAAAACTTAATACCTAAATTTGTAAGTTGCTAATTTCAGGGGACTGCAAGATCATAAAATCTCGACATTCTTAGAAAAATGTGTCATTTATAACCCTGTTTTGTCCAGTACATAGAAACCCTACAGAAAAGGGGTTCTGTAAAGGGTTCTTTGTATTTTCCATTTCAAGAACCCCAAAGGTTCCATGTACCACCAATAATGGTTCTAGAGACCCCTTTAGAACCCTTCAGAGAACCTTAAATGGTTCTTTGAAGACTCCATTCCAGGTGGGGCTATGCCCCTGAACCCCCGCCAGGGGCCCTACAATCCCTGGACTCCACCTGCTTGGTTGTCACCCCCCCCCCCCCCCCCCATCCAAAAAATCATAGTTCCGCGGCCTCTGTTCAGATTGATTTTGAAAGTCTTCGCGGACGTTTTAAAGGTAGAGTCTAAACAGGTCTAGTTACACGACAGGAAAAAGGATAAGCTGGAGGTCTGATATTCAATATCATTAAATAATTCAGAACAACAACAACAACAAAAAACAAAGCATGAAAGAAAATAAATGTTCGTTGCACCGGGTTTCAAAAAGGCGCATTACAATTTGGGAGTGTTCCGTTCGTAATTTCACCACTTATTTAATTATCTGAATTATAATGAATTCGACCTTTTCTCATAATTTTACCAGGGATGTTTCCATCACATTAATCGATTTCAGATAAACATAAACGTTTCTTGCACTGCATCAAATAAAAACGGCGCAGGTTAAATTTTGCATTGTGTGTAATTGTATGAGATGTGGACAGTTTTTCATATCAGACAAAATGATGATTAATTATTATTATTTATTTTTTGCAGGGATGTTTTCATCAATCCTCGGCTCAGAGGAGAACACATAGATGGGATGTATCATATTCAGAATGTAGTACTACATGTGGAGGGGGTAAGTAATGGTCTATCAAAAATAGATTTAAGAAAAATGAAAAATGGAGGAAAAAACTGATAAAACAGATTACAGACGTAAACGCAAAGGCTTATTTAAGATTAAGATGAAGTTCTACCTGTTTGCTGTTTTTCCGAAATACTGACGTCTGTAATTAATTTCATATCTATCACTTTTGTTGACGTAGAGCAAGAGATGCTAAGATCAGTTAAAGATGAGTTATAACAATGGAAATAGTTCAGAGCCCCCCCCCCCCCCCCCCCCCCCCCCGATACAAGGAACTTTTAGCGGTGCTTAGGTTGTCCATGGATGCACACGCACGTACATCTTGTCCTTTTGGAGTGTAGGTTGTGTTGCAAAGCGTAAACTTTAATTTGATAACAGGAATGAACTCGTAACAAAATATAGACCTAGCTAAATTACGTTTTTAAACACCAAGCTGTGTAATATCTAGGAGTATGCAGAGAGATGTCATTCTGATTTGGAAAAATCATTTTGAAAAATCGGACTAATAGAAAAGCAAAAGCAATACGGAAAGGAAACGATGAAGCTTTTGGAGGGACAATCGTCTGCTATTCAGTTCTGTGGAGTCATCGGTCGGTGAGTTTGCTTTCGCCCAAACCTCCGGCCCGGGCCGCTGCGATGACAACGCCTGTGGCTTTGGTGTCGCCAGTGCTATACTGACACACCCTCAGTTCGTTTTCCATATAGCTGCTAGCTGAGGCTAAGCTTGGACCTTCCCTCGTTCGTTAGGATCTTATTCTTATTTGGGTAACTGTTAGGGTTGGCTCCTCACCAAAGCAGCCGACCCTACCCAAATATGAGGCTAACGAACGAGGGACAAAATTTTTGGCTTAACGTTAAAATTAAATATGCTGAGCTGAGGCTGTCGGCTGAGCCCGAGTCGGCGAGTCGTTTGTTGAGATTTGTACTTTTCAGCCATTTTGTAAATTCCTTAAATAATAGCATTGTTGGATGTCAACTACTCTAACGTACTGTAGAACTTTTATGTAGGCTAACCTATATTGAACAGTACTGAACAGTATTTTGGTTTGTGGTTTATGCACATTTTCAGCTTGGTTGCCCAAACAGCAACCTTGAGCAATTTGCATAATTTGCATAAATCTGTATGGATAAAGGATATGCCATCCAAGATAACTTGCACAGAATATGTAAACTGAACTACGTACTAATTGTGTGCGGTGATACGGAACTTCAATAGCGTTGTCAATCTTGTGAATTCAACCTTTGATAAAACGTAGCGGGGTACACTGATGTGTGATACTTTCATAAAATAGGGATTTTGTAGGGATTTAGAATAGAGTTTAAACATATTTTTGCAATTACAGGTTAGGGTTTAGTACTGAAAATCAAGGAAATGTCAACTTCATTACCTAAATGATTGAAAACTCGGTCTTACATTCATTAAGAATGGTACTAACTGCGGTATATATTCTACGTTTAGGCCCATCTTTATAAAAAATAAAAAAGTTAACTGCAGCCATATTCTAGTCAGAATTAAGAAGCGTTCATGCACAGAATCATATATCAGTGGGTGAAAATATTTGGGCTCGAGCATTTTAACAAAATACAAAGTCTTATAATTAAATAGATACATATATACATCATTATACACCCTATGTCTGCAACAGTCGTATCATATTTGAAAAAAAAGTCTTTTTGAAATGTACAATTGACTTGGAAGCATACGTGTGGTGTTAGGGTGTTCAAATAACGTTGATTTGATCCATATGGCTAACATTACACGAAGAGGTACACCCAAAGGATCTAAAACAATACAAGAAGGCTGCCAACCTGCCTGCGCACATTAATACCTGTTTATTACACACTAAGAAAAAATTGCACCCTAAATTCAACACTGGCTCTACCTTTTTGGTGCAATCTTGCACCCCGGACGAAAAAGGTGCAA
This sequence comes from Echinometra lucunter, assembly GCA_029962745.1. NCBI lineage: Eukaryota > Metazoa > Echinodermata > Echinoidea > Camarodonta > Echinometridae > Echinometra > Echinometra lucunter. Next base: position 16,933,455 of record CM057163.1, read on the forward strand.
AAATGCACCTTTTTGTTCTTGTTTGCACCCTAAAAGGTGCAACTTTGCATCTTTTTAGGGTGCAGAGATTTTTGCGTACAAAAAAGGTGCAAATTTGCACCTTCTCTAAAAGAGTGCAACTCTGCACCCTTTAGGGTGCAAAATGCCACTAATTGCACCTTTAAAGGTGCAACAAGTTTGTGCAACAAGTTTGTAAAAGGTGCAAATTTGCACTCTAAAAAGTGCTCCCAGTGTTGCAATTGAAGGGTGCAAGATTGCACCTTTTTTTCTTAGTGTGTAGGAGCAGGCCTACTCTCATTCTAGGTGCAAAAAAAGTACACTCACAGTTGTTTACAGATATTAAGTTGATATCAACGTGATTCTTAGTACAAAAATGTGATTTCTAATTGTAAAAATAACACTGAAATGATTTCCATGTCTCACAAACCCCTAATTGGATGTACATCCATATCTGATTGTGTGTATAAGGTTGTTTCGTTTCATCAAAGGTTGAATTCACAAGATTGACAACGCTATTAAAGTTCCGTATCACCGCACATACACAATTGGCATGTTTTCAGTTTGAACATTCTGTGTTAAGTTGTCTTTGCGATGTAAAATCTATACATAAAGATTTATGCAAATTATGCAAATTGCTCATGGTTACTGTTTGGGCAACCAAGCTGAAAATGTCCATAAACCACATAGGTCCCTAAATCAATGAAAAAACTTCAACGGAAAGAACTTTTCTAGGTTACACTGTTAGCTAGGACTGTCTAACAGACTATTCCTACATTTTCAGGTACACAAGTGCGCATCGACCGCTGCTTCACAACAAGCGTCCCTTCCAAGATGGCACCTATGGGCTACTGCAGTTCACTGCCGACCCCTTCTGAACCACCGGTACGATCATGCAGCACTCAACCTTGCACAAGTAAGAATCAATGTGTAAAGTCTCTTTGACATGAGGCTCATTTAAAGAGCTGAAAACAGAATATGAGAAAAATACCACTGTAAATTTAGACCTGAGATAAAATGGGATGGCAAGAGTAAGTTACTTAAATTTCTGTATCTTTCTGTATCTCTTGACTTACAAGTTGTGTTATGCTATTAAGAACTAATAGCAATTAATTTAGATTAATTTAATCAAATAGCAATTAAACTAATTAATATCCAAGATGTGTTTAGTTTGCATGTCATTTTCAAAGAAGGAAAGTGATATGAGTGCACTGCATTACCATTTATATGAAGAATGCTGAATATAATGTAAATTTAAAAAAAAGGAAAAGAACTGATCTAAATTGAGATTTTCTATCATACCAGTCTTTAAAACAATTCAGGGATAATGATACTTGTCTAGACCTATTTCGTTGCTCGTTTTTGGTGCTAACAATAGTTTTGGTTGTGAATTTCAGTGTGTGATCGTACCTATACTGCGCTAAGTGGAACGCTGTCTTCGCCATACTGGCCTGATAAATATTCATTACCAAGGTGGGTCTCTAATTCTTTCTTGTGTGATATTTTTGCTAGCATTTCCTTGTTATCTCTTCTATTTTCATTTCTTTATGCCCATTATTGTTTGCTCAAGTCAAGTTTATTCCAATGTGCCATCACTCTTTATTTCCCCTTGTTAAAGAGAGAACTACATGCAAAGAGAACTAAACTAGGTTCCCTTTTTCTCATCATTTCCATTTTTCCTTTGTTTAGCCATGAGTGTATTGTTTTTTATTTAAAATTCATTGTTGCAATGCCATCATTTTTTAGTTAAAAACTTTCTCAGAAAAAAAACTGGACTTTTCAGTAAAGTCGTAAAACTTGTATTCGCACTTACATTAGTTTATCACTTGGTAGTTCCAAGGTTAAAAGTTCCAAGACTGAATTCACGACTTAAAGCCAGAGTGAATTGGTGCCCTTCTATGAGATTTTGAAATAGCGCCATTTTAGTCCTGATCTACTGATTCTGTCCCGTTTTTTCTCCCAGCATGCACTATTCTGATCAATGCAAGCTTTATTTTTGAGACACATCGGTAAAAATGTATATGTATTCAGACTAAGGCAGTTCACTAGAAGCCAAGAAGGGTGTAATGTTTCTAAGAAGTCTCTGGTTGTCAGTAGCCGCAAGTTGGCGCTGTTGTAAATTCATCATTTCAGAGCTATATAAGCGCCAGTTCACTGTGGCTTTGAATAAAATATAGAGTTCTATTGTATTCAAAACCAGATATTGTCGGCTTGTGATAGACATTGAGCCTGAGAAGAGGATCTTGTTGGCATTTGAGAAGTTTACTTTGGAGGGTGTGGATCTGTTTTTTCCAGTGAGGACAGAGGAGGATGTCTGCTTGTGTGGTGTACTGGTTGAGGTAAGGTGGTTACCATGGTAATCTTCATCACAGGGATGGTGATGGATGAGTTATACAATGCTCATAGTCTGAAATAAACAAAGAATGCTATTTTTTGAGGAGGAGTATGACAGTGATGATGTTGGTGATGATGATGATGATGATGGTTATGATGATGATGCTTACGATGATTGGTAATGGTGATGGTTCTGATAATGATAATGATGATAATGATGGTTCTGATGATGATAGTCATGATTACGATCATGTTGCTGATGAAGAGATTGTTAATGATGTTGATGGCAACCACAAGGTGGAAGAAAAAGATGATTGTAGTGATGTTCATGAAGGTGATGATGGTGGAAACGATGATGATCAGGAGGAGGAGGAGGAGGAGGAGGAGGATGAAGGTTATGATTATGATGACTTTGTGAAGATAAAGATGACATTTTTAAAGTGATAATGCCGCTGGAATTTATAAATTTAATGCTGTGAAGATAACAATTTTGAAATTAGATTCATAAAAACCAGATAAAGAAAAAGCCATATATCTGAATATCTTTCTTATATGTATTTCCACAAAATCATTGTTTCAGATAAATGATGGTGGGAAGCGTTCAAATCGATATTGTGGTACAAAAAAACCGTTCGCATGGGTCTCTGAGACGGATAAAGTGACGGTGGAATTCATCACGTCTTACTCTCTAGTCTTCAACCGTTTCCTTGCAAAATACACCACCATTAATAAAAAACCAAGTAAGTATTATGCCGTACCCCAATAGAGATGCCAGAAACTGTTCAAGTGAATTGCAAACGGTCTATGTTGTGATCCAGTTTCATTCTTATATTTCTTGAATTTTCACTGCACGAATTTTGTCCGCTGAAGGGATTCGCCACTATTCAATGGCCTGCAAGTTTTTGGTTTGCTGTATTGATTTCGTTCATGAGTGATACACGTATTTTAGGTCTGATAAAGTGAAGGAATAGTTATTTGCAGGAAGATCAGTTTGTATTATAATTTGCATTTGACAGCCATTAGTGTTGCTTTTTGTCCCTATTATATAATGTTTTTAACATATATTTGTCATCATTGGTGCCATTTTATTGTTTTCCAAATCTTTCAGCTTGCTATCAGTTCATTGATCTCACTGGTTTCATCGAGGATGAAAAGACGAAGGAGCCCCTGCCTCAAGAGGGCTTCCTGCACTCGCTGAACTTCCCGAACGCCTATCCAGATAATCAGAACTGTGAGTACATCCTTCATGCAAATCCTGAACATCGCATCGTGCTCTACTTTGATGAGTTTGAGCTGGAACCAGGTCCGTCTTGTGAAGCAGACTATGTAAAGGTAAGACATGTTGGGAAGAAGATACGATTCTTTGACACATGCTGTAGGAAGAATTTCTGAATTTGCTTCACTAACTGAGTTCTTGACTGCTATCCTGAACTAAATTCTCTAGCAAACCTTTACCCTAACTCTATCTTTATGTCTCACTTGCAGCCCAAACCATAACCGTAGAAATGAAATTCAGAAAAAATATTTCAAAAAATAGATATTGGGTCACCAATACTGCATTTATGTTCAATACAATTTATTAGGTCAAGAAGGGGTCATTCGAATGATAACTAGAGATGCTTATTTTTATGTTTAAAAGTACCCCGATAGTCGTCAATTTACTTTTGAACTTGCTTGTATAGCATAAGATTCTAGAAACTAAAGTATGTGCCTTTGTGCAGTGTTCAGGGATAAGAAGCCAGATGTTGTGTATTGTAGGTGAAAACCTGTCAAGGGTAGGGGGGGGGGGTGGGAATAAAACGGGTGAATGATGATGGATGAAACGGTTCTACTCAAATATATCAAAGCCCCTCAACTCTTATATTTTGTCCCAAGATTGAGGACCTGTACAGTCGACGGTCTAACGTATACTGCGGCAAGCATCATTCCTTTACCTGGCTCTCTGATAGCAACGAGGTCTGGATCACGTTCAGGACCAACAGCAAACAGGTCTACACAGGTTTCCTTCTGGCCTACGAACTTATGGATAGAGAAGCAGGTAAGGTTTAATAATGCACAGAGTTTTATTGGTGGGACTAAAGCCATTTGGGTTAGCCATACATAGATTTCACTTTGTGGGACTGAAGGTAGTTCACATAGCAGCGAGGTCTGGATCACGTTCAGAACCAAAAGCAAACAGGTCTACACCGGTTTCCTTTTTGCTTACAAACTCATGGATTGTGAAGCTGGTAGGGGTTAACAGATTTTTTTGTAGATTGGACTAAAGCTGTCAGGGTTAGCATTACATAGATTTCACTTTGGGACTGAAGGTACCGGTAGTTCACATAGCAATGAGATCTAGATCACCTTGATAACCAGTGAAACTGGTCTACACAGGTTTCATTCTGGTCCAGACAACTCATGGATCAGAATGCAGGTGGGACTTAATGAAACATAGGTATCGCTTGGTGGGACCAATGTGGGTTGGTTTAATAGCACAAAGGAATCAGTGAGTTCCAAAAATATGGAACGCTTCTTGATTTTGCGTGTCATCCTTGCGCAGGGGCCATGCTTCTGCTGACTCAGGGCATTAGTGAGATTCTGTAAATATTTTGTAGTCAATGGACATCCAGGATGATTACAATCATTATTGTGATCACTATGATAATACTCTTTTCCAGACAATATCATTGGATTAGAAGAGGACTCTGGTGTCTTTGAATCGCCAGGCTACCCAGTCATATACAATTCTGACAGGTCAGTGGAATACGCCATCCGCACCGACCCTCGTAATCTCCTCGTTATCACCTTCCATGACTTCCAGCTAGAAAGAGACGACTACGCCGCCCCACTGCCTCTCGAGCCCATCCAACGCCGAAGCACCCTGAACGAGTATCAAAATCACTATGGTGATCCTTATTCTGATTGTGTTGATTATGTAAAGGTAAAATATTGCTTATAAAAGTCTGAATAATGATGATACAGTCAAACCTGCTGTAATAGCAACCATCAGTATAGAAGACCACAATTGTTTTCCTTGAATAGTTTTTCCCATTGAAACCATTTTAAGGGAGCCTGTCCATAAAGACCACCTGCTTCAGTTTTTTTCAATTCAGTTCAATTCATTTATTTTCGCAAAATAAAATTAAAATACATTATAATATTACAATAACATAAAATGCGTATATACAATATTCTGCAGGGCTTTCCTTGAAGGTTAAAACCTGTAATTTAGGATCGCCCATGTACAGTACAATGAAAAATATACAGATATTATACTAACAATACAGCAAGAAAACAATTTGAAAAAGAGACACATAAATAACAATTTAAACGAGAAAGGAAAAGAAAGGGGAAAGGGGATGGGGGGGGATATGTAGCGTAACAATTAACTGTGATGATTAATAACTATTTACTAATAAGATCTTGTACTGCTTCCGAAAAGAAGATAGAAATTGCGATTTTGTTATATCATGGGGTAGCATGTTCCAGTGTTTGGGACCTAGGTAACTTATTGATTTGGCTTCAAAACTTGTTTTAACAGACCATAAATGGAATTTATTTGAAGATCTAGTATTATGATTATGAACTTAACTGTTGACTTATGAATTATGAGAAAAGTCATTTTAATTTGATTTTTTGCCAGTCTTTATAAAAGTTTTTCAAAAGGTGAATTAAAGCTTACTTTGCATAGTAGATAGATCTTCTGAATTTACCACCTAGCTAAATTTCATTTTTGTATCTTTCTCCCACAAAGATCATTGACCTTTTCGACAACCACGTTGAAATGTATTGTGGGCGGATCCCAGTCTTTAGTTATATCTCCCGTAGTAACGAAGTCCTGATTCAATTCAAAACTGATCTGAACATGAACTACAGGGGATTCAATGCATCTTATAGGACCATTTCAAGGCGAATTCCAAATGGTAAGATGAGGGGTTGTTAGTGTTAATGGTGCTTGTGTTGATATTTGCCTGGTAACAATGGTTCCAGCATAGTGTTGATGGTGCCAGTGTTGATAGCACTAGAGTTGATGGACCCAGTGTTGATGGTGCTAGTATTTATAGTGCTGGTACTTGTGTCAGTGTCTCTGATGCTGTTTCTTGTGCCAGTGTTTATGGTGCCATTGTTTATGGTGCTGTTACTCATGTCAGTGTTGATGGTGCTTGTGCTAATGGTGCTTTTGTTGATGGTGTCATTGTTGATGGTGCCAGTGTTGATGGTGCCATTGTTTATGGTGCTGTTACTCATGCCAGTGTTGATGGTGCTTGTGCTAATGGTGCTTTTGTTGATGGTGTCATTGTTGATGGTGCCAGTGTTGATGGTGCCATTGTTTATGGTGCTGTTACTCATGCCAGTGTTGATGGTGCTTGTGCTAATGGTGCTTTTGTTGATGGTGTCATTGTTGATGGTGCCAGTGTTGATGGTGCCATTGTTTATGGTGCTGTTACTCATGCCAGTGTTGATGGTGCTTGTGCTAATGGTGCTTTTGTTGATGGTGTCATTGTTGATGGTGCCAGTGTTGATGGTGCCATTGTTTATGGTGCTGTTACTCATGCCAGTGTTGATGGTGCTTGTGCTAATGGTGCTTTTGTTGATGGTGTCATTGTTGATGGTGCCAGTGTTGATGGTGCCATTGTTTATGGTGCTGTTACTCATGCCAGTGTTGATGGTGCTTGTGCTAATGGTGCTTTTGTTGATGGTGTCATTGTTGATGGTGCCAGTGTTGATGGTGCCAGTGTTGATGGTGTTAATGTTAATGTTGTCAATATTGATGGTGCTAGAGTTCAAGTTCAAGTTCAGTTTATTCTTCCTCAATCATTGAAATAAAAATGACAATCATATTTACAGTGTAAAATATACATGCACTTACACATAGGATTGAAGAAAGGGAAACTACAAAAAGTTTATAAAACTTGTGAGGCGTAGATACATATGATAGACACATCACAAATAAACAAAGCAAAGTTAACAGGAATCAAGCCCAAAATAGGATTTCGACTTGAAAATAAGATTGAATGAAATAAAGCATAGGATGTTTTTCCAATTGGGGTTAGCAGCTTTGCACGTTGTGCCTAATCATTCCAGATTGGGAGCTGATGTACAGAGTCGCAAGAGGTGGTGAAACACAAGCCGTCGACAAGTTCCTGTTTCAGGACCGAGGCTACAATGAGTTCAACCCCAATGCTAAGGCTACCACTGTCACCCGCTCCAGGGCCACCTACAAACATTCAGATGTGCCTGATTGGCAGGATATTGGAATTAGAAAGGTAAGTCAAAAGGAAGAGGTACAATACACTAGTTTCAAAGTAACATTTTTGTGTGTAGGATATGCTGTATTATTGAACAGAATTGAATTGAAAAAGTTTTATTGATATTGCATTTAGCAGCCATAAGGCTGACTTTGATACTGGCTTGTGCAATACACACTTAATGGAAATGCTGTTATTTTCACGTAGTTAAATTTTTGTTCTGAGTGACCCAAGAACATGTTCATGGGTTGTTTTTTTTAATTTGTGCTGCACAATTACTCACTGGCAAAAGTGCAAGATTTGATTTGATTTCATATTTCAGTGCATAAGAAATTGTGCTAATATTTTTGCGAGTTCTAGAAATCATGCTTGCCGAAAATAGCACAAACACCGCGAAAATTTATGTACCACATATATTTATGTTGTACAAAACTGGCTAAAAACAACAAAATCGGTTAAACAATATTACATATAAAAAGCACAATATAATTTGAATGTTTCTAAAACATAAACCAGAAAAATTCTGTTCCATTCAATCAATTCAGTTTTACCAGAACTCTGGGCATGAGATAACTGTTATACCTTCGAACATAGCCTTTTTAATCTAATTAATTTTTTAAAACATTTTTAGGCCAAAGTGGACATCTATAAGTCTGGAAACATCATAGCAACTTTCCGATTCAACGGGTCGGCCTCTAATCTGAGCAATTGGTTCACTTGTGAGAGGATGATTTACAGCGGTTACAGCGACCTGAACGAACGACCCTGCAATGAACTCTTCTTTGGGCTTCTACCAGGGGTGGGAGATGAACAGGAGTTTGAAATCACGTGAGATATTCATTCTTTGTTTTTCCAAATCCAGATGCTCTAATTTTCATTTTTTCTCTTGTTAAACTGAGCTTGAGTATATTCTACGACTCGGTCACTACAGGTGAAAAATTCTTTTCCTTCCAGAAACTCGGTTTCCAAAACCTTTTGCTTTGAGATAAAAGAGGTAGAGTTACACAGGGAGCCAATAGACTTGCTACAGTAGTACTTTAATGGTTATACAGATTTTTTATTTCTCTCTAAAATGTCTACTAATTTACCTTTCCTTGTATATCAAAGCAATATATAACTCAACTGTTATGAGTTTTATACATTTCGTACAAGAAGTGATCATGGTGAGGTTCTGAGGGGAAAATCCAACCATTTAGGGATTTATCCTGATTTTGAGTGTAATTCGACAGGTACATGTATTACATGTATGTAGGGTCCACTATCAGCTTTCACTTTGACTTTCAGTCACAAGATTGGGAGTTTAAAATCCTCCCTCACCATGTTATACACTGTAAAAAGAAAAAACTGTTTACTTACAGTGTGTAGCAATTGCTTTAACAACTTTACTTACAGTGTAACATTTGCTTTAAAAACTGTTCACTTACAGTGTAACAATTGCTTTAAAAACTGTTCACTTACAGTGTAACAATAGCTTTAAAAAATGTTCACTTACAGTGCAGCAATAGCTTTAAAAACTGTTCACTTACAGTGTAACAATAGCTTTAAAAACTGTTCACTTACAGTGTAACAATTGCTTTAAAAACTGTTCACTTACAGTGTAGCAATAGCTTTAAAAACTGTTCACTTACAGTGTAACAATAGCTTTAAAAACTGTTCACTTACAGTGTAACAATAGCTTTAAAAAATGTTCACTTACAGTGCAGCAATAGCTTTAAAAACTGTTCACTTACAGTGTAACAATAGCTTTAAAAACTGTTCACTTACAGTGTAACAATTGCTTTAAAAACTGTTCACTTACAGTGTAGCAATAGCTTTAAAAAATGTTCACTTACAGTGCAGCAATAGCTTTAAAAACTATTCACTTACAGTGTAACAATCACTTTAAAAACGTGTTCACTTACAGTGTAACAATTGCTTTAAAAACTGTTCACTTATAGTGTAACAATAGCTTTAAAAACTGTTCACTTACAGTGTAACAATAGCTTTAAAAAATGTTCACTTACAGTGCAGCAATAGCTTTAAAAACTGTTCACTTACAGTGTAACAATAGCTTTAAAAACTGTTCACTTACAGTGTAACAATTGCTTTAAAAACTGTTCACTTACAGTGTAGCAATAGCTTTAAAAAATGTTCACTTACAGTGCAGCAATAGCTTTAAAAACTATTCACTTACAGTGTAACAATCACTTTAAAAACGTGTTCACTTACAGTGTAACAATTGCTTTAAAAACTGTTCACTTATAGTGTAACAATAGCTTTAAAAACTGTTCACTTACAGTGTAACAATAGCTTTAAAAAATGTTCACTTACAGTGCAGCAATAGCTTTAAAAACTGTTCACTTACAGTGTAACAATAGCTTTAAAAACTGCTCACTTACAGTGTAACAGTAGCTTTAAAAACTGCTCACTTACAGTGTAACAATAGCTTTAAAAACTGTTCACTTACAGTGTAACAGTAGCTTTAAAAACCGTTCACTTACAGTGTAACAATTGCTTTAAAAACTGTTCACTTACAGTGTAACAATTGCTTTAAAACTTGTTCATTACAGTGTAACAATAGCTTTAAAAACTATACAGTGTAACAATAGCTTTAAAAACTGTTCACTTAAAGTGTAACAATCGCTTTAAAAACTGTTCACTTACAGTGTAACAATAGCTTTAAAAACTGTTCACTTACAGTGTAACAATAGCTTTAAAAACTGTTCACTTACAGCATAACAAAAGCTTTAAAAACTGTTCACTTACAGTGTAACAATAGCTTTAAAAACTGTTCACTTACAGTGTAACAATCGCTTTAAAAACTGTTCACTTACAGTGTAACAATAGCTTTAAAACTCTTCACTTACAGTGTAACAATAGCTTTAAAAACTATTCACTTACAGTGTAACAATAGCTTTAAAAACTTTACTTACAGTGTAACAATCGCTTTAAAAACTTTACTTACAGTGTAACAGTAGCTTTAAAAATTTACAGTGTACCAATTGCTTTAAAACACATTTGGCTGTGTATGTGAGGGGTTCAATGCTATTATACTATAGTCAAAATATGACCGGTGTTACGACGGGATGGTACTACATATTAGATCAGTGAATAACCCTCCTTGTCTAACACCACCGCAAACATACTCAACAAGCATAATGATGATGAAAAAAGAACAAAGTTTTACCCATGATTGTCAGCTTTATTTGGTGATCTCCCATGCCAATCCTGTTCATTGCACATGTGCAGAATCACAATAATTACAATATTATGAATATGTATGAGGTTTGAGACAGTATTACTTCTATTTTAAAAAGATTACAAATACAAATATACTCTCAATTTACATGAAAGCGACTTATCAGGTAGACAATTTGATTTATGCGCAAACGCTGCATGAATAAGGTTGTTTATAGAATCAAACGGCCATTTGATTCCGTAAACACATTCACTGTCTGGTCTTATCCTGTTTTTTTTTTCCCAAACTCCTTAACCTTTCATCCCCAGGTTATCAGGTACATGTAAGTTTGGGAGGATTTTTTGCCATGTACAAGCTGTACACATATCATTTTCTTCGGGTATTTAGTACACTTTAAAGACGCTAGGTCGTGGGCTTTCATGGGGAATGGATCATAATTTGCTGATACCAGACTTTGTGAAAAATACCTGTAATAGCGCTACATTTCTGGAGCACAGCAAAACAAGCTGTCCCACCACAAACATTCTTCGGCCTGCTTCGGGCATTCTCGGGCCAGGGAAAGTGAGATAATGACTTTACCATATGGGGAAAGGGTGAAGTATACAGAGCATTACATAAGGTCTGTTGGTCATAAAACTCACAGTGATGGACAACACCTGTTACTGGGTAAGCACCCATGGTGTCAAATTCCCCATGAAAGCCCACGACCTAGCGTCTTTAAGTTATTATTTTTTCTTATTGTAGAACAATAGAGAATACTACCGCTGGATGTGACTTGGATCCGGATCATCGGGTTTGGCTGGACCTCCAAGATATTGACTCCCCACGGGACTGTACCTATGAGGCTCCGGAAAATAGGGAAGGAGTGGTGGAGATAATCAACTCAATCATCTTCATCAGCAGCGCTTCAACGGGAGGAGAAACAGCGACAGGTTCGTTTGGATATTATTATGATAGTAGTGGTGGGGTGGTGGTGGTTGTGGTGATGGTGGTGATGGTGGTGTTGGTAGGGGTTGTGGTTGTGATGGTGATGGTTTTGGTGGTGGTGGTGGTGGTAGTGATGGGTGTGGTGTTGGTGGGAGTTGTGGTTGTGGTGGTGATGGTTTTGGTGGTGGTGGTGGGAGTTGTGGTTGATGGTGATGGTTTTGGTGGTGGTGGTGATGGTGGTGGTGGTGATGGTTTTGGCAGTGGTGGTGGTGGTGGTTGTGATGGTGGGGGTGGTGATGGTAGTGATGGTTTTGGTGGTGGTCGTGGTTGTGATGGTGGTGGTAATGGTTGTAATGGTGGTGGTTGTGGTGATGGTTGTGGTGATGATGGTGGTGTTGGTGGGGGTTGTGATGGTGATAATGGTGGTTGTGGTTGTGATGGCGGTGGTGATGGTGATGGTGGGGTTGGTGGTGGTTGTGGTGGTGATGGTTGTGGTGGTGATGGTGGTGGTGGTGGTGGTGGGGTTGATGGTGGTTGTGGTGGTGGTGGTTGTGGTCGTAGTGATGGTGGTGATGGGGTTGATGGTGGTGGTTGTGATGGTAGTGGTGGTGGTTGTGGTGATGGTGGTGGTGGGGTTGATGGTGGTTGGGGTGGTTGTGGTGGTGATTGTTGCATTGTTGGCAGTGGATGAGATAATGATCATGAAGATGTTGAGGATAATAGTAATTGCAGTAATGGAGAAAAACATTGTTACCATTATTCTATTCAAAATGAGATGTAAGTTGCTGAATTTTTGATGGGATGATAACATGCGTTCACATCATGAAAAAGAAATTATCGGTGGAAAATGAAACGTTTTAGTTAATTTATGGACATTTCTGATAATACTTGATGTCAGAAATGGAATCATAAAATTTCAGTGTCAAGTATTGCTGTGATGAAGGAAGTGATGTACATGTAACAATAGAAGAGCAGGATGCCACTTTTCAGACAAAAGTAGGAATTCCTACTTTAGCAATAAATTTTTGTCCGTAGAAAACACCTTTTTTTTTTTTACAAAAGAGCCCATTTTAGATGATTTTCCTACTTTTTTAAAAATCAATTCTAAGTGGCATCCCTGAATAGAGGGGATGTAATGAGGATGAAAGAAAGAAACTGGGACATTAATAATGTAAATTTGAAAAAGGAATTTAGTATTTGTCACCTTTCTCTCTCTCTCTCTCTATCTCTCGCTCTCTTTCTGTCTATTAGGAGCAAACATAGATGAAGGGGATGTATTTACCATCTGGGTGCAGAGAGGTAAGGTTCATCCATCGATATATACAGACTGGATAAAGCATGTTGTATATTGCCGCATGCACGACGTTGAAGCAGCCACGCAAACCCGGAAGTAGCTAAAAGTACTCCCATTCATCGCGCGTGCCGATACACGCTCGTATGGGAAACGAGTGTAAATCCTGGTGTAATAGTTAACAGAAAGACTAAAATGTTACATGTATGTTGGTGCAATAAACGTAATTGTAAATTTAATATGTTATTCTCAAAGATTCCAGTTTTTAAGATAAACTGCGTAAACACAAAACCTGGTCTCTTTGAATAACAAGCTCATTACAAGTCATTTTGAAATGCATACTGGCAATGGGTCATATGATTGCTTGTTATTTTGTTTTCTTTACTATACCCCCTTTTTTGCAAGAGGCGGGGGGGGGGGGTGGATTGGGCCAAAATGATCACAATAAATGTAGTAATGTCCAGGCGCGCCGGAAGGGTCGATCCCAGCTTTTTTTTGGGGGGGGGGGGGCAAACACGTACTCTTGGGGGCCCACCCCAAACCTTTATGGGGGCCCACCTCTAATGCTAACTACCAGCATACAAGGTACCCCATATCCACCTCCCCCCCCCCCCCCCCCCCCCCCCGAAACAAGCACCCTTCCCATCTTCTCTCATCATTAGTACTGAAACATGATTATTTGTTAACCGGAAGGCGTGAGAGACTCAGGAGACCGGGCATGGCAATAGGGTTATGAATGACATACTGGTAAATTTTGGCGATGGGGCCGACACCCTTTTCCTGAAAATTAGATATTCAGTTTCACAACTTCGTCCGCAAATTTTATACAATTTTGGTGGTGAAAATTAATGTACAGAAATTTTATTGTGGCATTGCCCAAAATATTTTTCAAAAATACAGGCGCCCTTATGCTTATACGAGGATACTGAGGAGGGGGGGGGGGGCAAAATAATCCCCGAATAAAGCAAGCATCTGAACTTTTTAATATTAATTTCTAACATTAATTTCTAAATACTGAGAAACGTAGCTTCTAATTACAATAAAAGGGAGCGCAGCGACCGAGTAAGAAAATTTTGATTTTTGAATGCTGAAAGTTTGCATTTTAGAGAACTAATCATGTCAGTATGCTCATTTTACAAGGTTGTATATGATAAAAAAAAAATCTTTTTTTTTCTTCCAAGGGGGGCCAGGGGGGGGGGCGCAAAAAAACGATTTTGCCCCCCTTATGATGGGGGCCAATTGCCTCCCCTGCCCCCCCACCCGCTTCCAGGTCCTATGAAAATAATCCCCCAAATAAAGCAAGCATCTGCCCCTTTTTCATAGATGATCTGTCTATTAGACAGAATTTCTAAATACTGAGAAACGTTGCTTCTATATGAGTGAGAGTAGCTAACGAGTAAGAAACTTATTTATTTTTTATTTTTGAATGCTGAAAGTTTGCATTTTAGAGCACTAATCATGTCAATATGCCCATTTCACATGCTTGTATATGATGCTTGTATATGATCCAAGAAAAAAATTTTCTTCCCAGGGGGGTCCGGGGGGGGGGGGCTGGGCAGGGCAAAAATCGATTTTTTTTTTTTTTTTTTTTTTTTTTTTTTTTTTTTTTTTTTCCCCCCTTTCGAATAATTGGGGGCGATTCCCCAACCCCCCCCCCCCGCACCTGTGGTAATTTTTTTTTCATGTTGAAGGGAGGTAAATACGCATGATTGCTGTTGGCCCTCAATTAACCAGTAAAACTGAACAATGCCAAAGTCTGAGCTTAATTTAGTAGGCCCTAATCTCTAGATTTTTAAAATCTGGTATCGTCCCCGTTGGTGGCTTTACAGAGGTGGTCGGATTCACTTCACTCTCGCAGCGTTTGCCCTTACCCGCTCCTTCTACTTTGTCGAATTATTATGGCATCGTGAGTTTCATTTGATGGAAGGAAAAGGACATTTTATTACCACAGAAGAGCTGTTTATTGGCGAGTAAATATATTAAGTCTGAGAAAAAGTTTACTCGTATGATTTTTATTCGAGAAACATTTTGCACCTATCATGTGTGGTTAATTAGATAATTCATTAAGCTGAAATTATTTCATATAGTCTATTATTCATTCAGAAATGCAATTTTTGTTTTCGCATTGAATCGTACACAAAGACAAGTCAAGCTATCACTCCCGTGAGTGGGTCAATCAAGGACAGGATAGATCTGTAAGTAATGCTAGGCTACTACTGACTTGAATTGAAAAACACAACACAATTAACAGTATATGGGGCTAGGAATAGCATAACAACACGTAAGAAAACCAGTGAATAAATCACACGAGTAACACTTTTTCTCAGACTTAATATATTTTACTCACCAATAAACAGCTCTTCTATGGTAATAAAATGTCCTTTTCCTTCCATCAAATGAGACTCACGATGCCATAATAATGTGTTTTAAGACGTTTGAAAATGCTAGATATAACACGCACGTTAATGGAGAAATTGTGGCACTTGGGAGTACGTTTAAGTATTTCCGGTATCTGTGGCCGGCTTCCAACGAGGGCGCTGTTGCTTTATCCACTTTTTTTATATCGATGGGTTCATCTCACTAAACGATGATGGTACTTAATACATGAAACCTATCTCTAAGGACCTCTCAAGGAAGACAAAAGTGGTCTTTATGAGAAACCAGTCTTCATGGGCAGGCTTCTTTAATTCTTTGTGCGATGGAACATGAACCCCTCTTTGCTGAATTATTTTCAAGGAGTGCATAATCATGCTGAATTTAAGTAGCTGTGGCTTTTCTAGTAAGGAATGTCAGCAGTTAAAAGCAAATAATGCCACTTCTGGGAAAATCAGTATATTTTGTGTAGATCTATATTATAGGCTCTGTGATTGAGCGTGAAATGCGGACTCCGCACGCCAGGGAAAAAAATACACGGGTGCTTGGGGCGAATTTGCTCCATAAATGCCAAAAAGAGCCCTGGAAAACTAAAAAAGAGCCCCTGAAATTCTCATAGGGTCCAATGTAAACTGTAACACAATGTAGAAAATTTGGGTGGGCGGGCTCAAAGAGTAGCCCCGGAAAAAAAAAAAAAAAAATTTTCCCTGCCGCACACTGCCGATAGTGGGGTGCAAACTTCACTTCCAAAGAGTTGATACATATTTTAATGGGAAAACCCATGCAAGGAAGAAAATTGTTTATGGGCCGGTGGTCTTTCTATACAGGTGATCACTAAGGCAGGTTTGGCTGTACAATCCTGACAGAATGTACATGTATGTATGTAATTGCAAATTGGATTTTTATCCGAGGTAGTGTCTACTTTTTTATGCCTCGCTTATTGTGCAGGTATTGTAGAGATTTTACATTTGTATGTGGCCACTACTTACTTTGCTGTTAAATAATTATTTTCCATCGAGAATCACAAACTTTTTGTTTATGTTTGCAGGACATGAAGCCTATAGACACTTTGCATGCCCTCAATTTGTTGATGCCACATTTTATTTTTTAAAAACTTTGAATAATTTAATATATGAAATGGAATTACCCAAGTGCCAATTATATAGTTATGGTTGTTTTGTTTTGTTTTTACTTTTTTTCTTTTCGTTCTAGATTGTGATGAGAGGGTCTCTCCTCTCAGGAATGCTTCAATCGACATTGCTTCTAGTGGCCATGGTGAACGTGATTACCGCAATAACGAGTACTGCGACATCTACATGACAGTCCATCCGTTTGATCGTCTTTTTGTTGAATTTAGTGACTTTGAGCTGGAGGAGGATGAGTGTCTGGCAAATGATTATGTACAGGTAAAGATTCCAAAATCATGAAGAAGTCATAAAAGGGATGGGCCATCCTCACAAGCAACAGAGCCTTTTTTTTAATAGGTCCCTACCATTATTTATGTACTTTCCAGTGTAGCTCATATGTGCTTTAATGATTTGTTGTTGTTTTTTTATGGTTGAATAAATCTGAATCTGAATCTAAATCTGGATTAACCATTTCTCTTAAATTTTGGAATTTAATAAACATCAATCTTCATGTATGATCCGATGTCACCATTATTTGTATTCTTGTATCTTGTATATTTTCCTTGAGATTATAATAATTTTGCTTTGATCTCATGCCATATTTTATCAGGATAATTCTTTCAACAAACCAGATTACCATGACTCCCACAATATTATTCAGAAATTCAGGACATAAATTTTGACAATCTGTGCTCGAACCTGAAGGATTATCTTTGAAAACAAATCTAAGAAACAAACAGCTGTAGTTGTGTATACAGTAAACTGGAATGCGTACAAGCAGGTTCGAAAACCTTCAAAATCTTGATTGAATTTCTTCACCATAATATACCTCCCTTTAGGGAGAGGTGTGAAAAGACATGTCCAGAACGCAAACATTACAGATGACAATGAGCATTTGGCGTTCTTTACGCTTTTTGCACCCAGCCATTCCGCTAAGCTACCTTTCCTTCATCCTATATCAGATTGAGAACACAGAAACGGCCTTTACACAAACCTTCTGTGGAGTTCAGCATCGAGTGCTCTGGACCTCCACTGCGAATGCTGCCATCTTGAGGTTCAGAAGTGACAGTGTGGTAACGTACGATGGTTGGGCCGCTGCAGTAAAAGCAGAACGCAGGAATTTGGAAGGCAAGGGACTCCTGTTTGTTTTTCACATCCATTTCTGTATCCATTAGTACCATCAAAGACTGGCCTTTTGTGAATATTTTTTTAAAAAATAATCATCATTATTCAGCAAGCTGAAGTAGATCATTACATTATATATTCAGGGGGGTGTTTCACAAAGAGTTAAGCATGACTTAAATTCATGCTTGAGTGCCAATGCGCATATGTTCTTTAACATGTAATCACATTGATGACTACCCAGTAGCGCGCGTCAGTACTGGCGCACGTCCCCTGAGCATGATCTGACCAACACAGTGATGTGTTACATATGGCATGCAACTAGGAATTTAAGGGCGATTTTAAGTCAACTCTTTGTGAAACATCCCCCTTGTCTGTGTCTCAACAAAGTGATATTACATTATTTCAACATATTCATTCGGTGTTTGAAATATTAAATTAATTGAGAGGTAGAGTCATTTGAATGGGTTGTGCTGCCATTTCTGAATTCAAGCAAAGTCGCTTTTTTGCAGATTAACCTGTTAAAGGATGAATTTGTATATGTTCACTTTTAACCCAAGTTTTTCAAACCCTTTTTGAAATTAAAATAAATTATTCATCAGCATGTCAACAGAGGACATTTGTACCTTTGGTGTTACCCAACTGAAAGGCCCTTTTCCTTTTGCTAGACATGATTTCTGATGAGAAGTATCCTGAATACTGTTCGTAAAACTTAGAACCTGACCCAATTATGCATGTATATCTAAGTTAATGTTATTTTTGAAATTGGTTATAATTACAAATGTCTTGTTCCTCCCGATGTAGAATGTTCCATGGTAACTGCACCCAACCCAACGAGACCCAAGTAGACATCGTTTGAATGTCATTATTATTAAAATTGGTTATTATTGCAAATGTTTTGTTCTTGCCAATGTAGATTGTTCCATCGTCACTGTGCACCCGACTGGTAACATCACAAACCCCGAACACCCGAACTCACTCCAGGAGTACCGATACTATGCCTGCGAGTACATCGTACACGCCCATCCCGAGGACAGGGTCACCTTCACTTTCTCATTCTTCATCTATCAGACGGAGAATCCACCAGAGATGCAGGTAAGGTAGCTTATAAAAAAGTCGCGTCCGGGTATTCACAGTGGCTTTCCCGATCCCCCATTCATTTGTCTACACGGAAACTTCGAAGGGAAAAGACCCTGAGGGAGGATCCCGCTCTAAGCCGCGGTCAAATTGGGCTATGACTTATGATAAGAAGCCTAAGTTTAGTGTCGTAACTCACCTTTAGAATTGGCAACATTAACCCACAGTAGTACAGAGATTTTTCAAGGTTTAGTTTAATCAAGTTTTCCTCCTCAAATTGGCAACATTTATTCTTACTTTCCACTTCTACATAGTTTGAAAACATAAAAATGTGTAAAATGTTTTTAGATTGACCCAAGATCAAGCAGAGACGACTTCATTGAGGTGTCTGGATTTCTCTACCCCTTCTCTTGGACCTCTGATACCAATGAACTTGCAATGACCTACCACGCCCCTCTTCCCTACCGGACCTATATACTCTTTGAGGGGGACTACCGCACCCTAGAGGCTCCTCAGCCTGCCAGTGAGTATCTCAAAGTGTATCTCTCACCTGAAAAAAATGATTTGTGTGCAGCTAGTAATGTATGAAATAACCAGGATAAAAACTTTACACAGCATTTTAAGGGTTAACGGTTATAACTAACAGAAATTCACAGAATCAATTCTGTAAATGCTCTCATGAACAAGCATACACATACATGGCGTTAATTTTCAAATAGTGAAAATCTATTAAGATATCCAGAGTATTATCTTAAGAATATTAATGAAGGGAAATTTGCAAAACCTATTCCAAATAAATTTGACATCCTTCAACTTTATACTGTGGAAATCTCAGTCTTTTACGAGGTTTTAACTTTTGAGTTATTAATGATCAAAAGTGTCAATTTTTTTCAACACCTAGTATAATATTATAATCCATATAATAAGTGAGACTGTGCGGAAAACCTTCAATTTTGCGCATGGCTTCCTTAAACAAAACAAAAAATGTGATTACCTAGAAATGTCTTTTGAAGATTTTCCTTGTTTGGGATTATAACCTAATCATTGTTGGAATTTGTTTGTATTTGCCTTTTCATCACTCAGCATGCCAACGGTTTTTTAACGCTGATTTGGGAGGGACGTTCACATGGCCGGCAGAGTCTCTCTCAACCGGTCTGCAGAACTGCTATGTGATCGTGAGGACAGACCCTGATGAGGCTCGGCGGGTTCAGATCATCTTCAACAATCTTAAAATGCCTCAGTCCGATTGCAATAGTTATATCAATGTAAGTTATTTGTTATTATTTCATTTTAGGGTTTTTAAATATTAAAGAAAATCAACAAGAGTGCATAAGGAGAAAACGAATAGAGATACATTGACAACGCAAGTCGAGGTAGCCTTGGAAAGGCAAAAAGAACTAATCACTGTAGCCTGCAGGCTTTTCTGCCCCAACTTGGACATGTATGGCAACATCAACAATACTAAATACATATTATTAGCTTTAATGATAAGTTGAGGTTGTCATATGAGTACTATAATTCAAATAAAACGGAATGATATGAAAGTAATTGAAAATATTGGGTTTGGTTGGTGTGTTTTTTTTCAAAAAATACAGTGAGCTTATTGTGTATTAGTATATAATAAGTACATACATGTAGATCCCAAAGTGCCCAGCAGGGAAAAAAATACACGAGGGCTCGGGGTGAATTCGCCCCCAAAATGCCTAAGAGAGCCCTGGAAAACTAAAAAAAGAGGCCTTGAAATTCTCATAAGTTGCATTGTAAACTGTAATAAAGTGTAGAAAATTTGAGTGAGTGAGCCCGAAAAGTAGCCCCGGAAAAAAAAAAGATTAATTTTTTACCTGGTGCCCAGGCCCATTATGGCACAAGTGTATTTGTATTTGTTTATAGATTTCAGATATCATTCTACTCTTTTCTTTTTTTGTGTGTGGGTGAGGGCTTTTTCGTGTGAGATGCAAAATAAAGAGTTTAGATAGCTCAGAAAATTTTAAGTGGCTCATAAAGCTGTAGGCATTTGGCAAGCATTTACTAGAACAGAATATGGAATCTACATGTAGCTAGTCTGGCAGGCATTAAGCACTAAAAATTTGACTTCATAGCATGCCTTTGTATAGTATGGGAGAGGGGAAAGGCTAGGATTCACCGAATGGGTCCCTTGCTTCAGGGGAGTGTTTCATGAAGTGTCTTGTCAGTGATTTTTACCGACATATTTGCTCTCGGCCAATCAGATGCAAGGATTTCAGTAGCTTATAACAGTTGGCAGTAAAAAATCATTGACTGACAACACACTTCATGAAATGCTCCCCAGGATTTGAATTTATGTGAAACAGGAGATTTGAAGAGACAGGTGTTTGTTGGTGCCCACAAGGCAGGGCAAGTGCCAAAGTGAGAGTTTTTTCCCTTTTTGTCCCTGTAGACACTTGATACCACCACTAGACGGAATGACATGTACTGTCAGAGAATCCGCATCCCGTTTGCTTGGACTTCAGATGCTAATGAGGTAAGTTCCCCATCATTATAATTATCATCACATTGTTCACATAATCATTACAATCATTGCCATAATCACCAATATCATCTTTATAAATTTTCTATCATCAACAACATCCTCATTATTCCTAAACTTATACGTTGTTCAGATATGGCATGACAACTCTCCGTGACAAATCCCTGCAACAATTTTAGTGAGCAAGTCCGTGGGATATGAGGGGGCAAAAAAAATGGCACCGAGGCAGGAGACGTTTTTGTCGCCTGGCTGCAAAAAGCTGTGGACCAATCAAATTCTTAAAAATTTTGCGCAAAACATTGTTTTGAGTTTGTCTTTTTTGTGTGTTTGACAAAACTCTCTTTATTTGAGAGTTTGACTCGTTAATGCTTTTTGTCACAAATTATCGATAATATGGAGTTTGTTGCACCTTATTAACGGATGTTGCAATGTTTATAGTTTGGTGAGCTCTGATTCCTATCTTATATAACGCATAGTACATGCTTATTGTCATCAAATATACCGTAAAATGAGCATCCATAGATTAAGAATTTCTCTCGTGCACTATATATCACCTCGGCCTACGGCCTCGGTGACATAGAATGCACTTGAGAAATTCTAAAACTATCTTTGCACATATTACAGTATATATAACTCCAGAGCATGCACTATATGTATAATATCACCATGGGAAGACCATCTGATTAGATTTGGGGGATGTAGGTCAAAGGTCCAATTTCATAGAGGTCAATAAGCAGGAAATTGAAGACTTGTTTAATAGTTTTGTTGGCACTTTATTTAAACTATTTGTATGTGTGACTTTAGGGAGACAAAGTGATCAGACTTTTAGGTCATTGGGCCAAAGCTCCAAGAGGTCAGTTGCCTTATAATTATATAAATATAAAAATATAATGTTTTTATTCTGGTTATCACATTAATTTCAGAACGTTTTGAGCAATGAAGTTAACTGAATATACACAGAGGTATAGAAAACACAGTGGCATTCATTGTGGTTTTTATCCATCTTTGTTTTTTGCAGGTTGTGATTCAGTTCTTTCATGGACCGACCTTTGCCCTCCACCAGGTCGACGCAGAGTTCAGGAGCAGAGAGAGGGTTCGTCCCAGAGGTGGGTCAAACCACTCATACTATGTACATGTAGAAGGCTAGGATATCATAACCTTGTACTCCTAAACCAATATCATCATGCTCTCTGCTGCTGTATATCGTACTGGTAACAGCAATAAACAAAGACGGATTTTCCCTTTCCACATATACCATAAAAGTGGAAATTTTTGTGCGATTAATTTTTCATGCTCAGCCGAGTGGAACACAGTCGCATGTTTTTGATTTTCGCGGACAGTTGGGGTAACTGAAGTCATGTGTAAAATAAAACAAATATTTTGTGCGGTTTTATTTTTTGCGCAAGTTTCATGCGAGTATTACTGGTATTGGTCTCCAAGTTCTGCTATAAATGTCATGAACCTCTATCTGTGCTTTGTTTCCATTTGCATCAGATGCCCAAGTGTTTACCGATCAGGCAGGCGGAGCCTTCAACAGCCCCAACTACCCTCATCCCTACCGGTCAGAAACCCAGAAGGAATTCCTCTTACATGCCCCACCAGAGCATCTGGTCATTGTTGTCTTTAAAGATTTCTCAATAGAAGGTAAGCTTCTTTACATGTTTGATATAACAATACTACTAATAACAAATGCAGCACACTTGTATTGCGCCATCTATCTAGTAATACTATTCCGAGGCACATGAAAAGCTCAGAACAGAAAGAAAGTAGAAGGGAAATGAAGTAGAATAAACTGTACTACAAATTCGTGCTGACATTACGTTCCACTGTACGCATTAGCAAAAGGACCATTTTCAAGTTTGACTTAAAGGCATTGGCTAACTTTGTGAGCAGCTGCTTTAAAAAATTCTCAAACAAAGATGAAACATGTGTATGAGTACTTGTATAATGTACTCAGAAACCTTGAAACCAACCATAATTTGAAATGAAAAACTGTTAATAAGACGCAAACGACGATTTTATTGGTTTTGGTCTCATGAGACCGTTATATTGGTTAAAGCGTTATTCACATAATGTGTGGGTTTGTTTTTACAGACGTATATATAACATTGGTATACATTTTTAATATTCAAAAATACTTTCCATCGACATTATACTTTGAAACTTTCAGACTGGTATTTTTAAACTATAACTCTTGTATTTATACAATTGTCAAGTAGCAAAATGAGATTTTTTAAAATTCTCACAATGTTAGCCTTTTACTTTAAATGAATCAAATGTATCTATTGAACGGATACTGTGTGGTAACTGGTTCCACAAAAATGGAGCAGCAGCAATAAAAGCATGGTCACCAAAGGATGATTTTGTTCTTCTAGCAACAAGAAGATTGTTACTAGAAGAACACAAACAACGTGTTGGTATATATTCGGAAATGAGATATATACAGTGATCATATAGTGATTTATATAAATACAGTCATGGCACACTGACCATTGTGTTGTAGTTATTGTTAGCTTCCTTCTAGATAGGTTTTGAAAAAATAATGAAGCAAATTTTTGCTAATTCGATGACACATTAAATATGAGATATGGTTTGTCTTCTGTGTCAACCGAAGGCAGTAAAGGGTTTTCTTAAGGGCTAAATTAATCTGCTTTCCTGCCTCAGATTGTCAACAAATATTCCTTTTCCCATTCCTACATAGTTTTGATGAAATGAAAATTCTTATAAATTGAACCACTGTAAATAAAGATGGCAAAATTGAACAGAAAATTGCCCCCCTCCCAGTTTGCCAATATATACAGTGATCATATAGTGATTTATATAAATACAGTCATGGCACGCTGACCATTGTGTTGGAGTTATTGTCAGCTTCCTTCTAGATAGGTTTTGAAAAAATAATGAAGCGAATTATTGCAAATTTTCTTTTTTAATTTACAAGAGAAACCTTTTGCATCGTGTAAAAGCTTTTCTGTGCTGATGTGATGATTGAATTAGATAAATTAGTTAAAATGGAAAGAAGTCTCTTTCAAACCAATATCATGGTTTATTCCTTTTGATTTTTTTTTTAGGTGCCATCGAGCCAAGTCCTTTGGAGGAGTTTGAGAGTACACAAACTCGTAGCATGGAGGACCTGTCTGCCCACTTCAAGCACATGTACAAGAGACAGACAACTGAAGAACCGCAGACACCGGAATGCCGCTATGACTTTGTTACGGTAGGAGCAGACATTTTTGCAGAATCCTAGATTCTTTCAATTAACATATCATCATTGTTTTTATGAACTGGCGAATCCTTCTACAGTGCACAGAAACGTCAATTGGAAGAAAAAGCATTTATAGATTTAGACGTTCTCAAATAATGGAATTTGCTTTTTTGAATATTTTCATGTGTTAATCTATACATGAAAAGAAAGCATATGACTTTGATTTTAAAATTATGTATATTACCATGCACAATAATACAGAATAAGGAAGCACTGGTCATTCAAACATGATTCAAAGGTTCATAAAATCGTTTTCTCCAACGCGCGTTTCTGCGCACGTGCATGGATTCGTCAGTTCATAAAAGCGACAACAATATAAGACCTTTTTTGTTTGAGATATCAACTTTGCAATGATTTTGGGATATAGCTTTCCTGCTCCGTAATTCTGGATTCATGTCAGATATGAACTTGAGGTATCATACAGCATTTCTGTTGGCATTGCGACATAGTTTTCCTTTCATTATAATAGGTAATCGTGAGATATGGCCCTTCATATGGCAATTTACCCGATATGTGGGTAGATGACTTGAAAGTAAATAGTAAAACGATTCAAAAGGGAAGAGATAAAAGGGTAATAAGGGTAGGCAAAAAGAGAGAAAAGAAGGGGAAGGGAAATCTCCCAAGATTTAGAACTCTATATGCTTGTATTGTATTGTAACGAAATAATGAGATATATTACAAGATCTTTCTGGTTTCAAACAGTTTTGTTATACAGATGACCACTTGGAATACTTGTACAAAGTAATCGTGTGCTCAAGTCCTATAGACAGAGAGCTATTTTCTTGGTGGTAGTGGCAACATCTCGGGGATAAAATCAAAAGTCCTGGGGAGCATTTCATAAAAAGGACTTGTCGGATGTTTTATCCGACAAAGTCTGTTTTATCCGACAGTTGCCATAGTAAAGATGCTTCTCAGCCAATCAAAATCCAGGAAAGATGTCAGATCTGACTTGTCAGACAACAAATGTTGATGAAATGCTCCCCAGATCTACAATTTTTCTTTAGCTTTTATATGGAGCTATATTTATACTGTTTTCGAGCAGGCCATCCTCTGAATAAGTACACAGCCCAACCTCGAACAGAGGACAGAGCCTGACCTCAAGCTGAGGACAGAGTCCCACCTCAGCTCACAGTCAGTCGGAAGGCCGCATGCGATCAAAAGTCCGTCCCTGCCATTACGTAACACAAGGGTAACGATCTCGCTCGATGTAACACAAGGCTAAACTTGCAGAGGTCATAATCCAGGATGCGCAGGCAAGGCAAAAAAAAGTCTTAAAAATGGCCAAGGACTAGAGTTGACATAATATCTAAATCATGGGCTACTACCATAATAAATTCTGCAGAGAATGCAATTTCCAAGTTTGTTACGGCATGAACCACAATATTTGTCGTCATACTCAGACATTCAATTCATGCACCACTGGTTTTTATTCTCAATTCACTTGGTCTACATTGACTTGTCCAACAGGTGGAAGACGTGTTGGAGAACAGGGAGACCAAGTACTGCGGCGACCAGCAACCGTTTGGTGTGGCTACGCAGGGCAACGAGGCTGTGGTCCTGTTCCAGACCGACGAGACCGTGGAGAAACGAGGATTCGATGCCCTCTATGCTTTTGAGCCCAGACCGGCCATATCAGGTTTGTGATTGGGCAATAGACGTGTCCTTAAGTGAAAGAAGTTTCATTGTGGACATAGTTTTCGTGGTCACACCATGTCTTCTTTCCGGGGGATTAGAACTTCTGCTGAAGCAATTAGAACATATTGATCGCAACGTTGAGAGCCAGAGTTCTTACCGAAGAACTCACCAGCCCTTTCCCGGGCTCTTGTCCCTTGGAAAGAAGACACGATGCAACCCTGAAAACTTTTTCCACAACCACCATGAAAGAAGTCTGGACTCAGCTCGTACCAATCCTGTTTGAATGTTTTCTTTCTCTGTATCCATTGTGTTTTGATTATTCATACTGCTGATGAAATTCGGATGAAGCAATTAAGTATGCCTTGATCTGGGTCCATTTATAGATTCTTCTGATTCTGGACTCTAGAACAGTTACCACCCTTCCCCCTCCCTCCCCCCCCCCTTTCCCTCTCCCTCCCGGTTGACTACTACCCACTAAAAAATCAAACCCTGGATAGTTGTGCTATTAGTATCTGGGATATGTTTTAAAGTAAGTAGTCTTGTCTTCGTAGCCTGCGAGCTCACTTCAAGCGTCAAACTAGGAAGGGGGTTGACCTAAAGAGGGTAGATGTTAAGGGTTATGTGTACTCATCCAGATACTTAACCACAGATATTTTAATAATTTTTATTAATGAGAAGTATATGTAAAGCAAGAATCCCATAAACCTTGACACAGTGAAAAATTCCCAGAATACTAAGTGTAAATAATAAATGTTCTAAGAAAATCTCAGATTTTGAATTCATTGCCTTGTGATAATACACTTAGTGGGCACTTCCAACAATTGGTAAATTCTTTGTTTAAGGAAAGTCTATTTAGCTTACTATAGATTAGACCGATCCAACAATCGATTTGTAGGCGCCATTACTGCTGTGTCCCCCATATGGTGCATATGTAATCTTTGCGCGCTGCATTGTCATATGTAGCTCTATGGCGGGACACCACAGTAATGGCTGATGAGCTGATAATCTGCTGCCCTCAATGAAAAGCCAGATCGGTCTATAGCAACCCTGCATTGTTAATCCCTTTCCCTGCAGACTGTGGGCAGCTGTTCACTGAGGATTTTGGCACCCTGCAGTCTCCCAATTACCCCAGTTACTATCCAGACGGGGTATACTGCCGAGATGTCATCCAGGTGAACCCGCAGAACCGTGTCGTCATCAACTTCCGTTTCTTGAACATCGAGGATGACTTCACCTGTAGTAAGGATTACCTGGAGGTAGGTTTTAACAGTAGGTCATTGTAAGTATTGTAAGTACGTGTATTAGGGAACATTCTTACAAAATATGTGAAATCTTTCACATTTGTTGAATTCTACAAGTCTTAAGCTCCACTGTTATAAGATAAAACGTGAGTATGTTATGACAAAGATAATTTTAGATGATCTTTAAAGGTGGAGGTTTGCATGGTGGTACTGTAGACGAAGTTTACGGTTCACCATGTGGTAGGCCCTGAAGAGGACTGAGTTATGGAGAGTAGAGGAAGTTGAGGGGGCGAAGAAATGGAGAGGTGAGATAGAGTGGGAGAGAGTAGAGAGTAACTTCCTTTAGATTAGGTGAAGTCCTAAAAAGGACTGTTAACCAGTTGAGAAGGTGGCGACGAGAGAAGGCTCGAACCAGATGAGAAGGGGATGAGGAGATAGTTTTAATGTTGTCTGGTCATAGTTATTTGCCCAGGGTTTTCTCATCAGTATTGCTACTGTTCTTCCCGAGGATCCTTCATTCGCAGGGGATAGATGCACTACCCTGCTGTATGTAATGGAGACAGAATGCAGAGATTTGATTTGATTTTGATTTGATTTGATTCATTCAGATTCCACATTACAATGACATTACAACAATATGTACAAGTATATACAAACACTGCAACACAGAGAATACATGAATATGGTATAAAAAGGTGGCACAATGATAAGTGGAGGGATCTACTAAAAAGCTTAGCTTGTGTGATTTAGATCCCCTAATTGAACAATAATATGACGATGTAAATTATGAAAAATTAATTTTAGATTAATTAATCAAAGAAATTATTAGAGAGGGAGAAAACTACTTAACAGAACACATGTACATTATATACAAATCAGCTAACATTACCAAAAAAAGAAAGAAAAGAAAACGAGATAAAAGGTGCTTTCGAGATAAAAAGAGAACAATACAGTGCACTACTCTGACTCATTCAAAGCCATTGTAAGGGTGGCTTAGAGCCCCTACCAGTTATTGTTCAATATTGAATATGATTCAGTTAAGGAAAGAAACATCAAACACTGTGATTAAAAATGTGGCATTCTCATGAAATAATTTATCTCATTCATATATGTGGAATTCTGGTAGTAGTGTCTTATTGCAGCAAAATTGTGTAAGAAATTAGTCACTATTGCATAACAAAAAGTGAAAATTTACTGTTCCGATTGGTGGCTTATTTCATAAGGATGTCACACATCTTAAATATACAGTTTTGAATTATTGTGCTGTTTTCCACAGGTTCGTGATGTAGTCACAGGCAGGGCAGAGAAGTACTGCGGACGTAAGACAACGGCTTTCACATGGAAGTCTGACACCAACCTTGTCTTTGTGACCTTTGTCAGTGATACCCAGAACAGTGGTCCTGGATATGATGCCAGCTTCACCGTTGAGGATAGATCAGATGAACCCAGTAAGAATCTTGATGAATTCTTTGATGACTGGTTCCAAGATATCTTGGGCTAAGGTCTTTGGAAAATGTGTATTTTAACAGAATTATCTGCAACTCAACTCTACATGTACACTTATCATCATTTTTTTTCTGCTGAAGAGCATGTGATGTACTTGAAAGGAGGCATTAGATCATCCGGTGACACCTTTTTAGATAGTGTAGGAACCTGACTGTCCAAACTCTGGATGATCTAAACAAAAATTCATTTTATTTGCCTCTACCATCTATCCTCACAGCTTGTGTTCACAACATCACAGCGTCCTCTGGGACCATCCACTCACCCAGGTTCCCGAGAGACTACGCCAATCAGCTCAAGTGTGAGTTCAACATCACGGTGAACGAGGGCTACGGTATCCAGCTAAACTTCCAGGAGTTTGACCTGGAACCACCCGCTCCTGGAAGCACACAGTGCGTCTATGATTATCTACAGGTAATGCC
Organism: Echinometra lucunter; assembly: GCA_029962745.1. Taxonomy (NCBI): domain Eukaryota; kingdom Metazoa; phylum Echinodermata; class Echinoidea; order Camarodonta; family Echinometridae; genus Echinometra; species Echinometra lucunter. Next base: position 16,962,681 of record CM057163.1, read on the forward strand.
ATGCTTTAAATATAAGGCTTGTTGACATCTGGGGAGCGTTTCATCAAGTGCCTTGTCAGTGATTTTTACCGACAACTGTTATAAGCTACTGAAATCCTTGCATCTGATTGGCTGAGAGCAAATTTGTCAGTAAAAATCACTGACATGACACTTGATGAAACGCCTCCCTGAAGTGCCAAACCCTTCTGGCAAGCCCCCCATTTTTTTGTGCCTAATGAAAAATATATGAGGGGTAAAAAAGATGTGAATGCAAAAAGCACTATTTTGTCTTCTGGCAGCAAAAAGGTGTGGGCCAATCAAATTTTTATAAAGTTATAAGTATAAGACTTCAGAAGTTTATCTGCCCACTCTTGGCAAAACTCTTTTGTTTAAGCTTGAATTGCGCATCTTATCATAAGTGGCGCAGTAGAAAAAAAAAGTGAAAAACGTGACACATTAATGCGCATCTCATTATACATGTAATTGGTGTGGTAAAAATATTTAGGGGCTTTCCCGCTGGATATCTGACTGAATGAACGTTGATACAAATTTACATGCATTTCTACCGAAGGAGCAAGGTACCGGAAATTCATTCCTATTGTCTCTTGACAGATCATTGACCCAACTACAGTCAATGCCCAGACGGCAGAGAAGCTCTGTGGCTCCAAGAACCCCTTTGAACGACAGATCTTGTTCAACCAAGCCAGTCTGATCTTCAACAGTGATTTCATCACGTTCTACAAGGGTTTCCTGGTCGACTTTCAGCAGATCTCCCTGGGACAAAACCTAGAAAGTAAGCTTTCTTCTACTCTTGATGTTGTAGTTTAATAGTACAAAGGAAATTAGAATGGCAGTGTGCTACATGTACTAACGGCTCAAAACCACTATTTCAGCGCAAATGGCCAAAAATCATGTCGCCGGTGTTCCTGCTCCACTACTGAAGAGATTAACCTTAAGTCTAGCATCCACTAAAGGGCTGACAAAATTAGGAAGCGTTATGGAAACAAATTGTGTCATTTCGGCATTCTTTCTGCATCAGATGCAAAAAAAAGTGTGCAGATCATTTCTTGAGACATTACTATGAATCTCTGCATATTAACGGCAGACATACCAGCGGGTGTCCTAGGAATCTGTCTGGAAGGGCATGAAAAGCCGCAGAAAATGCTGATTGTAGCAGGACAGCACAGACACATCTAGGATACCACTAGAGGTGGTAATATGGACTAGGACAACCAACTTGAAGGTGACTTCCAGACAACCATTTAGATATGCGGACGCTATGGAGAATAAATCAACGTTATAAATTTGGTGCTGACTTTAGGTTTTTTCTGCCCACACCGTAGAGGTTTTCAGGAGCATTTGCGGAACAGGCGGAAGTGTTAAAGAAAGGCAGGATGTCTTGACAATGTCCGCATGACAATGCAGACAAGTTGTGAAAGGTGTCAGGAAGTTCATTTCTGCATTTCTGCATTACACAGAAATTTTGCTCTCTCCCGAAAGTGTGGAAACGCCGGGAAGTGTTTAGCAATGATAAAGACAGTGAACGGAATCCATGAAGAATATGCAGATGTACTAAATTTGCTTTCCACGTCTTGTCCGCACCCTAGTGGATGCCAGGTTTTATTAAAATGTTTATTGGACTTTTATGTGACGCCAAGGGACATGTGAACAAAAAAAATAATCATTTCGAAAGCAAAAAGATATTTATTGTGGGTATAAGGAGCTGAAGCTGTGGTAACTACCTAAAGTTGGAAGTGTATATAGAAATATCATAATGTCAAGTTTATTATAGATATTACACAGAATTTGGCTAAAGTGAGTACACCCTTAGTAAAAAGCTAGGGTTTATTAACTTTTATATGCAACTGATTTAAACAGTGTCCTTAAGAAGATAGATTGTTATGGAATAGATGGTTGTATTAATACACATATCACTGAATGTCTACTCTATCATATATGTTGTTGTAAGGCTTGTGCCTTAAATACATTGATGTAAGAAGTTTGAAATTTTTAACTTTTGTAAAGGGTGTATTCACTTTTGTAGATAGAATAATTACATTCTATTTGGGATTCTCTCTCTCTCTCTCTCTCTCTCTCTCTCTCTCTCTCTCTCTCTCTCTCTCTCTCTCTCTTCTCTCACCCAGGTTGTAATGAGGAGCTGACTGGTCCAGCAGGATACTTCTCCAGTCCTGGTTACCCTGGTAACTATCCAGACAACGCTTTCTGTGTCATCCTCATCACTGTTCCCGAGGATTATCACATTATCATCACCTTCAATGACTTCAATACAGAAGGCTATACTGGCTGTCCATATGATTACGTTCTGGTAGGCAGTGCTCCTTGCAGAAATTTTGTAACTTTAGTCTTGTTTAGACATAAGACATTAAACCAAGTTAAAAAAAAAAAGAGAGAAGGATGTACAGGCTGCCTGTTGCTTTCTGTAGAAATCTTTTTATGCTCATTTCAAATTAACGCACTTCTTTTCAAAATACTCACCAAAGGATGTATATAGTAAAGTCAAATTCATCAGACCAGTTTCCAATCAGATTATAAAAAAATGATACTTAAGTAATTTTATTTTTCACTAATATTTAGAAAGGCAAACACTGAAAGCAACTTCACATTCCGCAAGGGTAATGTAGCTCTTTTATAGTTATTCCTTTGGATATACATCAATCTACATTTTCCGCTCGCTACCCAGGTGTAGTAAATGGGTACTTGACAGGAAGTTTTACTTATAAATATCCCTAGTTATGTCGTGATAGTAATTGTACTGTTTTGACCAACTGACCATAGGTGGAAGATGTGAATTCTGGTCTCAGTGAGAGGTTCTGTGGACGCAAGCAGCACCCCTTCTCCTGGACCTCAGACAGCAACGTGGTGTCGGTGACCTTCAAGAGCGATGATAGGACGCCCTCGTCTGGTTTCTATGCAGCGTATGAATCAGAGCCAATTCCGGTGCCTGTCGTTGCCCCAGTAACAGGTTAATAGATGATCGTTGCCTTCAGATGTTTTGGATATTAGATGAGATTGTCAGGAGAATGATAAAATGCTGGAATAACAGTGGTTTAACAGAATCAACTCTGTTGATCCTGAGGTTGGAATGAAATGGATTGAAATGTCTATTGAAATCAGATTATGCTGGTTGGGAATGGATTTAATCGTGACAGAGGTCCACATTTTGTGGTTTGGCCTAATATCTTTTGATGCAAAGCCCTAGAAATTACCCCAAATACATGAGCAGAAAGAGCAAAAAATTCCACACAAACTGTGCACATTTTGGTTGCATCAATATTCGTTGTGTGATGTTGAAATTTTTTTTAAGGAAAATAAGCATTAAAATCCTTAAATTGGCAACATGATAGAAAGTTTAAAATCGCTATTTTCCCCTGCAAATTGGCAGCATTTGACTTCTAATCATAATTTCTGTCAATTTATATTCATTTCAGATACATGACATTTCTTAAGAAAAATGTAGCACTAAAATAAAAATGTTGGTGTTGCCAATTTGAAGAAGAAAAGCTGATCAAATTAGGCTTTAAATAATTCCTGTCACGAATGGGTTAACTAAGATTGGGTTGGGATCAAATAGACTGGATTAGAACGTTTTGCAGTTGACTGCAATGGATTAGTTTGGGTTAGTTTGTATTTAGGGTAGTCTTGTATTTTGGTGACATAATGGAATGATTGAATAAGATATGTAAGGGGGGTTGTTTTTTGAAATATGGAAGATTTGGTCTTATTAAAGTGGTATGGAATGCATTTGAGTGGATTAGATTAGACAGAATGTGATGGGACTGGCCTTCTGACATTGACCCAACTTGTGCTTTGGCAGCAGTTGCTCCAGGCTTTATTTTATCCAAGATATACAGGTAGAGTTAGGGTTGCTATAAGCACTATGAACATGGCGGACAAAGAAAGCGGACAAAATAAACAACCTCTCATTCTACCCTTCACAATGGTTCTGGTAGTCAAAAGAACATCCCTTCACAGCTATTATGTTTAATCATGTAGTTCCAGGTGAATATGCATGTGAAACCTGTTCCACATATTTTAGACAATAGCAGTGAAGGGATGTTCTTTTGACTACCAGAACCATTGTGAAGGGTAGAATGAGGGGTTGTTTATTTTGTCCGCTTTCTTTGTCCGTCATGTTCATAGTAAAGGTCTTAGGTCAGGCTTAGGTTTAGGATTGGTTTACATGTAGGTATTTGATCCAGGGTTAAAGTTCATTATCCAGTTGGCATATGAAATTCCTGCAGAGCAAAACAGAGCATGTGTCATACAACCAGGACTGGCATGTGATGAATGCAGTATGATGGGAACCCCTCCTGCCATCAAACTTACGGAAAGATCGACAACATAGGCAAATATGTATATCAAATAAGTTGATTATATCTACCCATTAACCAACCCAGCCATTTTCCACACACAGGATGTGAGATCTACTATGGCGTGACTGAAGTCAGTGGGGATGCTGCCATTGTGCAGTCACCAAACTATCCAGACTTCTATCCCCTCAACGTTGACTGCTTCGTCCGATTCACGGGTAGCCCAGGTTCCCAATGTGAAGTCTACTTCATCGTTTTCAGCCTGGAAGACTCCGGCACATGCCAGTATGACTTTGTCAAGGTAGGTCTAAAGGTCTACATCAGAATACAAATAGTGACTGCTTTGAGGGGCATGGTTGAAACTATAGCCCAAGGTGATCTCAAAACTCTATTGTGCCCTAAGAAGAAGTCAAGGGGCATAGTGCAGTCTCTATCACATAGGAGCTACAGTTTTAATCATGACCCGAAAATAAGCAGTCAGTATTTGTTTTTTATATACCTTATTCTGAGATTCTATGCCTCTGATTGGTCAGAGAGGTAGTCATGGAAACCGCTAGCTGACTGCCAGGCATATAGCGAAAAAAATATTGACTGGGCATGATAGTTCTACCTCCGTGTACAATACATAAGTACATGGTTTGTTACGCGCTAGCTCTAGAGAAGTATGGTTTTTGAAAGAAATATTGACTGCTTATTTTTCAGGTCACGGTTAAAACTATAGCTCCTCGGTGATCTCGAGACTGTACTATGCCCCTCGACTTTGTCTCGGGACATAGTACAGTTTCGAGATCACCTTGGGCTATAGTTCCAGTCATGCCCCTCAAAGCAGTCAATATTTGTATAATATAACACATCCTGAGTGTGGATTATCAAAAAATGGATATTTCAACAAAATACACGTCTGCTTGTCAAAATGTATTCATTTGAAAGGAAATCAAGGAGTAGTGCACATGTCTAAATGCGCATATCTATTGTTAACGTCATGCGCATCTGTCGCGTCACTGCTATGCCCAGTCAATATTTTCGCTGTACTGTCTTGCAATATGTAGTGAATTTCGTCCTTCGGGTTTTACCAATTAGAGTCCTAGAATTTTCACATTCAGTATATTCCTGTAATTGATGTTATCTGCATTGAATTGGTGCCGCTGCTGTGCTTGATGCGAGTCTGACATTTAGGGACCACCAATATGTCACTTGCTTCGGTCTGCTAGGAAAGATTTTGCTTCAGTTCATAGCATTTGTTTCCTTCTACATTACATGAGACTACAAAACAAAAGAACTCACATGTAGTGATAAGGATATATGGTCCCTGAAAAGCACAATTGCTTGTTAGAATTGCTTGATTACAAAACATAGAATACACATAGATCCCCATGCAAAGATGTTTTCGCCATGTGAACAAGCTTGTTTCAGAAATAAAATATTCCGGTTTTGAAAAAAGAAAAGGGAGTAAAAAGTGGTCTACATTTTATTTGCTTTACTCAGGGCTGGACATGGTCACCTAAGATCTCGGTCAGGACCCCCCACCCCCCCCCCCCCAATATGAAAATGTTAACACAAGCTCAGTGCATGTAGACCCATAATTTTCAGTCTGGACCCCTTACACAAAAAAAATGGTGTGAAGCCCAGCTTTACTTGTTTGGTCTAGATATTAACCTATTCGTGACAGGAATTATTTAAAGCCTGATTTGATCAGCTTTTATTCTTCAAATTGGCAACACCAACATGTTTATTTTATTGCTACATTTTTCTTATAAAACATCATGTATCTGAAATGAATATAAATTGACAGAAATTATGATGAGAAGTCAAAAAGTTGCCAATTTGCAGGGGAAAATGGTGATTTTAAACTTTCTGTCACATTGCCAATTTAAGGATTTTAATGCTTATTTTCCTTTGAAAAATTTTCAGCATCAAACAACAAATATTGACGCAACCAAAATGGGCACAGTAAATGTAGATTTTTTTGCTCTTTCTGCTCATGTATTTGGTATGATTTTTAGGGCTTTGCATCAAAAGATATTAGGCCAAACCACAAAATGTGGACCTCTGTCACGAATGGGTTAAAAAAGTGTAGGTGATGTTTTGGTACAAATTAATAAAACTACAAGGGATGACAGTTCGGTTGCAGGACAAGGTGTGGGGAGGTGAAGGGGGGAATCATCCATAGGTCCTTTATTTTTTTCCTTTAGCAGTAATCCTATCTGATGTATAACAGTTTTTCCCAAGGTACAATGTTTCTGACATCTGTATTGTTGCTACCTAATATCATAATTTTTTTGTAATTCACGCTTGTAAATACCGGCCATGCATTCTTTGTTTTCCTAGTACTTGTGATTGATACTATAAAAAGATACAAGCATTATGATGTAAAATACCCTATGGATAGCTACATGATAGTTTCCTGTATTCGTCTGAATGCTTGAAACCAGTTTGCAGAAAGCTTTATTTTGATTTGATTTGATTTATTTTCTTCTGCATACAATGACATTTGCTAACATAATATACAAAAAAGCTACTTTTGACAATAAAGCACAAATATACAAGTATTTATATACAATCATTTTTCTTTTAAAAAATATAAATGAAAAATTATCAAATTATTGTAAGTCATTAAACATAATTCATTAAACATAAAATCATTTGCCAAAGAAGGATTGCCATTATAAGCAATATGCTTGAAAATATGGCAAGCTTCTGAAGAAATGTATGATTGTATTTATGTGGGTTTATAGGATGGTATATCTTTAAACAAAATGAAATAAATGAATGGATGAATGAATGAATGAATGAAAAATGTTGACTCGCAAGCTGATCGGACATATAAACATTGACATCCTTTCGTGGCCAAATTTTTTCAAAGATCCCATGTTAGAAGACAGTGCAAATGGTTTTTTAGGTTCAGATTCAGGTTTAGATCATAGATGGCAGATGTAGTGTTTGGCTCAAAGTCAAAGTCAGGAACTTGACTGGTGTTAGAACTAATACATTAGAAAATTCAGGACCATGCATATACATTACTGATGATGATTCATAGACGTTTTTTGGCTGGAGAGGGCACTGTGTTTGGCAGCTGACACCTTAGTCCCATGCCACAGAGCACAAACCTCAGACAGAGCTAGGTTTAGTTGCTTGGCGGCACCCTGCTCCCACTGCTTGCTCGCTGCTATTCCCGGCCAGAACCTACAGACAGGTCGATTTCAGGCAGTCTGATGTTCGCCTTGGACACATTGACTTTGTGTACAAATGAATGGGGTTTACGTAAATCAGACATTCCCCCTGGTCGCCTAGTGGCCATACCCTTTGATAAAAGGGCAGCTTTTTGGTGTATCATTAATGAAAGATCTCTTTTTTGTTATCAATATTGGTTAGGTCTGACCTACCCTGTAAGCTGTGCAGTTGGAAAATTAAAATTGATGAACACTTATGTGTATTATTTTCTGTCATGTCTTCTTTTGTAGGTGACAAGTATTCCAGATGGAGCTTCCCAGAAATTCTGCGGTTCTCTGGCTCCGTTCACATGGCGCTCTAACTCCGCTACATGTGAGATCCACTTCCACAGTGACTCTTACGTCAAAGCATCAGGCTACCATGCTGAAATCACTGCTGTTCCGCTAAATGTAAGTAACTGGTATTTGGCTATCTTTAAAAGTGGTCCAAGTTGATATCATTTCTCTGTGTATTTGATTCTTGACATGGATTTATGGCATTAGACAAAATCTAGAATCTTTCTTTCTAATCATCTGTTGGGACATTCAAGTAAAACTTGAATGAAATAATCCCTTTTTATACCCATTGTTATTTTTTTTATCATGATGCAGATTGGAAAGCCTTACAATCCATACCAGCCATATCGACCACCCAATGAGCCACCTGCACCATACCAGCCTTATCAACCACCAAACGAGCCACCAGCACCATACCAGCCTTATCAACCACCAAATGAGCCACCGGCACCTTATCAACCACCCAATGAGCCACCAGCACCTTATCAACCACCTAATGAGCCACCAGCACCTTATCAGCCATATCAACCACCAAATGAGCCACCAGCACCTTACCAACCTTATCAGCCACCCAATGAGCCACCAAAACCTTATCCACCAAATGAGCCACCAGCACCATATCAGCCACCCAATGAGCCACCAGCACCTTATCAACCACCTAATGAGCCACCTCCACCATACAAGCCTTATCAGCCACCCAATGAGCCACCAGCACCTTATCCACCAAATGAGCCACCAGCACCGTATCAACCACCCAATGAGCCACCATCTCCATATCAGCCCCCGAATGAACCACCAGCGCCTTACAAGCCTCCAAATGAACCACCAGTACCATACCAGCCATATCAGCCTTATCAGCCTTATCAACCACCAAATGAACCGCCAGCTCCATATCAACCTCCGAATGAGCCACCAGCACCATATCGACCACCGAATGAGCCACCAGCACCATATCAACCACCAAATGAACCTCCTGCACCATATCAACCACCCAATGAGCCACCAGCACCTTATCGACCACCAAATGAACCTCCTGCACCATATCAACCACCGAATGAACCACCAGCACCTTATCGACCACCAAATGAGCCACCAGCACCATATCAACCACCAAATGAACCTCCTGCACCATATCAACCACCAAATGAACCTCCTGCACCTTATCAACCACCAAATGAGCCACCAGCACCTTACCAGCCTTATCAACCCCCGAATGAGCCCCCAGCACCATATCAACCACCAAATGAGCCACCAGTACCATATCAACCACCGAATGAGCCACCAGCACCATATCAACCTCCAAATGAACCTCCTGCACCATATCAACCACCGAATGAACCTCCTGCACCATATCAACCACCGAATGAACCACCAGCACCTTATCGACCACCCAATGAGCCACTAGCACCATATCGACCACCGAATGAGCCACCATCACCATATCAACCACCAAATGAACCTCCTGCACCTTATCAACCACCAAATGAGCCACCAGCACCTTATCGACCACCAAATGAACCTCCTGCACCATATCAACCACCGAATGAACCACCAGCACCTTATCGACCACCAAATGAGCCACCAGCACCATATCAACCACCAAATGAACCTCCTGCACCATATCAACCACCAAATGAGCCACCAGCACCTTATCAACCCCCGAATGAGCCCCCAGCACCATATCAACCACCAAATGAGCCCCCAGCACCATATCAACCACCGAATGAACCTCCTGCACCATATCAACCACCAAATGAACCTCCTGCACCTTATCAACCACCCAATGAGCCACCAGCACCTTACCAGCTTTATCAACCCCCGAATGAGCCCCCAGCACCATATCAACCACCGAATGAGCCCCCAGCACCATATCAACCACCCAATGAGCCCCCAGCACCATATCAACCACCAAATGAGCCACCAGCACCATATCAACCACCAAATGAACCACCAGCTCCGTATCAACCCCCAAATGAACCATCTACTCCAGGTAAGAACCCTTTTAAACTTTTCTGTCTGCCACTTTTGAATAGTTTCTTATCCATGACGAAAAACTGAAACCCCGATTTGACTTTTCGCAACTTCTAGACACCTGAGATTGTAGTAAACCTAAATAAACAAAAGCGATGAGCAGCGTAATCCCCCTGCCAGCGAAGTGACCTTGCTAGGTTGACAGAGAGAGAGAGAGAGAGAGAGGAAGGAAGAAAGAGAAACACGCTGGGGTTATGGCGCGACGGGCTAGCTCATGGAGTTAAAAATGTTGCTATAATCGCCAATTCTGGGTCATTTTGCTTCGTTCGAAATTTAATTTTGTTTTCATCTAAATTATGAGTGACTTTTGGACATGGCAATATTTCAAAACAAGTGAGATATTTATTTCCTATTTCACATTTCCTTTCAGGCAGTGCGGTGGTAACCGTTTGTTAACACTATTACATAACATGATGAGGAGTGCAGGTGTAATCCAAAACCACCACCTCTCGTGCGAAGGTGCAAGGCACTGATAAGACTTTTGGAATTCGGGGTTGGTATATCCCACCTGAAATACGTAGGTTCCTGTGTTATTGTGGTGGGGTATATTTTAAACGAGATATTCTCGTAATGTCCACCTTGCGTACCATGCGTGTTATAAGGTTGTCAATCCATATTTCACTATGGGAATAACATGATAGCCTCTGAAAGAATTTGAATAAGTGACTCATTAACAAGCATGAGATCGTCTGTTCAGAGCCAGAAGGGCGTTAACTCATATCATTTTATACAGACTTAATGCCCTTCTGGCTCCAAACAGACAAAATGATGAATCAGTTACATTTTTAGATCAGAATATGAGAGGTTTGGGTCTCTTGTAATCTCCTTTGATTAAATTCCAGGAATGTGTCTTAGATGCTCATCAGAATGAGAAGAGATTGAAGAGTGGACAGCACCCGCGAATAGAGTGTCAAAAACGACCAAAAATGAAAAAAAGCCCCCTAAATCACGATAATCTAAAACACGAAAAGGGTATGTAATTCGTACTGACTGCGGGACTGACTGTAACAAGACCCGTGAACGGAAAATCCTATAACACCTGTGTAAAACATAATGAGACAGTGAATTATCTCGAGATAAAAATGGCCTCAAACTTTCAATGGACCCCACTATCACTCTCAAGATGTGAAAATAGGAATATCCTCATTTAGGGTATGAATATCCCAACAATTAATGAAATCCCTGTTTAGGGTGTGCAAATCTGGGACATCTGCACAAAATCTGTGTTTAGGGTGTCCTAGCGGCCTGCCCTTGAATCCTCGTTAGGGTGCTTTTTTTAGGACGATTCTCGCGGATGCTGTCCACTCTTCAATGGAGGTGACCCCCTGGGGGAAAATTGCTTGTTCTTGCAATAACTTAACAACTCTGTGACAGTTCATCTCCAAAAGAAATTTCAGTGACTCATATATTTGTAATATCATTAATTTGAAACTCACGAGTCACAACTAGGCATTGTGGCATGTGCCTGTAATCCAGCTAACAGTGGAAGTAATTTCTGATTCAGCGGACCCAGGTTCAAGTCTCGTCTGAGTCACGTCTGTCAGATGGTGACGTAAAAGGGCGGTCACAGATGTAAATAATCATATCTGATTGATACACGTCTGTAAAAACCTAATTCAACACCAACAAATCATCCATGTTCATGCTGAAGTCATTTCTGACCTTTTTGTTCCCAGCCACAGACTGCATCCAGAGTCTCCAAGCCCAACAAGGGGTGCAGAGGTCATTTGCTTCCCCCGGCTGGCCAGGCAGGTACCCTCTTAAGGTGCAGTGCTCGACCACCATTACGGCCGGTGGCAGCGGCAGGATAAGAATAGAGTTCACACACTTCCAGCTGGAGGGGGGAGACTGTGTCTTTGACTATGTACAGGTAAGAAATTCTTTGATGTTATCTCTCGATGATTCTCAACCAATGTTTACTCTGAACCTTGTTTCATCAAAGATGTAGGGTTAATTTGAAGATAAGAATAACCGTTGCCAATTTTCACCCGTTGAACACGATTTGATTTTGGTATAACATGCATTTCCCATAGACCCCAGCCCAAGTTATTTTGGGGTTAGTATTTAAAGGGTAAAAAGGAAAAGGATGCACTAGTTAGTGTGACTAGATTAACTCGTGCATGCCCATAATGCTATGTTCACACCTTTGCGTATTTGGCTTGCGTATTGCTGCGCTATCGATTCGCAGCCGTACCCAGCAATACGCGGCAAATCTGACGCGAGCAGTCATACTATTGCGTATCTAGCTCGTATTATGCTGCTCATACAAAGCAAATGGCGTACGAGCTAAACTCGCAGTTCTTGCTGCTGCGAGTGGTGTGCGAGCAACAACGCAACATTACGCGCAATCATGCGAACAACAACGAGCTAAAGCGAGGTAAATCGTGCAAGAAACGCAGCTATAGGCAATGACAAGAGCTCCAAAAGAGAGAAGATTTGACCTTGCGCTTGCTTGTTGTAATTTTAAAAAATTTGAAACTACCGAGCGACCATCGCAGGCCTATGCGCTAGTCTGCGCATTGAGTACGAAGAGAGCACGTTTCATTGTGCTTTATTGGGTATGACTGCTAATGTCTGCGTTTGGTCAATACGCAGCAATACGCAAGCCAAATACGCAAAGGAGTGAACGTAGCATTATATGGGTAACCGACTGGAATGCTCGCCAGGGAGTGGAGAATGTGCACAGCAGTGTGCGGAATTGTACATTTGAATCCATAGACGGGGTAATAATCATACTGTAGGCGCTTAGGTCAGCTTATACCTTTAAAGGCATTGGCTAACTTTGTGAGCAGCCGATTTCAAAAATTCTCAAACTAAGATGAAACGTGTGTTTGAGTACTTGTATTTGTACTCAAAAACCCTGAAACCAACCATAATTTGGAATGAAAAACTGTCAGTAAGATGCAAACCGCACTTTTATTATTTTTGGTCTGAGAGACAATAAATAAGAGGAACGCTTGCTCGAGTTAAAAAATACCGTTATCTGCCTCCCTTCGCATGATACACCAATACACACGGTACAGTCCAGTGAGCCATGTGCGCATGTGAACTCCTTACGTACAGTCTGTGCAACCGATCCGCTATATTTTTCAAATATTGGTTCACATTTCTAATATTTGAAAATAACTTCCTGTGGATATTACACTTTGAAACTTTCAGACTGGTATTTTTACACTATAACCTTTATGTTTATCCCATTTTCAAGTAGCAAAATGAGTTTATTTTTAAATCATAAAAGTGTTAACCAATGCCTTTAAAGCACGTTGCAAGAATCTGGTATTATTAATATTATTGAAAGCTAATTCTTGTAAAAGAATTGTAAAAACTAGAAAATTTTGAAATGCAATGGCTTATTTTTGTCATGTCTTACCCCTTGACTTTCCCCTGCAGATAACAGAACCTTTCCAGAGTGGCACGCCTGAGAAGCTGTGTGGCACAAAAGCTCCATTTGTGTATGAGAGCAAGTCTAGCAGAGTCATTGTCAACTTCGTCAGCGATGAGTATGTGACGAAACAAGGTTTCTTGGCAACATTCACGCAATTCTAGATTCCAAATAATCCTTATCTTTTTGTATAGCAACCAGTATCTGCTATACACAGAACTTGGGGAAAGTGTGACTTCCCTGCGAGAACTCCTTCCAAAATGTTTTTTTACAAGAATTTTCGCAGTGAATTCATCAGCATTTCTCTGACAACACTAAGCACAGAATGGCAGCCAGTTTCAAGGGGAAGCATATGGCTGTTGAGAGGTTTACAAGTGATTTATTGATATATTAAGTAAGGTTTACTTTCTTTAAACTGTATTCGCATATGCTTTCTTAAAGTAGGCTTAAAGGTAGTAACTGTGATTGAAAATGTGGAGAAAGGCTAAAATATTATTTAGTATATTGTGTGTTGTATGTTTGAATGCTGTTTTGAAAACTGAAATTATCGTAATTTTATACCACGTATTTTTTATGCTTCTGCCAAAAATGTTGGTTTCAGAAGCAGCCAAAAGGCATTTTGTTTTTTATTTCTCATATGTATGTTCTTTTATCCTGCTTTCTCATCACAAATACGGTACTAAAATTCCATCACTGTGACATGAATTGAACAGAGTGTAGGTCAAAGGTTCCATCAATGCTTCATAAATGATTTTTCCGTCATCTCTAACAATTTCAGATACAGCTTTGTGTTAAGTTTAATTGTCACTGCTTGAGGAGCTGTCAGTTTACACTGACATGATTTTACTGCTGCTGTTGCGATGAATTGACTTCCCATTTGAATTTTGTTTACATTTTTTGCCAACATTTCTGCATTTTATTTAGTAACATTTACATTGCAGTTTGTATTTTTTCTTACCTTGTTTATTCATATCAATATTAGAGTTGTATTATTCATGTCTTTTATGTAGTTATGATGTAAGTAGAGACTTTGTATATCATGTTTTTATTGTTCTTTATGAAAACTGATTTTATATTTTCTCATTATGCAGTGCTGAAGCAGGTTGTTGAATGTATTTCTATTTCAGAAAATAACCGATGCAGTAGTCTTACCATAAGCAAATTTCACACTTCTTTGTTTTAAACAAACATCTCTTGAGCAAGTGATGATTTTCTTGCCTTGTAGGGCATAAAAGATAATTGAAAGATGTTGATTAAAAATATAAGTTTATTTTAATATTTTTCATTCTGATTTTGAGGTAATTGGCGATGAACTGCAATGTTTGAATTACATTTGGATATAATTCGATTAGGTTGTGAATACCAGTTCAAATATGATTGAATGTGGCCATTAAATAGCATGAAATGCAGATTGCCATCTAAGCAATTAAGTTGCATGGTGTTTATTTGTATCTGAGAGTGTTTATATGATGAACAATTTTTTCTGAATGTTTTTGTTTTTGTGACTGATGTGCAGAAGTTCTTTGAAGGAAATACTGAATAGTTTCATATTCAATAATTATTTTAGGCAATTTGTGGAATTCCACACTAGTAAAGAACTACTACACATTCCCTAGCCTTGTGTTGGATCAGCGATGTCGTATGGCTCAGAAACTTAGCAATGTGAAGGGCAATTCCACATGGGAAGCACAATCAGCTTACTTCAGATTTATAGTAAAAACAATCATTATGATTGTCCTGAATAGCCAAATCTTTAAATCAAAAGAAGCTTTAAAAAGAAAAAAAAATCCACCATCTTAGTCAGTACTGGTAAAATGCATGTCTGATTTTACATGGCATTTTTTGTTATTTGAAGGCGACACAATGTTCTGGTAATTCTGTAACAGTCTTACCGAGGTACATATACCGCAATATCATGAATGTAAGTGGAAAACTGTTGAAATGTAAGAGTTCAGGTGAAAGAATGGGCATATTTGCAGAGTATTAAATGGTGAGATGGGGGGGGGGGGGGGCAGAGTAGAAAATAAGCACATAAACTCTAAAAATGTGAGCTAAAAATCTCTTGATTTGTAATTCTATTACCATGGAATTTTCCAGAAGTGATCTTGAAGAGAAATACTGAGTAAGCCTTGATAAGGAAAATTTGTAGGGTGAAATTGTGGAATAGAAAGAGTACAAGTGGGCTTGTGAAAAATTTATGTCTGGAAGAAACTGGTGAAAGTGGTCAAGAGAAGTGGGTTGAGATGGAAGGTCATTGTTGAGAAGGGAAGATGAGCCTGTGAAGAAGAGCATGGGATCTGGGAGTTGATGACATGAGAAGGGGAAGACCAAAGACTATGTGGAAAGAAATGTGAGGAAGGAAAGTAGGAGGGTTGGGCTAAAAGAAGAGGATGCTAAAGATAAGAGTAAGAGTAAGAGCAAGAGCAAGTAAAGGGAGGAAGTGCTATCATGGTGTAAAGGTCATTACCGTTATAAGAGGGAAGAGGCTGACTGTAATAAACCATGATTCGGGATGTATTCCCCTCGCCAGTGATGCCAAGTGTCATAGGTATCAATCAGGGGGAGACCGGGGGACACCCCCCCCCCCCAAAAAAAAAATGATTATAATGGTGGGGGACACGATAGGGTATGTCCTCCAAAATAAAGCTGAGGACCTTTTTTCTGCTACTGCTTCTCTCTTCTTCTTTCTTCTTCTTTCTTTCTTCTCCCTCTCCTCCTCCTCCTCCTCCTCCTCCTCCTGCTTTGATCTTCTTCTCCTTCTCCTTCTCCTCCCCTCCTCCTCCTCCTTCTTCTTCTTCTTCTTCTTCTTCTTCTTCTTCTTCTTCTTCTTCTTCTTCTTCTTCTTCTTCTTCTTCTTCTTCTTCTTCTTCTTCTTCTTCTTCTTCTTCTTCTTCTTCTTCTTCTTCTTCTTCTTCTTCTTCTTCTTCTTCTTCTTCTTCTTCTGCTCTTTCTTGTTTTTCTCTAGTAGCTCCATAGTTAAAGTGGCTCCACTTAAGTTTTAACCTTTCTCATACACTTGTAACAACTTGCTTTACTTTTCCCAGTCCAATTACCCTCAGCTATTCGGTCATTAAGCATGGTAAGCGGACCAACTCGAACTACAATCTACAAAATGATATTGGCTAACAAAGAAAGATAAACACACTATGCAAATATACAAGAGCGTCGCAAGAACATTTTGAACAATGGATGATCACTTTGCGACAACATCAGATTTACTAAAAATTCCCAGCTCATGCGCCCCCCCCCCCCCCAAGAAATGAGAGAAGGAAATCGAAACAAAACAAAAAAGTCCTCGTTTCTTGAATTCATGAAAAAGCTCAATAAAGTCCTCTCGGGGTGGAGGGGGGGGGGGCACTGCCATTACAAGGTGGACACCAAGCTCGTACACAAAAACGCGTAAAAAGGGTTGTCTTTCACGGACGGGCGATGTACGCGCGTACAGTGAGAAGGGTGTCAACTTATTGCAAAAATCGGGGGGGGGGGGAAGGGTATACTACAACTATACTACAACACCTTGGTTTGAAAATACTTGTAGGTGGGGAAAACATGACAAAATACTTGTTTAGGGTATTCTGAGATCGTTGGATAATTACTTGTTTAGGGTCCATTCTGAAAGTCCATGTACGAGCATGGCGTCCTCCTTGTAATGACGGTGTCCACCTTGTAATGACGATGCCCCCCCCCCCCCCCCGGAGTCCTCTTAAGTCGACTTTCCCTAAGCCGGTATTTTGCAGAAGAAAATTGTAATGAAGGGGTATGAAATCCCCCCCCCTCTCTCTCTCTGTCTCTCTCTCTCTGTCTCTCTCTCTGTCTCTCTCTCTGTCTCTCTCTCTCTCTCTCTCTCTCTCTCTCTCTCTCTCTCTAGCTTCCAAGCTACGCCCCTGCAGAGAAAAGTACTGGACAATGCACTTCTCACAAGATGAGTGCTTTGGGGAACTTTTGCTGGCCTCCAACTTACTCAATATTGAACGACTGAATTCGGTAATGTTAATATTCAAGACAGGCTAGACAGCAGATCGTTATAACTATGTGAATAATAAGGGAAGTTCAAAATGTCTGCTATTCACATCACCGAATCGATCACGATGATATTCCCATCCTGACCCGAATGATCATGATATTTGCTCACGCTTATGGTCATATAGTGGATTTTATTTCGTGATACAATGTCGAAAGATTAAAGTCAGTAGAGATAATAATCATCACGTAAGAAAGCATGAACTACGTTTGCCAAGGCATCAAATTACACATTAATAGTGATCATCGACAATGTTTGTAACATCATAAAGATATGGATTAATACTAATTTCAAACTACATTGAACCACGCCCAAACATGTCGCAGTCCGGGGGGGGGGGGGGGGGGGAGGAGGGGGTAGGGCACGGTCATTACAAGGTGGACACCATGCTCGTACATGGACTTTCAAAATGGACCCTAAACAAATAATTATCCTTCGATCTCAGAATACCCTAAACAAGTATTTTGTCATGTTTTCTCCACCCTAAACATGTCTTTTCAAATCAAGCTGTTGTAAAAGTATACCCTCTTCTCCCTGATTTATGCAATTTAGATACCCTTACATCGCCCGTCCGTGAAAAACAACCCTTTTTACGCGTTTTTGTGTACGAGCATGGTGTTCACCTTGTAATGGTAGTGCCCCCCCCCCCCCCCCCCGGGGGGGGGGGGGGGAGGTCGCAGTATAACTTGGAATTTATTGGTGTTAATATAGTTACGATGTTGACAGATTTAAATCAACAGTTGCGAGTATTAAATCAAAATAAAGAATTAAAACATAAATGTGATTATGTAGATTACATGTTTACCGAAGGTTCGTCCATGGAGGTTGTATATTGTAGTTACCTCCTTTGGTTCGTCATTCTGAATGTACTTATCGGAAGATTCGTCATTCGAAGGTTCGCAATCAATGAACACTAATGAAGGTTCGTTTTTCCAGAAGCTCGCATATCCAAATTCCAAAGGTTCAGAAGTCCGAAAATGAAATATAGGGTTCGTACGCTACACCCCCAAAATGTAACAGGGTCCATGAATCCGAACGTTAGGGATTTTTTTTTTTATTTGAAATTTTTAGATTTTTGTGTGTGTGTGTGTGTGTGTGTGTGTTCTGAAATTAGGAAGCTTCAGCAATGTTAAGAAAAACGAACCTTCGGGAATACAAATACCCCAGGGGCGGCGCCAGGGTATTTTGAAAGGGGGCCAAGATGATGCGTAAATGACAACGTCGATCGCACGCCGTGTTGCATGATCCTGTCCTCTCTTTCCTAATACTCATCTTTCTTCTTCTTCATCATCGTCGTCTTCTTCTTCTTCTTCTTCTTCTTCTTCTTCTTCTCCTCCTCCTTCATCATCATCTTCTTCTTCTTCTTCTTCTTCTTCTTCTTCTTCTTCTTCTTCTTCTTCTTCTTCTTCTTCTTCTTCTTCTTTTGTTTTCTATTTTATCACTTAAAAATGATAGAGGCGCCCGCCCCTGCCCCCCCCCCCCCCGTAGTCCTGGAATACCCCATTATGTCGGAAGATACAAATG
Source organism: Echinometra lucunter (assembly GCA_029962745.1). Classification (NCBI taxonomy): domain Eukaryota; kingdom Metazoa; phylum Echinodermata; class Echinoidea; order Camarodonta; family Echinometridae; genus Echinometra; species Echinometra lucunter. Next base: position 16,981,455 of record CM057163.1, read on the forward strand.
ATGAAGTTCTTATTGACTATACTTAGAGTCTAACGGAAGGCTTCATGTCTACAGACTTTTGTTGGAAGTGGTAACTTGACGTAAGAAGCATTTTGAGCATAGAATCTATTGTATAAAATATTGTATTGGTTCAATACTATACAACAACAAAACTTTACCATAGTCGTTCCAACTTAGCAGTAAATAGGCCTGATGGCAATAGTTTGAGCATGGAACCTTAAAGCGCTTAAAATACTAAAAAAAAAAAAAATCAAATATTAGCAACTACAGCTTAATGGGAATCAACTATTGATATGATAATAATCGTTCGGCGTCTTTTTTCAATGGCACTAGGATACCTCTTTTCTGAATCAAAGTCACTAAAATCAGTTTAACAAACTTTCATCATCATCATAATTATCTCCTTTTTTACCGACAGCACTTATATTTTATGGTAACATTATCAGTTATCATAATTACCGGAAACTCTACAGGTATAGGGGCGGATAGGCCAAGGAGTGTCTGCGGGGGAGGGGGGGGGGGGGTCCTCGTCGGGAAGCTAGAAAAATTGTCTTGAGAGAAGATCATCTGTGGTCTGAAGGCTAATTCTGAAGGTTAGAGGGACAGTCATATTGAATCGAAATTCTCAAGTCAAATGTCAGTCTCCGCCCGCCCACATCTAAGTATCAGTCTTTGAGCAGCAAGTTCAGTGTTTTTATTCAAGAAACCGACGTGGAACCTCTTACTCAAACTTTAACCCAGTTTCTTTCGGGTTTCGTTGCAACGTTCTCGTACACAAAAGCCTTGTTGTAGATTAGCAGATCTTTGCCGTTACAGACTATCATCTGGCCACGAGCTGTGATCAGCGGCGCAATCACGGGCCTGGTCAACTGCTTGAAGGCGACGGATTCTGCGTTCTTCAGTCGACCATCGATGGCGACTTCGTCGATGACTGCGATGGCGGGTGTTTCCTTGCTGTCCCGGAGATAGCATAGGTAGAGGGTGTCGCTAATGAGATCGACTGCGCAACGAGCTTCGATCCATTCTTTACGTTTCAAATTATTCCTCAGCTTCGCCGTTTCGCCATCGACGATAACGAACCCGTCTTCACAAGCTTTGATGACTACGAGACCAGTCGTCGTCACACGAATTTCTCCCTGGACCTCCTCCCCGTTGGACAGTGTAGCTGTTCGCAGGATGTCCCCGGTCGTCGGATGCACGAAGTGGATCTCGTTGCTGCCCCCGCATAGGTTCCCAACAACGATGACCCCTTCCTTGGCAACGTCGACAGCGAGGGTGCACGGATTTGGGACGCCGCTGACGCGAATCTCTCTAACACGTTTTCCGTTCTTGCCGTACACACCGATACAGCCGGACGGAGATTCGCTGGCGTAGAGTGTCCCGTCCGTTGTCATAGCACAATCCATCACATCCCCTTGAAGTGGTTTTTTCGCTATCTTTTCGGTTTCGACGTTGATCTCGTAGACAAGCCCTCGAAGGGTATCACCAACCATGACAACGTCATCGCTTCCGACGCAGTAGAGACGCGGAGCTTTGATGTCGGCAGGTAGCGCGATCACTTTGACAAAGTCCCACATATGCTCTCTCTCTCCCATCATCAAACTCTTGCTCCGTTTTCCACTTTGACGAGTTCCAACTTTCCTGAGCAAGGGAGTCCATAAGCTCTATAACTGTTCAGTGCAAACTTCCGTCTCCTTCTCATTCATGCATAGATAACTATGAACGAATTAATCCTCTGTAGCTTTTAAAAGTACGACACAACCGTTTTAAAACGAACTCGTATTTGTTAGCGTGAAGATCGGATTTGCTCAAACAATGATATTCTTTTTTGTTTGACCGTGTGTGCATACCTGTGTTTGCTCAATTGCACATAAAGCAAATATCTCGATTGCTTTTATTGCATAAGACAAAGTTCAATGAGGGCTCTTTAGAGTTTAGACTATCTCTTAAAATGGACCGCCCTTGTTATGCAGTGACCAAACTCAACGGCAGGGCCAGAACAATTTAGAGTGGTAATGATATCATTATGTCATGATTATTTATACCTTTGATAATGACATACGAATTTTGAAAAGGTTTAAAATTTAATGGAGAGAAAGGCAAGAAAAATGTAAATAATTTCCAACAAAAATGAAGTATTAGTGTAATAATTATTGTCTTAACCCCCTCCCACTTTTCCACTTCTTACATGCAGGGGCTGCACTACGGGGGGGGGGGGGGGGAGGGCAGGGGCGAATGCCCTGCTAACATGTCTCTATTATGGACGCCTCACACCCTAAAATGCCAAGGATTATCTCGTGAACTTAGAAATAGATTTATGTAGCTTTTCTTTCTTCTTTCTTTCTTTCTTTCTTTCTTTCTTTCTTTCTTTCTTTCTTTCTTTCTTTCTTTCTTTTCTTTCTAATATTTTCTTCATACCAAAAATTGCCTAGAATCATGCTGTGAATTTCCAAATAGATGTTAGTATCTTTTCATTCTTTCCTTCCTTCTTCCTTTCCTTCTTCCTTTCTTCGTTCGTTCTTTCCTTATTTCAAATCAGTTTCCAGAGGCATATCCAGGCTTCTCCGCCAAGAGGGAGTCGAACGTTGCTTCCTCATGCAGTATATGCCTACTCCTTTCGTGATGACGAAGTTTTTGGCCTTCTGCAACACAGAGTGGGCGTGGCATTCGCTGTAAGAGAACGGTGCTTCATAAAGCTGTTCGTAAAGTTACGAATGACTTGAATATGGCAAGCTGAATGGAATACTCAGTCATCATAAATCGCATCAGCTAAAGGTGAAATATGTAAACAATGATTAACATTACTTTAGATTACAAAAACTTTTATTATGAAGTATATTTTTTACCATAATTTAATTGAGGTTATGGGAAATGTTGTCACACTTTGTTAAAACGTCAGGAAAAACTTTGGGCTTCCCATTTGGCACTTCATATTCAAGTTGTTCGTAAATTCGTATTTTTAGTTCAGTGAACTTTACGTACAGCTTTATGAAACACCCCCCCCCCCCCCCCAGGTATGTAATGGTGTGAAGAGTTAAAGAAACCTGAATAACCACTATACCCCCTGCATAATTTCATAGCGAATTCGTAGGCGTTCACGCATGCAGGGGCGTCTCTTACCGTGTAGACCATAGGTGTAGACAGTGTCGAATAGTGAAATATGAAAAAGTGATCAGAAAACAAATAATACCCCCCCCCCCCCAAAAAAAAAAAAAAAAAAAAAAAAGAAAAAAAGAAAGAAAGGACAAAATGGTCTACAGTGGATACGTCACCGGACTGTGGATCTTGTGGTCAGAAGAGGCTTGTGGCAGCTTTTCGTACAGTTAACATTGGAAATTATTCCCTATTATACCACGGTCTTCAGTGGCGTAACTACTGGGGGGGGGGGGCACGGGGGGCCTAGATAAAAACAAAATTTCCCCTTTTTTCTTTCGCTAGCTCGCTACTCTCGCTCGTAACAGCTAGAACCAAGATGATTTCGGGCACGGCAATCAGCTTATTCCTGAGGCGATTAGAAAAATGATATTTGGGCAGTGAGATGATTCACAGATTTACAAAAAAGAAGCACATCTGCATTTTGCTGACGGATCCATAAACATATATTGGGGGGTGGGGGTCGCTGACTTTGCTCGCTCGTAAAAACAGAATGGTTTCGGACGGTGAGCGAGGTAGCCTACCTGAATGGAGCCATATTCAGCACACAGGTAATCGAATAGATTATTGATATCTTATAGGGCTATAGTGTATTTCGATGACAAAATAACACTTCTATAATTAAAAGGAGTATATTTTCCCTCGATCGCTCCGCTCGCTCGTTGAATAATTGTTTAATTGTTCTTGAAAGCAAACGAACTCGGCGAGTGAGGTGACCGAATAAATATTTTAGATGTTTCACATGCGCACAATGTAATTTACTGAAGGGGGTTACTACTTCTACTATCAAGAAGAGTGTGTATTTCATAGCTCGTAATATTTAGAAACAGGGTGGTTTCTGACAACAAACAGTAGACCAGGGACGTGCCAAAACAGAGTCATTGGCAGCGAGGTGACCAGATATAATTGAGATATCATAGGCCTAGTGATCCGATAGTGTATTTTGATAACAAAATAACACGTCTTTCATTACAAATAAAGTTGTATTTTTTTTTAGCTCGCTCGCTTCACTCGCTCGCAAAATTTAAAAGCAGAGTGGTATCCAGCAAGATGCGCCAGTTTCTAAAAAAAAAAAAAAAAAAAAAAAAAAACGCTTCACGTCCCTATATAAAGACACCTTGTTTTGAGATTACTGTTGTTATTGTTAACATGATAGAAATAACATTATACGTATAATGTCAGGATTTTATTTGAATTTGAATTTGAATTTGAATATTACACACATATCCACCCACACTTTTCCACTAGGTGCCCCCCCCCCCCCCCCAATGCGTTGACCCACGGTACGCCACTGACGGTCTAAACTCCGGCCGAAGAGTGATTGAACACGCACACAAAAAAAATGTCCACGTCGTAGATAGATTAATCCAATGTGGGAAACTGAAGAGCGCCAACTTTAAGTTGCTTGGCTGCCTGATCACAGACAACATCGACGGGAAGATTTTGTGTGGTCAGTGGGCTTTCGTGGGGGCGGGGGGGGGGGGGGGGGGGATGGAGGGGGAGGGGGAGGGGGATGTACGCAATAAAGATCCCTTTTCCAACCTTTGCATATTACACGGGTGGGGGGGGGGGGGTGAGGAAAAAACTGTCCAAAGGGAATGTGGGGAGTTGGAGAGTTTTCCCTGACGCATGCTGCATTGTATTTTGTTCTTGTTGTTTAAGGAGCTGTTGATTTTTATTGTGCTATGAGATTCTATCAATATGTTAACCCATTCATGACAGGAATTATTTAAAGCCTAATTTGATCAGCTTTTATTCTTCAAATTGGCAACACTAACATTTTAATTTTATTGCTATATTTTCCTTATAAAACGTCATGTATCTGAAATGAATATAAATTGACGGAAATTATGATAAGTCAAAAAGTTGCCAATTTGCAGGGGAAAACTGTGATTTTAAACTTTCTATCACATTGCCAATTTAAGGATTTTAATGCTTATTTTCCTTTTAAAAAAAATTCAGCATCAAACAACGAATATTGACGCAACCAGAATGGGCACAGTTTGTGTAGAATTTTTTGCTCTTTCTGCTCATGTATTTGGTATGATTTTTAGGGCTTTGCATCAAAAGATATTAGGCTGCTCACCTCAGCTTTTCAGAGAGGGATTTACATTCCCATTCTGCCCTTTAATAGATACGCCCGCTTCATAGCAAAAAGATTATACCGGGTGTCCCAGAAAAAGAGGAACGGTGGATTTTCAGTATCTTATTTTCAAAAAGTATGTAATTTTTCTACATCATTAGGTAAGGCATCCTCCCGGGGGGGGGGGGGGAGGGTCCACTTCCATTAAAGAGTGGACAGCATCCGCGAGAATCGTCCTAAAAAAGCACCCTAAACGAGGATTCAAGGGCAGGCCGCTAGGACACCCTAAACATGGATTTTGTGCAGATTTCCCAGATTTGCACACCCTAAACGAGGATATTCCCATTTTCATATCCCGAGAGTGTTAGTGGGGTCCATTGAAAGTTTGGAGCCTTTTTTATCTCGAGATAATTCACTGTCCCATTACACAGGCATTATAGGAGATTCCGTTTACGGGTCTTGTTACAGTTTGTCTCGCAGTCGGTGCAAATTATACCCTTTTCGCGTTTTAGATTATCGTGATTTAGGGGGCTTTTTTTCATTTTAGGGCGTTTTTGACACTCTATTCGCGTTCCGCGCATTCCGCGCCTACCCCTGAAAAACCCTTTTCCGCGTTTTTTTTTTTCTCGCGGATGCTGTCCACTCTTCAATGGAAGTGACCCCCCAGGGGGCATCCTCTACCGAAGAGAATGATAGCAAGATCATTGAATTTGGTGAAGTAATTTTCATTCTATGCCCGTTTCCTAAAATACAGTCATTTTCACATTTCTGGCGACTGATGAGAGTCAGGATGGCCTTTCATTTTGCGATGTTTAGGGGAAGCCCATTGATGCATGCCGATAACAAAGCATGCCATACTCAAACCATATGAAAGGCCATTCCCGACACAATTCTGCTCTCATCTGTCGCAAAAACATGAGTAATTCGAAAATCACTGTATTTTAAGAAACGAGCATGGAATAAAAATTACTTCACCAAATTCAATGGTCTTGGTATCATTCTCTTTGTTAGAAGATTCTTTACCAACTGGTGTAAAATAATTATCTACTTTTTGATGGTAAAGTACTGAAAATCCACCGTTCCGCTTTTTCTTGGACACCCGGTATAGTTTCCCTACCCCTCATTTATTTTGAAATAAACTTTGAAACTAGCATCCGGCACCATGTCGGCGTTGACAGGTGTTTGGAATGAGTTAACTATTCCCTCACTTTTATCCTCTGCAAAGGAAGAAATGCCATTATTTTTCAAATCTTCTTAAATTCAGAATTTTCTATTTTCTTGTCTAAAACTGATTTCAGGGATGTACAACTTAACCTTTAAAACATTTGACTGAAGATGGCGTTAGCACTATCGCCTCTGTATCGCCTAATCCTTTATTTTGTGTGGCGAAAAGTTTAGTGACGTCATACAGCGCGAAACGACAGTTGGACGATGTCGCATCCTTCAATGGAAGATCCTCGTCCTCTTCCGGTGACGTCGAGATTCAGTTGCCTGGAATTTCCTGGAAAGTTTTTCATCGAATTTCCGGTATGGAAAATCGAGCCAGTGCCATGTCCATGCAGACGACCTGCATATTTTCGCACGGCCGACACAACAGCTCCGTGTCAGATTTACTGTTCCTGTTCCATCTGCATGTCTCGAGGTGGCATTTAGGAACTGGTTGACGAAGGAAAATCGTAAAAAAGTCGAGGTAGGAATGGTGTTACTCGATTATGCATGTGTGGGACTGAATGAACGATGTAGCATTAGATCAGCTTGGTGCAGTGCTAGTGACTGGCAGTGGCAGTATACATTGCGTGCAGTCACTGCGAGTACCGGTAGCGGTGTATGTAGATCTAGAGTACGTGTCTGAAAGAGCGAGTTAACTTCCAAGTTCCACATACGGGGCCTGTGCTGTGTCTGTAGCGTAATAAAACTAAAAGCCATCTCTGTACTTGAGCTGTAGATCTAGTGTAGATCTAAGTAACTCATTGTAATATTTGTTTTAATTTAAAGATAGAGGAATAGGAAAGAGTTCAGCGCTAATTCTCTCGTATCCATGTCCGATGACTGGTGGAAAAAAGTGCTGGTGCATGCACAGCACAGTGGGGTGTGTGACTGTGTGCTTTATTCCGTCAGGCTTGGATACGAAAGTGCAATAGCGCCAAGAGTTCCATATGTACCCCCCGCTAAAAAAAAAAAAACAATTTGGAGGCTCAGTGTATACTATTTTCACTTGTTTTTTTTACTCTTGACTTTTGTGTTTTTTTTCTTGACTTATTACATGCCTGACGTGACTCGAACCTGGGACATCCACTTTTCAACACCAACGTGCTACCTATTGCGCTAGACTGAAAATTCTGTCTCTAATTTCGTCGTTAGCCTCTTATTTGGGATTGGTCGGCTCTCCTCACTTACATGTACATGTAGTGTGCATGCAGTCGATACGGCACAGACTTCAAGTGCAAATTCATTTACATGTGAACAGGGTGTCGTGCAGTAATATACATGTGAAGTGCAGCTAAAATGTTTGTTGACATGACTGCATGCTAGATGAAGCCTTCCCTCAATGCCCTGTTAAAGGCATCAAGTGACGGGAATTTCATGATTTATTCCTTTTGGCTCCATTTATTCCATTTTCAGGTAAATCCAGGGTCCTAGGTCCTCTCGCTTGAAAATCTTGCAGCCAACCGTGTTCAAACGACCAAACATAGACCTGTAGGAGTATGAAACAACAACAACAGCATTGTTGGTACCATAGATCCATGTGTATCCCTATGGTTCGTACGTGTACGTATCCATACATTTGGTCGTTTGAATACGGTTGGCTTCTTTATAAAGCCCTCAACAATACATTTAAATACTGCGCAAGCTAATCGTGATGTCATAAAAGAAACAAATTATACTGCAAGTGTGACGTCATGCTAGCTGTGCATTGTTAAAATTTAGATGGTCCGCATGCAGTATTATGAATGTTGCATGTTCAACTCCCATGACAAGCTTATTAGGGGTTGTTCAATTGCGCAATTGCTCTTAGTTTTAATGCAATCAACGATAAGCAGGTGATTTCCCAGCAGCCGGAAGCCCCCCCCCCCAATTTACCGCTATAGCTATGGTTTTATGTGTGGATTGCAATAAATCACACATAATCTACTTACACAAAAGAAGAAAAGGTTGCAGCATTGGGGGGGGGGGGGGTATTTATGCATTCATGTGTGTTGTCTCATATTGACTCTACTATTGGTTATGCAAATGCTTTATTGTTCAAAGCCTTACTTTACCAACTTGCCAAAAAGTAAAGAGCTCAAAATTCTGCTTCTAGGATCCTCTGTGGAATATCTTGCTTTTTCCATATTACCCCAGTTCTCAAAAACCTTCACTGCCTACCAGCATCGAGAAAAAAATAAGAGATTTTCGAAATGCAAAATCTCATCTCAGAATATTTTTCCAGGCAGAAATCTCCACTCTTCTAGTACCAAAACAGTTAACAGACCAAAGATCTATCTCAAGTTCTCAACTCTTAGAGAGAAAAAAACACCAAACTTTTGTTTCTGCAGCGGTAGCAGCGCCATCTCCTCGGAATGCTCTTCCACTGAGGAATCCGATCAGCAGAATCCCTAGAAACATTTAACAAGAGTCTCGAGAGTCGTATGTTCTCATCCTATTTGACATTTAGTTAGATATTTCATTTTGTCATTTTGTATGCATTTTTTTTTTCCATTTCCTATCACTAAGCACTTCAGAATAATTCACTAGATGGATGGCCAAAAAACAGGATTTTTGGCTTGGAAAAAAAGAAAAAAAAATGGAATTGGCAGCTGTGCTCTGTAGATTTAGTATTTCAATTTCATGTGAGAAATCATGACATTGACTATGGTTGACAGAATCGGCATCTTGTCATTAGAATCAGACATACAGAGGCTGGAATTCACAAAGGTGGTTTTAAGTTTAGACCATGGTTTATGCAGATTTCATAGTATGAATGCGTTTGATGTAGCACTTACATTTACATGTACAGTAAGAAAGGTCCAATAATGAACGCACTTGTGTGGCAAAGGGCGCTAAATTCATGCTAGTTGCTGTGGTTTAGGCCATGGTTAAATGTAAATTGATCTTAAATAAAGTAATAAACAATGCGTAAATTTACATAAACTGGTCTAAACCATGGCAGCTAGTGTGACTTTGCCACCCTTTGCCAAGCACGCGCATCCATTATTGGACCTTTCTTTTATGCGCTAAAGCAAGCCCACTTATAACATGAAATCTGCATAAACCATGATCTAAATTTGAACCACCTTTGCGAGTTCCAGCTAAAATATTTATTTCTGATATACAAACATGTATCTTGATGCGAAGGTTGAACGTGTCATGTACAGTGTACATGACACTGCTACCGGTATTTGGAGACATGGTTACATGTACATTTTTAGACTTGTAGGGTATCATGTTTATCAGCGAAAAACTGTGAAACCTTGAAGGCAGTGGCTAACTTTGTGAGCAGCTGATCTAAAAAATTCTCAAACTAAGATGAAATATGTGTATGAGTACTTGTATTTGTACTCAAAAACCCTGAAGCCAACCATAATTTGGAATGAAAAACTGTAAGTTAGACGCAAACCATGATTTTATTAGTTTTCGTCTCGAGAGACAATAAACTAAGAGGACCGTTTGCCCGAATTAAAAAATATCTTTATCTGCCTTCCGCCGCGTGATACGCCTATACACACAGTACGGTCCGTTGAGTCCTGCGCGCATTCGCACTCCTTATGTCTGGTCTGTGCAACCGACCCTCGTATAGTTTTCAAACTTTGGTTAACATTTCTAATATTTAAAAATACTTCCTGTGGATATTATACTCTGAAACTTTCAGACTGGTATTTTTACACGATAACCCTTATGTTTATCCCATTTTCAAGTAACAGAATGAGATTTTTAAAATCATAACAATGTTAACCAATGTCTTTAACTATGAAGTATGAACATTATGCTTTGCATAAGATAAACACTCTCTTTTATACCACATTATTCACCTAAGCTCAACTTGCATATCAATCGTCACCGGTTTCACGAAGTAGCCATTTTCACCAAAATTATCGAAATTATCAAGTTTGAGTTTTACTCAGATTTAAGATGTCAATAATGATATCTTCAACTTCAGCAAATTTTAGAATATGATTGCAACTCCTTACGTCATAGATGACATCACCGGGATAAGAAAATGAGATCCACGTGGGTATTTTTCGTTTCACGAACCATACCACTGCGTGCACCTTTTAACTATGCATGATAGATTAATGTGCTCTATATATTTGCGCGTTAACAGCTAACGGAGTGGTGCGTGCCACATTTTCCTGAATGGGATGGTTTGTGAAAACGTAAAGACCCATACGCGCTTCTTGGGCTGCATGACAGCGTGCAACAGATTATTGTACGCTACATATTTGCGCCTTAACAGATTTCAGTGCATTTTCGTTTTCACAAACTATACCACTCCCTAGAGTCCCTACCACTTTTTTCACAGGCTTATAACATACAAAACAAAATAATAAATGAAACTAACTTTATACTACAGGAAGAAGAGAATCTGTACTTTCTATTGCCTCATTTTCTTCCTAAACTTGGATAAAACAGACTTTGAAATCACCGTTTCAAAAAGAGAATGTTTTTAAAAATGCGATTATCTCTAAATCTATTTTCGCGACCAAGCGCGAGAAAGGGCTACTTTGTGAAACCGGTGATGATACATTGTATATATGTTTTTCTCAATTGCCCATCATCTGAGCATAAAATGCCAGCAAGCCATGATGCATCTCTATCACATTCTGATGAGAACCCAGTTTACGATCATCTCCTTGTTACAACATATGTTCCATGTAAATGCATCCTCTGGCCCCTCTGTCCAAAGTTATCCTTCACAGTTTGATACCAAAGCATGATTTCAATATAACAATCCCAGCTAACTGTAAACCCAGAGCTGTGTTAACACTCCCTATTTATAAACGTTCTTTTATTCTCCTGCTTCTTTGTAAAATAGAAGGTATAAATTTGTTTTGGTTACATGTACATGGCACACAGTACTGCAGGCTGATTTTGACCCGCTTTTGCGTGAACACTTCCTCTGTAATGTGAATTCCTCCTTAGTATGTTCATATGGAAGCATGGAGGCTTGCTATGGTTATTTCTTTGTGACGGCTGACACTGCACTTTTGATTTGAATTTTTTTGCACCCTCATATTGTCAAGTGTGAATACTCCCTTGGTCTGTTTTTTTTTTTTAAAATCTTGGAATATTCATGTATGCCCACTATGGTCATTTCATTGTAATGCACATGTAATCCCATCTGATCATGACCTGCTGTAATTTCATGCCTCTACTGTGTGAACACGTTCTCTTCAGTGTGAACGCTGCCCTACCCTATTTACTCAAGGTTCTTTATATATAAAATTATTTGAGCATGAGTGAGCCTGTTAGGGCGATTGAAAGCAAGTCAGGCTCAGTGAGATTTCTATGGATAATGACACTGTCTCTTTTCTTGGAAGCAGTGCCAAGTTCATGTGAGAACCGAGAGAAGGGAATTTCCCTCAGTACCCCATATTTGCTTTGTACATGCAGTGATGCATCAGTGTACATGTAGTTTATTGCATGAATGGGTATTGAATATAAGTGGTTATACATACTGCATTACCGCTGAAGTATCATGCATATGGGCAATTCCACAACGTATGGGACACAGAGCTCAAAATTTGAAGTCGCACTGTGCCCTGTTAATTCCAAATATAATTCTAAAATCACTACACAGTCTTCTTTTTGTTACAAATGTACATTTAAGATTTTAAAAAATTGCAATTCGACCTTCTTTACGGAGAATAACATAAACAAACAAAAAAATTGTAAATATGGGACTATGATAAGGGAAAGGTGCTTTAAATGCCTCTTATTCTGATATTTCCTCATTTTTCTCAGATCTGTTTTCATTTAATTGATTTCAATGGATTACTTTAACAGATTTTGGGAAGTTAATGAATGAAACACTATTAATGGAAATGTGCAAAACCTACGCTGAATTTAAGCGAAACGTCAGTTACGTAACGTCAGTTACCAACATGTCTGCAGTAAATTTTTCATGGCACTAAAACAAATTATTCAAATGACTCATTATTTTGCACATCTCTTCCCAGGAACCTAGGTGTAATGTCAAATGAATTACATAATCCCTACAAGTCTGAAACATGAGATATACATGTATAAATTTGATTTGACACCATCATTTTCCATGTCTTTTTGCGTAACGTCAGTTACCGGCCCCTTTTTCGCTTGCTGTGTGATAAGAAATGCAGTTTGAGATAAAAACTGTCCATGTGTTTCTTCCCCATTATCAACTTATTTATCTACATGTACATGTACATGTATAGTAATTAAAAGCTGAAGCAAGTGTCATTCACAAAACTGCAATATAAATAATACCAATAGTACTCTATCTTGGTAACGTCAGTTACTGTGGAATTGCCCATATATTGTGAATACGATTCCTCTGTCTTTGCTTTACCAGGGAGATGGGAGTTTTATTTCCCTGGCTATACATTGCACATGTACATGCACAGTGCTATGTTTTAGGTTTTGGTTCGTGGTATATGTAATTTCAGAGCCATTAGAAAAAAAGGGGGCATTAATGGGTGAGGTTTGTTTTTTGTTTGTTTTATTTTGTTTTGTTTTGTTTGTTTTTCTACCATACAGAGAATATATTGCAGACTTTGATAGTGATAAAATTTTGCTAAATGTTTGAAAATAGCTCTGTTTTACTGTGCTCTTGCTATAATGATGTGGATGAATACATGTACCACTGCGCTGTGATGTACATGTACATGTACATGTAACAGAACTCCCAAAAATGCTGCAGTACAGACATACAAGAAAAAAAAGAAAAGATTTTGGAAGAGTGGTTGTTGTTATGTACATACACATGTAGCTTGATACATGTAGGAAATTATTTTTCATTTGTACATGTATGGAGGAGAGATGAAAGTTCAAAGACTCATAAGAGAAAATGACTTTGAAATATTGATATGAATTTTCTGAGATTTTGGCATTCTTCATCATTTTTGGAATTATGCCCTCTCATTTGGCCTTCTCACATTTACATGTACATGTACTGTATGTCTCTGTACATGATTCCAATTCCAAAAATACTAAAATGCGGAAGAATGCAAAAATCTCAAAAGATCCATATCAGTATTTCAAAGTCATTTCCTCTTATTAGTCTTTGAACTTTAAACTTTGAACTTTGAACTTTCATCTCTTCTCTATCACAAATGCCTGTCTGTGTATATTTTGTTTTGTTTTATTTGTCTTCTCTCTCATAGTAGCTCTAGGGTGGAGGTGTGATTAAAGTTTAAGTGGATGCAGTACCTTTTTTGTTCATTATTGTATGATAATCATTCAATATTGACTTGATTGAAGAATACATATCCTGCCAAGTTATGCAATAACTTGGATTATCGATAATGCAGTTATGACTGATCTTGAACATTACGTGTGTACAGTATGTAAACAGACATGCTTGGCCCCATGCTACATGTTCCTTTTTTTCAAGAACAGGAACTAGACTTAACTAAATTTAGAGTCTGTCTGCATAAACATCTTGGCTAAAATGATGATTTTTTTTCCCCAACAGACATAAGTTTCTAGCACCCATGTGTCTTGAGTTCCTGTAAGTGTCAAGATATGTTCCATGCGATATACTGAAAAAATGCCTGTCATGGGTTTGTGCAGGCATGCTAAATACTATGAAGGGGTAGTCTGCAGGCACAGACCCTAATTTACACTTTATTTAAATGCATCGGGTCTGAAGAGAAGCCTAGCAAGACTGACTACAGACTGTGGAACAGCTAGAGTATATGTACATGATCCCCATTGACCTGCTGTAGTCTTCTACTCAGACCTCTATAACATGTTTCGACAAACAAGGGCTTGTGCCCGCAAACTAATGGGTAAAGGAACTCTTGCACTTTTGTGAACTTCAGCGAAACGTGCAAGCGACTTTCGATGACTCATCTTGAGCTGTTGCTTCATGTTTCAACTTCCTTGTTTCAGTGGGTCCGTTGGTGGGTGTGGCAGAGTTTTGTAAATCTACCCCGAGCTATGAGTTTGCTCCCTCACACGAAGCCCAACCTCCAGGATATGATATTATAAACCCACTTTTCATTAATTAAAACTAGGTTTGACCGTGGTTTGACCGTGCATGAGTATCACAAAAGAGCCACTGGTACTATTTTCAGCTTTACATGTATATTATCAAAACAATTGCATGGAGATAGAGAAAGATTTAGAAAGACAGATAGATAGAAAGATAGAGATTAGAGAAAGAGAGAGACAGAGATAGAGTGCATAGAATGAAGGAGGAAGAGAGAGAGAGAGAAAGAGAGAGAGAGAGTGAAAGAGATTGAGATTTGAAAAAAATATGAGAGAGAGAGAGAGAGGGGAAGGGAGGGAGATGATGATGATGATGATAATGACAATGACTGATAATGCTAATAATGATCATTGATGTTACTAGTTTTGTTGTTAGGCTGAGAATGGTTATGTACATGTACATTGTAGCTTGGCGAAATGGAGTGGTGCGAAAGACGGGTAAAGAACGCTTAAGGTGCATTCAGATATGAGGCGACTTTGTGGTGCCACATTGTGTGCACACATTTTTTTTGTACAGGTCTATGGAGTATAGGGCGACAAAAAAATGTTGCCAAGGCAGGACACATTTTTGTTTGCTGCCTGGCTACAAAAAATGTGCACCAATCAAATTCCTAAAAAGTTAGTGCAAAAATTGCAGCCATGAGATTGTTTGTGCAAGGTTTGACAAAATGCTCTCTTATTTGAGAGTTGACGTGTTAATGCGCATTCATTAGCATTAGTGGCGGCAGCCGCGGCACAAAGTCACATCATATCTGAAAGTGCCTGAAATTGTTGTCTATATTATTTGCATTCTGGATGTGTCATTTCATGCCACTCTATTTCAATAAGCTACACTGTACCTTTTTTATGTCAGTTTTTTTCTTCTTCAGTTTATAGTGCAAATACATATCCTGCATTACTACAACCTATGTGTACTAGGACTGTTTGAATGTACATGTATGAGTCTATGGGAAATGCTGCACGAGCTACTATAAAATACAATAATTGGTCTCCATCCTTTAAACGCAGAAAGCCATTAATTTGGAGGAGTAATGATCATCCACATAGCATTTCCTGTTGTAATGTAAGCAGTGATGGCCAAATCTTTCAAATCGCAGGGTCTATTGTTATTGTCCATGAAAAGCGTCTTATTATGTGGTTTGAATGAGGAAACGAGGATGGTCTGGCAAAGAAAATAGATCTGGTGACTTTGATGTGATATGGAGGAGTATGATGGTTAACAGCACTTGTTGAGAGAGAAACAATGAGAAGGGGGGGGGGCTGAGAGTACAAATTGTACATGTACATGTATCTGGGTAGCCCCCTGTGACATGGGGTGTGTTTATCAGGCAACTCGTTTTCTAGAAATTAGAAAGAGGTACTTGAGTTTAGAACACAAATCACGCTCACAGCAGGCGGTTTTTCTGGATGTTGTGTTTATTGTCGCGATTTGAGTTCCCGAAAGCTGGTCCTATCCTGTTGCCTCTACGCAGCTGCATAGTGCAGGATTATCACCGTGACTTGAGTCGCAGATCTGGTCAACTGGTAATCAAATCCCCCTATTTTGTAGGATTCAAGTCTGCGAGCTAATCGGGTAATCAAGTTGTGGTGTTTATTGAGAGCAACAAGTAAGCTAGTACTTGGATTGCTTATTGAAAATTTAGTCCTGATAAACACACCCATGGACATACATGTACATGCGAATGTAAAGCAATATTAGAGAGAGAAAAAGAGAAACAGGAGGAGGAGGAGGGATCAAAGATTGTATTTAACAGAGGGAGAGTGTAAATTAAAGAGAGAGAGAGAGAGGGAGAGATAGTGAAAGAGAAGGAGAGGGAAAAGGAAACGGGGAGAGGAGAAGAGAAATATGGACAGACAACAGCAAGTGAGGAGCAAAGGGGAGCATTTCATCAACATTTGTTGTCTGACAAGTTGTCAGATCTGACATCTTTCCTTGATTTTGATTGGCTGAGAAGCATCGTTAACGCTCCCCTGTATGGTGTTGGTAAATCAAACGGGGGGGGGGGGGGAAGGACAGAGGGGGGGGGGGGAAGAAATGAAAAATTAGGAGCATTCACACCTACCTGAACAGGAAAAATACCTGTAACTAATACCAAGAACCTTTTTCAGGCTCCAGAATACCCGATGATTATTTCGTGCATTCACACCTCCTCGGACCAAACCTCTACAGGGAAGTTCTCGTACAATGTAGTTACATGAGCATGTGCACTACGGTATATGCACTAGTGTTCGATGGGATAAAAATTCTCGTATTTTGCTTTCACATTGCAAATATCCCTGCGACCTTGGAGAAAGTATTGGTAATTTGAGAAAGTACCTACTAAACTACGGGTATTTTTCTTTGGGGATATTACATGTACACCATGTACATGTACAAACTACTTTCGATTCACGCTGGCAAAATACCAGGTATTTTTCCTGATTGGGTAGGTGTGAAAGCACCTACATGTAGAGATGCATCGGTGAGAGGTTTGGTAAGCCTGGAGAAACAAGCCAAAGAGATGGAGGGAGAGAAATATATAGAGCAAACAGAGAATGTAAAGAGAGAGAATAGAAAGAGAGAGAGAAAGAGAGAGAAGGGGGGGGGGGGGGGGGGGTGGAAGGGGTCGTCATCACTCGGGAGATGGATTGTCCAGACATATTGTCTTGGTTCAGCAGACAGTGTGTGGGCGTGGCCCTTACACCATAGTACCACAAAGGTGATCTTGTGCACCAGTATAGGATGATCAAGGATGGATTATCAGGGAAAAAGGAAAAAAGGGGGGGGGGCGGGTGTGCATTAAAGTGTTAGGGATGGATGCAGTGTGATGATTGGGGGGGGGGGGGTGAGAATGTCAGATTCTTTTCACCTTGTCTGAATGTCAACTCTCTTCAATTAAAAGAGCTGTTTGATAGTAGTAATAGCTTATTCAATATTTAAAGTGTATGATACCATGGGATTGTTTTTCTTTGTGGATGTGATAGAAAATTTTCTTCCTGTAATGAGAAAAACATAAGAGAAATAGAGGAGAAGGAAAGGTTGTAAGTTGTAAAATTAGATTTAGATTCTGAGAGAGAGAGAGAGAGAGAGAGAGAGAGAGAGAAATACAGTGAGCTTGATATCAAAAGAAAAAGGAAAGGGCAATGGAAGAAATGCAGAGACAATGAAACAAGGAAAAACCTGAACCTAAAACCTCAAAACAACTCTATTCCAGCTCATTGTGAAAAAACCCCTTTCCTGACGCTAGGACAATAAAAAAGATCACACACTTTAAAAGAAGAACCGGGCGCTCTACAAGTAATTTCCTGCCAAGAGGAAGTAAGCTGGGCTTATTTCCTTTTCAGACAATCAAACCAACTGGGTACCCTGCTATGTCTTTAGTCTCTCCAAAACAGACCCCTCACCAATCACGCTTGCCTACAATCGATCTAGCTTGTATTTTACTTCTCATCAGAAATACTGACCATGGTCCATTTTTGTCTCGCCCACCGGAGGTGAAGGCGAGACTAAGGGATCCAAATGTCGTCCGTCCGTCGTCCGTCCGTCGTCCGTCCGTCGTCCGTCCGTCGTCCGTCCGTCGTCCGTCCGCCGTCCGTCCGTCGTCCGTCCGTCCGTCCGTCCGTCACAAACGTTATGAAAGATAACTTGGCAACCGTGACTCACTTTTCAACCAAACTTGGGTTGTAGATGCACTAAGGGGACCTGCATGTTATGGTCCAGTCAGAGGTCACATGGTAAGGTCAAAGGTCATTTCAGGTCAAACGTTAAAGTTTACGTGCAAGACTCTCTTATGACACAAAACTCTGCAACCGTGACTCACTTTTCAACCAAACTTGGGTTGTAGATGCCCTAAGCGGACCTGCATGTTATGCTCTAGTCAGAGGTCACATGGTAAGGTCAAAGGTCATTTTAGGTCAAACGTTAAAATTTACGTGCAAGACTCTCTTATGACACAAAACTCTGCAACCGTGTGACACTGTTCAATCAAACTTGGGTTGTAGATGCACTAAGGGGACCTGCATCTTATTGTCCAGTCAGAGGTCACATGGTAAGGTCAAAGGTCATTTCAGGTCAAATGTTAAAGTTGACGTGCAAGACTCTCTTATGACTCAAAACTCTGCAACCGTGTGACACTTATCTATCAAACTTGGGTTGTCGATGCACTAAGGGGACCTGCATGTTATGGTCCAGTCATAGGTCACATGGTAAGGTCAAAGGTCATTTCAGGTCAAACATTAAAGTTTACGTGCAAGACTCTCTTATGACACAAAACTCTGCAACCGTGTGACACTTATCTATCAAACTTGGGTTGTAGATGCACTAAGGGGACCTGCATGTTATGGTCCAGTCAGAGGTCACATGGTCAGGTCAAAGGTCATTACAGGTCAAACGTTGAACGGTTAAAGTTTACGTGCAAGACTCTCTTATGACACAAAACTTTGCAACCGTGTCACACTTTTCAGTCAAACTTGGGTTGCAGATCACTAAGGGGAAGTGCATGTTATCATTCTGTTGGACTTCACATGATAAGGTGAAAGGTCATTGGAGGTCATATGTTACAGATGTTTTCAAATTCTTGAATTTGCTTTTCCTCTGTCATTTCTTGTTTTCTTAATTCTTGAAACTCATGTAGCCAGGGAGGCAATGCGGGGTGGTCACCCCCCAAAAAAAAGACAAGAAGAGAAAAAGCTAAGAGGACGCAAGAAGAGGAGCAGACAAGGAACAGTGACAAAGAAATGTCAAACTTCCACACTTTGTATGGGAGGGGGGGGGGGGGACTCTCCCTTCCTGCACCCTCCCCTCTCTTGACAACTGTTGGTCCAATGGCAACCAAACTTGGGTAATAGCTGCACTAGCGATAACATGTTGCGGTGCTGTCGGCGGTCACATGGTGAGGTCAAAGCTCATTTCATGTCAAATGTTAAGAGTTTACCTGCAAGACTCTCTTATGACAAAAAATACTTTGCAACTGTTGCTCTCTTTCAACTAAACTTGGGTGATAGATGTACATGTACTTGGGGGACCTTCATGTTATAGTGTTATTGGAGGTCACATGGTATGGTCAAAGGTCATTTTATTTCAAAGGTTAAGGTTTACCTGCAAGACTCTCTTGTGACACATAACTTGACACGTGTTGCTCCGATAGCAACCCAAATTGATAGATGCACTAGGGGTACATTCATGCTATTGTGCCGTCAGGTCACATGGTAAGGTTAAAGCTCAGTTTAGGTCAGTCATTAAAGTTTACCTGCAAGACTTTGTGACATCAAACTTGGTCCGGGATGTACTTGGGGAAACTTTCGTGTTATTGAATCACGGGTGGGCGAGACACAATCTTGCTATTGGCTTGTTAGAATCTTTATATTTTGCTCTTCGGAAGCTGACTTGCACACTGTGAGGAATCCATTTGGAAGAACTAGAACATTTCCATTGTATCGCAGATGAATTGAGGTCTGTTGGGAAAGACTAGTAGTTTAGTATCCTCTTCCTTTTGAAGCAGATAGAAAGACATGCTGTCTATTTTTCTCCCTATCCCTCTTTCCGTGATCTCGTCTATTTCTCTCTGCCCCTACTGCTATTTATGGTCTAGTGAAAATTAGACACATCACAGCATAGCATCTATCCAACTCCCACAAGCCTAGTCAGTTTGACATAGTCTGCCAGCGTAGTCAGTAGTCACGGTGTGAATTGTTGGATGTTGCATTTGACTTTTGGCGGGTAGAATTTGTTGGGATTCAGTCGTCGTTTGGAATCATCACCGCTGTTGTCATCACTGTCTTTGCTTCCTTTCCGCGAACCGTGCATGGTTTTTTTTTTGCATTTGACGTTTGGACTAGGGCGGTAGACATTGTTGGGATTCAGTCGTTGTTAGGAATCGTCATCACTGTTGTCATCTCTGACTTTATTTCCTTCCACGAAGTGTTTATGGTTTCACTCGTAACGTAAGCGGTAGCAACTCTCCTGTCAGTTTCAGGATCGCCTAAGACCCTCAAACACATATAACGCCCTCTTCATGATCTGCACTGCTTGTTCTGATCGCAGGCATTGTGCAAATTCTGGAATTATTATCTATGACTTTGTACAGATTCAGGGGTTACTAGTAATGACTTCATAAGTTTGTGCTTCCTGGCTGTTCTAATGTCAAGATATCATTGGAATACATGGTAAGTTGATTCAGTCATAATTTTGTTATCAACTGAATGGTTTGCATGAAAAAGTTTGCATTGTCATGACTGCATATTAGCTGATGTATTTCACGCTACCAGTAAACTTTTTATGAGGAATCTACTGATCACATTTTCAATTGGAGCCAAGATAGTCCTTTTACGGCAAATGTAATTTAAAGAAAAAAAAACTGGTTTCCTATAAAATATGAGGCTGTCTCCCAAGTAGGCTACCAAAAGTATTGACAAAAGTCGGTGAAGAGTCAGAGATGTACATGTACATGTATTAACTCTGATAAAAGAATGAGCACCCCTCTGACCTGTACCCTTGAATCACCTGGAAAAATCATTTGTGAACCCACCCACCCACCCTTCCCCCCCCCAAAAAAAA
The DNA here is from genome assembly GCA_029962745.1 of Echinometra lucunter. Taxonomy (NCBI): domain Eukaryota; kingdom Metazoa; phylum Echinodermata; class Echinoidea; order Camarodonta; family Echinometridae; genus Echinometra; species Echinometra lucunter. The sequence goes on from CM057163.1 coordinate 17,002,394, forward strand.
ACCCCCTTTATCCAGCATTCTAGAGGTTAATGTTAAAGGGAGTTTGAAGGAAATAACTTTAGACCACAATGCATATAATCATACATGTAGCTGTTGGATCTGGGTGATGTTCGTTTTTCCGAAGGTTCGTTTTTCCGAAACGCGCAAATTGCGTATACCTAGATGTTCGTTTGTCCGAAAATGAAAATAAGTTCGATAATCCGAACATTTGTGTTGTTATTCCGAAAGTTCGTTAATCTGAAAATGAAATAAGCTTCGATGTTCCGAAGGTTCGTTAATCCGAAAATGAAATGGGGTTCGTTATGCCGAAGGTTCGATAGTCCGAAAATGAAATAAGGTTTGTTATTCCGAAAATAACTAACGAACTAATGAACCTTATTTCATTTTCGGGCTAACAAACCTTATTTCGTTTTCGGATTAACGAGCCTTCGGAACAACAAAACTTTTTTCATTTTCGGACTAACGAACTTTAGGATTAATGAACCTTATTTCATTTTTGGACTGACGAACCTTCAGAAAAACGAACCTTTGAACTAATGAACCTTGGGAATAACGAATCTTCGGAATAACGAACCTTCGGAATAACAAACTGTAACCATTGGATCCTATAAAGCCCTTATTCATGCCTGCACTGCACTTTAATACTTTGACTAGCCTGCCTCGTTAGATGCTGCTATACTAAAGGCATTGGTTAACATTGTTATAATTTTTAAAATTCTAATTTTGTTACTTAAAAATGGGATGAACATATTGGGTTATAGTGTAAAAATACCAGTCTGAAAGTTTCAAAGTATAATATCCACAGGAAGTATTTTTAAATATTAAAAATGTGAACCAATGTTTGAAAAATATGTAAGGGTCGGTTGCACAGACTAGGCGTAAGGAGTGTACATGCGCTCATGGCTCACCGGACAGTACTGTGTGTATTGGCGTATCACGCGGAGGGAGACACTTAACGTTTTTTTTTAGCTCAAGCAAAGCGGTCCTCTTATTTATTGTCTCTTAGACAAAAAATGATAAAATCGCTGTTTGCATCTTACTAACAGTTTTTCATTCCAAATTATGGCTGGTTTCAGGGTTTTTGAGTACAAATACAAGTGCTCATACATGTACATATGTTTCATCTTAGTTTGAGAATTTTTAAAATCGTCTGCTCACAAAGTTAGCCAACGCCTTTAATTGAACTTGCAATATCCTTTTACAGAAGTAGTATTTAAAGGTCATCTAAGTTTGATTATTTGTACATTTTAACAGTTTTCAATCTTTATGTACATACATGTACCTGTAGGTAAAGTCCCTCTGATAGGACATCATATGGAAGTCCCCTTGCATTCAAGATGCATACCAGCATCCGATGACTACTAGTTGTAACCCGATGATAGATAAATATTGTCTTGTCACATGACATTGCTATATTGAGCTATATGAAAGGGGAAACGCAAGGAAATATGTTCCTTTTTTTTTTAAACTTCCTACGCCAGTAGTTCTACCAGTAGTTTTATGCAGGAGATAACTTTTTATTAAAAGTCTATAATTTCAAAAATACCGAGTTGTTAATATGTACTTAAAAACTGCTGTAGTAACCTACAATTGCTGGTATGAAACCGAATATTTAAGAAGGCTAGGCCCTAAATTGTACCACGCGATGTTCACACGAATATTTACAAGAATGGTTTATATTTCAGGAAGAATTATGTGCCATTCATAAATAGTTACACCTCAGGGTGTTAGGTTGTGACAGGTATGTCTCACAAACCTCCATCAAGTATTTGCGCAAGGTGTTTGTGGGGGTCCAGGATTCCAGGGGGCACTAGCCCCTGGCAGGCATATTGACCTTGGATACAAAAGTATAAGAAGCACCTAACTGCAGTGAAGACCACACTCAAGACCAAAATCATGTTGCTTTTTTTTCCTCACACAATTCCTCATTTAGATTTAAAAAAAAAAAAATCCTGCTGGTCTTGGCCTTGGTCTTGAAACCTAAAATCCCTAGTTTTCTGTGATACGGAAAAAAGAAAAATTTCACAGAATTCGGGAAGAACACGGAATTCACAGAATTTCACGGAAAATGTTCGAGTTTTTAGGCCCAAAAAATTTTGAATTACAAAACTGCAGCAAAAAAACAACAAAAACAAAGCAAAATCCAATAAAACAAAACCGTGCATTTGGATCAAACCTGTTTGCAGTGTTTAGTCTGTGTTCGCGAAGCTTCACTTGCGTCTGCATTTATACTGCAGTGCGTATAGTTATTTTTTAAAGATTTTTACTATTTACAAATGCTTTGTCATATGTTTTGTACATGTCACCGAAGAACACTTATTTTGAAGTTTAGAACACCGAAGAGCTCAGAAATTAGCATTTTAGAAAACAGAGATCTGGGGACTTGATTGAAACCCTAGGACTACATGATGCTCAGTAAAACAAAAGACAAAGAACAGGGAAAAAAAGCATTTGCAAGTGGAAGGACCTAAAAAATATCTTGTCATGTAAACTGTGGCACTACTAGGTTATGCAGTATTTCATGATTCCAAAGTTTCACACTTGGACACTTGAAAACCTTTCTAATTGTTTGGAGATAACTACTTGCACAGTGCAGTTGCATTAACCCATTCGTGACAGAAGGTCCACATTTTGTGGTTTGGTCTATTGATGCAGAGCCCTAAAAATCATACCAAAACACATTAGCAGACAGAGCAAAAAAATTCTACACATACTGTGCCCATTTACGTTGCATCATTATTTGTTGTTTGATGCTGAAATTTTTTTAAAGGAAAATAAGCATTAAAATCCTTAAATTGGCAATGCGATGAAAAAGTTAAAATTACCGTTTTTCCCTGCAAATTGGCAACTTTATGACTTCTCATCATACATTCTGTCAATTTATATTTATTTCAGATACATGATGTTTTATAAGAAAAATGTAGCAATAAAAGAAAAATTTTGGTGTTGCCAATTTGAAGAATAAAAGCTGATCAAATTAGGCTTTAAATAATTCCTGTCACGAATGGGTTAACAAAACTCAACTTTATCTACTAGATCTACATGTTCATGCATCTATAAAGTACACTTAAGTGAAAACAAGAATCGTAAAACCATCTTTTTAATCCATTATGTTTAATTTGTTTGTTTTCATACAGAGAAACATTTAAAGGGAAAGTCCACCCTAGAAGTTTCTCTGTTTCAGTAAAAGGAGATGAATTTGAACAGCATTTTAAAAAAGAAATGAGCAAAATCGGTCAAAGAATAAGAAAATTACACTCATTTACATTTTCTAATAAATTACTCTCAGCTCTGCAAATTGGCAACACTGATGATATCATATGCGAGCAGCTCTCCATTCACTTTGTACATGAAATTTAACATTTTCTCAATTTTCTTGGAAGTTACACCTTTTCTCATCCCATAGTCAGAGTATGTCATGTAAAAAGCAATTCTTCTGAACATGCATTGACTGGTGCCAGGTAAAAATGTCAGAGGTAAAAATGTCAGAGGTAAAAATGTCAGAGGTAAAAATGTCAGAGGTAAAAATGTCAGAGGTAAAAATGTCAGAGGTAAATATGTCAGAGGTAAAAATGTCAGAGGTAAAAATTTCAGAGGTAAAAATGTCAGAGGTAAAAATTTCAGAGGTAAAAATGTCAGAGGTAAAAATGTCAGAGGTAAAAATGTCAGAGGTAAAAATGTCAGAGGTAAAAGATTAATGTCAGAGGTATGCCAGATTTGGAAATGTTTAAGTGACATGTTTCAGGTTCGAATACTGAATTATAGAAATTATGGGGAGTGGGATATATTCAAATGTTTTCTGTAAACATACTGTGTCTATATACTTGAATGCCCTTGTCTTGGCCATTTGGAAATAACGGTTATGGTGTTGGCGGGGTGAACATTCTGGTATGCGCGCATTGACCTCGTTTTCACCGCGGGGACGGGTATTGTAAAAAGGATGGTGGGAAATAAACTGGGTTGGTAACACGATTAGCTGACCACACACATTCCACACGACTGCGCGATTTTGATATGTACATTCCCCTTCATAAGCTCCCTCCCCCCCCCCCCCCCCTACTCCAATCAAGCGTGGTATACGCGAACGAATGCTTCAATATTATTGTCCTTACAAGGAAGAATAGGAAGTAAGAGAAATTGAATCGTTAATTCGATCTATTTCTCGACCTTTTGTATTATTTCATCCGATACGCTGCGGAATTTACAACTTTTAAAAAGAATTATTCAATTAAGCGTGGTATACGTGAATGAATGCTTCAATTATCATTGTCCTTATACGTAAGGAAGAACAGGAAGTAAGCAAAATTGAATCGTTAATTCGGTCTATTTCTCGACCTTTTGTATTATTTCATCCTATACGCTGCGGAATTTACAACTTTTAAAGAGAATTTTTCAATTAGATAATTGTGTTAGCATATGCAAAACCTCAAACGTGGATATCCCTTATTAAGTTCATCTACCATTCTGTCATTCCACTTAAGATCTTAAATCATTTAGATATAATCCTGTAACTTAATTAATCTCACAAAGAAAATAATGAACATCATCCCATGCTACATTTCTTACCCAAAGCGCGCGATTTACTTATCGCTTGCTGAAATTGTCATAAATATGTTTCACAGTGCAATCATGTCAAGCGGTCAAACAGAGAGGGAACTGGGCATTCGTTTGCTGCTATATTTTGGAGTCAGCTAAACAAGTGCTCGGAAGATCAAAACACTGTTGGGCAATGCGCACATACCAGGATGTTCTCCCGGCCAAAACAAGATTGGTCTCATTAGGTGGTTGAATGGGGGAGCATTATCACTTTCACATCAAATGAGTAAGACAGGAAGGCCAGTCGAATGACTGAACATAAAAACTTTTACAGAGAGCAGTATTATTGTGATCACTCCATTTATACAGTATGATTTTTTTTATTTTAATATCTCGTGCTTTTCAAATTCAGTATTCTTACCTGTTACACGTTCACTTCGGCATTTTCAGAGTTGACATTTTTATCTCTGACATTTTTACGTCTGACATATTTACCTCTGACATTTTTCCCCTGACATTTTTACCTCTGACATTTTTACCTCTGACATTTTTACCTCTGACATTTTTACCTCTGACATTTTTTCCTCTGACATTTTTTCCTCTGACATTTTTACCTCTGACATTTTTACCTCTGACATTTTTACCTCTGACATTTTTTCCTCTGGCATTTTTACCTCTGACATTTTTACACCGAACCCATTGACTATGGGGGTTAGAAAATGTGTAACTTCCAAGAAAATTGAGAAAATGTGAAATTTCATGTACAAAGTGAATGGAGAGCTGCTCGCATATGATGTCATCAGTATTACCAGTTTGTAGAGCCGAGAAGAATTTACTAGAAAATGTAAATGAGTGTAATTTTCTTATTCTTCGCCCAGTTTTGCTCATTTCTTTTTTAAAATGATGTTCCAATTTAACTCCTTTTATTGAAACAGTGAAACTTCTGGGGTGGACTTTGCCTTTAAAGCTAACGACGTTATGAACTTCAAAGCCTGTCTGTGAACTTCCTCAAAAGTCTTGCTGTGCCGTTTGCAATGTTAGTTTTTGCGATCATACCATTTAGTCATGTGAGCTTTCTACTACTAATAGGCTAATATGACACTTGAACTGCAAATGTCTGTATCATCAATTTATTCTATGTGTTCGCTGTAAACACGGCAGTAATTAAAGGGCCGGTGGGGGGGGGGGGGTTGAGACTATGTTGTAACTGCTTTGTGGTGAAGGAGGTCTGTTAAATTACAAGTTTCTTCGTAAAACACAGTGTATTTCACAAGGACTCACAAATAATCATAATCTGTACCATCAAAGCTACATTAAATATTGTGATTATGTTAACACTTGTGTGTACTTTTTATTCAAAGGCAAGTGCAAAGGGGGGGGGATCTTTTTTTGAAACATTTTGATTTTTAAGATTTGTAAGATTTTCTACACATCATGTGTATTGTACACGCTTGTTTCTACTTTGTATTCAAAGGCAAGTGTGAAAGGAGGGGAGGGGGTTAATGGAAGGCCGTGAGAGCCGTATTTTGCAGGAGGTCTGTTTATAACGTTTTCCATTTTGTTGGAGAGGAAATAGGAAGCGGGAAATTGAGGCTGCTTCCTGATAGGGCTGTGCCGGAGAGGAAGTGCACATTTGGCGCTTTTCTCAATCTGGCTTCCATGTCAATATCCAACGGCCATGGGTTATATGCCATCGCTCTTTGTCTAGAGCAGGCGGAGTGATTGATTGAATGTGAAGAAGAGGAAGAATGGAAGGAGCCAGGAAGGATAAATGGATGGAAGAGAGAGAGAGAGAGAGAGAGAGAGAGAGAGAGAGGGAGGGGGAGCCACGTAGTCGTGCTTTTTAGTATCCATTGACTTCATATATATTTTCGATTTCTGCATGTATTTTGACTAGAGCAGGCAGAAATAATGATTGAGTGATAGATTGAATGTGAAGAAGAGGAAGTGCAGAAGGAGCCAGGGGGGATAAACAGACGGAAGAGAGAGAGAGAGAGGGAGGGAGGGAGGGAGCTAGATGCTTTTTACAAGCTTCTGTCGGTCTCCAATTACCATTGGTTATTTTCCATCGCTCTTTGTCTAGAGTAGGAGAAACGATTGAGTGATAGATTGAATGGGAAGAAGAGGGAGAGTGAAGGAGAGAAAGATAAGATGGGATTGGGAGAGGGAAGCGAGGAAGAGAGGTAGTCTGCAGGCACAGACCCTAATTGACACTTTATTAAAATGCATATGGGTCTTGAGAGAAGCCTAGCTCACATGCCTACTGACTGTGCCAATACAATGGCCTGGAGCAGCTACATGTATAGTACACGATCCCCATTGACTTCCTGTAGTCTTCTACTCAGACCTCTATTTTGACAGACCAGGGTTTGTGCCTGCAGACTAGTAGAGAGGGGCTCTTTTCGTACTGCCACGAGTTAATTTCATGTCCTTTTGTTTTGAGAGGGCTGGAAAATTAAAAAGAAGAAAAATTGAGGAATAGAGAGGGATGAAGTAATGTGTTTGAATTACAAGGGGACGGGGACATGAGAGGTACACGTACATGTATATGCATGGTTCTCGCCAGTACATAACACCCATGGTTCCAGTACCATGCGTAAAGGGTTTCAGACAAGGATGAACCACGTGTGAAATTGCTGCACCATGCATGGCAACAAGGGTAAAAAAATATTGGAGTATATATTCCTAACAATAATGATAAATGTCACAGATCATTTTGCTTTTTGGCAATGTATATTCACTTTTATGCCATTAGTAGACAACTCTTGCTTATTTTTCATCCTTTTACTATAGCATATACTGCCGCCACACCTAACTTTAGGTTTTATTCCGTAAAAATTCTGAAACTTCCATGCTTTGCACAGAGTGGGAACGGTGTGTGGATTTTTTTCTAGTGAGAACCCTGGATCATATATGCCCATGCAAGGCATTCAGGTTGTAGTCCCATACCATGATATTGCCAGAAAGAGAGCTAGACAGAACGACTTGCAAAGGAGGAAAAGGGAGAGTGCTGGTGCTCAATATCAAAAGCGTTATACTCTGACACACTCTAAGTTTCTTCGACTTTATAAATCAGGGACAACTCCAAATTCGATTAAAAATCTCAATCTAATGGTTTTAGAAATCATACATGTATCTTATTTTTTAATCTAATTATGAAGTTGTCCCTAATTGCAGTCGTCTTAGATCAATTTCTAATCTACAGTGTAAAAATGAATTGAGAATGCAGACACAAGCAGCAAGAAAAGGGGAGAGAAGGCTCATTGGTGACAAGTTATGTAACAAGTTACAGGCCCTGATGCATATGATGAAACATAATTATACCTAAATCCCCATGGATGTAATTTAGTTACAGCTGATTCCCAGAGTGGTATAAGCTTTAGCAAATCCCTATTTTTAGTAGCACACTGCTGTAGATTCCCAGGAAATATTTTAAATGCTCCAACTTCCAAGTGAAGTCCGGAGCAGTGGATTTCACATTTTCAAAGTGCACATTTTTGTTCTATTCAAATCAAAAAATGTAATCCTACCCAGCCCAAATCTGGTCCTTGAAATCCTGTTTCCTGAACTTCTTTTCCTTTCTCTGTTATTTCTGGAAGGGAAGATCTGATTTACATCCGTATTTGGCAGCATTTCACCCGTTTCCTGACGAGCAATTGAAGTCTTGCATTGTTAGCCGCCAGCAGTCATTGTCAAAGATCATGCCCCCACCCAAAAGAAAAAAAGAAAAAAAAAAGAAAGAGATCCCATGATATGTTGCTTCTCATAAAATACCTGTGATTTCGTGGAAGGGAGCTATTTTCACTGTTCAAATAAACCAACGTTCAAGTGCATTGTGTATCTATGATATTTGCCTTGTGCAGTCAGCCTTTAGAAGTCAAAACTGACACTAGTCTGGGGGAGAGGTGACTTTTCAAAGCAGGTATTAGACTGTGAGGTAACTTTGGTTAGTTTTTTTGTAATAGCTTCAGAGAACAAGCCTGAGGTCATTCCAGTTTTCAAAGAATTCTAGTTGAGAAGGTCTAGGTCTATTAACTCTCTCTCCCTGATATAACTGCTTTGTAGCTTGTTCCAGTTGGGCAGAGGACCGGTAACAGAGGAGACAGGAATGGCATTTTGAATTATGTATTGTATTATATTTATTGAATTGCATTGAAATGAATTAACATTCTTTTCTCATACTTTGTTATGATTATTAAGTACAAAAAATCACAGTAGAGTGTAGTTTTAAAAAAGAATAGCAAAAGTAACAAAAGTATAAACAGAAAACAGCAACAGTAATCACTTTGGGAGTAGATACAATACATTAGATCAACTTTAATTAATTATTTCGGCTGATAAGGTATTGAAAATTTAGTCAGAAATACATGCCTTCTTTGATATGATGCACTTTTGGCATTTGCACAAATTGTTGCCATTCCTTTCATACATTACATGTAGAAACCTCTCATTAAAGTTTTGCTTCATTGCCTATTTCAAGAAAAGAGAAAATTGGGTGCAATACTACTGATGATGCTCTTTAATACGTGTTGTTGGAGCCATGTATGTAATACTAAAGTACAGGAGGTTGCATTAAGTGGTGTATAAAAGGTTGGTGAAAGGACAATGATTGTCTTTTTTGTAAGCTACAGTAGTGAATACAAAAATATAGTAGTGCTAAACAGTGCCATGGGCCTACAGTGGGAACAGGAATGCTGTAACAAAAAAATGAAATATTTTTATAAGGGTAACTAAGTAAAATTCATTCTTGTTATCTTGTCCGAATATTTTCAAATCGAGGAAGAGTACATGTATGTTCCATGGTACTGATATTTAATATTTTTCCTGTACATAGAAGTTTTAACACAATTTTGCTTTTTGCAACTTCATTTTAAGCAGTGTGAATGTGCATTTATATTAATGATTGTTCCATCACCTCATTTTCCAGATGTACTCAGATTAATATTTATTTAATTTTGTAACAAAATAGAAATTAGGAAAGTTCTTTGAGGCAGGCTGATAAAAGGAAGAAGGGGACGAGAAACTAAGACTTATTTTAATTTGGCCTTGGCTGACTTCATTCTACCGTACATGCAGGCCTAAAAGTTTAGGTCATATAAGCCGAAAAAGAAAAATCTAGATAATATACGATAGGTCTAGATTCTAGGCCCCTGATTGGTCAAATCTGCTGGCATAGAATTCACTACTGACTGCCGGGCAGTATAGCGAAAAATATTGACCGGGCATAGTTCTCCTTGTGCGTGAAAAGCACTGATGCAACAGATGCGTAGGACGTTAAACTACGGATGCATGCACTACTCTACTCTCTGTGCATGTTGCAGAAAATGAGTAAAGTCAAAAGGTTTACCTGCTTTTTGATGTTACATGTAAGCTGCCCTGAAAAAATATTAAACAAAGTGGGGAAAATAACACTTTAGTGCACTATAATTGCCTTTATGTTGCATACAGGAGCTGTACACCTACTTCCAAACCGCAGGCCACCAAAATAACTACCCCGGTATATAGAAAATGAAAATAACCATAAATGGAGATTCATTTTTACTCTTCTTCCTGTCACGTATAATCTATTAGACTATTTTTGTTGTACATGTAAGTGTTCATGGTTGACATCACGCACGCAGCAAGATCCTTGACAATGGGCAGTAATTATAAACATAATATCCTGAAATAACAGTTCTGTTCATGTGCATACATGTGTGCATGTTCATCCATCTAATTGTATTTTTAGTATGTGGCTACAAAGCTCTCTGACTGCCAGATTGAAGTACTTGTTCATTATGAATCAAGAAAGTTTCAAATCGAAGAGATCGTAAGGCCCGATGGATGGAAGTGAGATTTGATGTAAAGTTCATATCACAGAGGAAAGGGTTTAGCCTAATAGAAGTTTAGAAAACTCCTCCACGTGATTATACAGTAAAATGAAAATTACCTGCATGCAGAGAGTGTTTTGTATTTTTTGTGTTTTTTTTTGGTTTTGTTTGTTGATATACATTAATATCATTGGGGGTGAAGCCGGGTTTTGATACTGATTTAAGCATAGATATCAGAAATGAATGTAAAATAACGGCTACATTACATGTACATGTATGTGCTTTGTTACGTCTTCTGCCTCGATGGCTTCTGGCACAATGACCACAGCACTATGTTACCCTTGTCATGAGTATGTAAACTGTTTCTTGCCTTTCATTTGTTTGGTATTCCTCTTGAAGGGGGAACGAATTTAGATTCATAGCATCTTTTATACTACGTTCACACCTGTGCGTATATGGCTGCGTATTGCCCAGACGCAGACATACATGTAGGCAGTCATACCCAATAAAGCGCAGTGAAATGTGCTCACTACGTACTCAATACGCAGACTAGCGCATAGGCCTGCGCTGGTCGCTCGATAGTTTTAATTTTTTAAAAATTATCATAAGCAAGCACAAGGTCAAATCATCTCTTTTTTGGAACGTTTGTCACTGTCTATAGCTGCGTTTCTTGCACAATTTACCTCGCTGTTGTGCTGTTACTCGCACACCACTCGCAGCAGCAAGAATTGCAGCATTAGCCGCTCGATACATTGCGAGTTTAGCTTGTACGCCATTTGCTTTGTACGAGCAGCATAATACGCGCTAGATTTGCAATAGGTGACTGCCGGCGTCAGATTTGCCGCGTATTGCTGGGTACGGCTGTGAATTGATAGCACAGCAATACGCAGCAATATACGCATAGGTGTGAGTGAGGATTAGATTTGCTAGTATGATCTACATGTAGCTATTTAGTGTACAAAAGCATATGAATCTGATGAAGAGCTTTTGAGGGCTTGCAAAGACTGTACATACATGTATAACCACCTTTAGATAACGGCTGATCAGAACATTGTAGAGTTCGCTTGTCCGCACAATCCCGAACAGGAAGGAAGTGGTCACGTAGTAATTGAATGAAGACAAGGGAAAATTCTTTTTATCTCTCTCTCTCTCTTTTCTTATAAATGAATACTAATGACTAGTGATGTGCAACTGAGGGAATTGTGGTTCACTACACAGCAGAAAGGGCAATTGTTGTAATGGCTGAGTGAAGAGATCATGTACACTCCCATAGTGTTTTTGTTTCTCTCTCTCTCGCTCTCTCTCTTTATCTATCTCCCACACTCTCTGTTTCCTTTCTATGAAATGCCATTGCAAAGCCAGAGGGAAGGGAAAGGCCCACCTTTCGTCTTATTGTACATGGAAGCCAATATACAAATCAAACTTTGATCTCAATAGACGACTACCGGTAAGTGCCTTTTCTTAGAGCGTGTTTATTGAGGGTAACAGAGGGCTAATAAGCGACCCAAGTTCCGAACTAGCTTACCCGTTACCCTTGATAAACACGACGGCGACTTGATTACCGAACTAGCGTGCCGGACTTGAGTTCCGCATAAAAGAGGGATCTGATTACCCGTTGAACGAGATCGGCGACTCAAGTCGTGCCAATGAACACAACGCGACTTCGCGTTTTGGTTGGGAACTTCGGACTCCTGTTTCCGGAGGAGATAAAAAGTAATAAGCCCACCAGATTTGATCTTCACGGCCGGGTCACTTGCAGCTGGGCATTGGCTTGATGGTTTCGGGAACTCAGATTGCAAAGATAAACACGACATCCAGAGAGACCACCCATCGTGAGCGCGATTTGTGTTTGCGACTCAAGTACCCATTTCTAATTTCTAGAAATCGAGTTCCCTCACTAAACACACCCCTAGAGTCTTATTACATGACCATCCGACTTACTGGTACAATATAATTCCAGTTATTTTCAGGCTTACTTTGCATGTTGTAGGTTTAGATTCGAAATTGTCATGAGATTAATTTTTCATTGCACAATAAGGGCAATATATTGCAAATACCATGTAATTAACTACATAAGTTTCTGCTGTGCATATTGTACATACATGTAATATCAAGCACTCGGAAGTGGTGTGGAATACAATGACTTGGCATTGGTCCAGAAGTCTGTACGGTTTGCTTTTAAAGATACATTTCTGTGAATTTCCCCTGCAAAGAATTAGAAAAGATGATGCAATTGATATGAGTCTAATTTTATAAAGGCTTGAAGTAGATCTTTCCAAGGAATCATTTTCATTATAAAGAAAAAAAAAATTTATATTGCACACTTTAGAATGTTTACATGAAGTGGGTTATCTCACAAATTCTGTATTCTTTTTCTTTTTTTTTGCAATGGGTTTACCGTTACGGAAATTGAAGTTTATAGCATTCATTTGAATTCTTGGTACACTAGTTGCACATGCGTGTGTGGAAATATTTTGTTAAATTTTAAAGAGAATCATATGACTATTGCTTTAATACAGATGTAATTTAAGTTAACAGTACATTTATGTTTTTGGAAAGCCTTGCCTCACCAACAAGTTTTAGCAAGCTCTTCAAAAGGCTAATTGTTATGTGTGTTTTTTTTAAACCCTAAAAACTCCAGACTACATCTTCCCCTTTTGCAAATTATAAATTCATCTGGGCCTGTCATACGTTATAAATCTCTGAAAATGAAGCAGGAAAGGTTTACATATATGATACTGTATCCACATTCATTTTTCCGAGAAGTGAGTATGAAAATAGATAATGGGGAAATCATGACAAGGATGTACTAGTAATTTGTCCAGAGGTTCTGATAGCTATATTGTGAAACAGAAAGAGAGAGAGAGATGGAGAGAGAGGGGGAGAGGGAGAAAGAGATTGGGAGTGAGAGAGAGAGAAAGAGAGAAAAGGAGAGAGGAGGAGGAGTGGGAGAGAGGGGGGAGAGAGAGGAGAGAGGAAGAAACATCCATACCGACAACACTCTAGACTGGGTTTGAATTGGTAGACTAGACTGCTGAGGGGAAGTGTTGTAGTACCAGGGTTGCCACTCAAGATTATACATGATAAATGGATTAGACACTTGACTGCATGGTGTAGACGATGCATACAGATTGCTTATTACACATGTACATACATGCACATGTATATGACATACATTGTACATTATGTACATGGATGCTCAGGTCAAAGTACATGTATTTAGCATACCAGGGGAGCGTTTCATGAAAGGACTTGTCAGAAGTCTGTTTTATCCGACAGTTGCCATAGTAACGATGCTTCTCAGCCAATCAAAATCAAGAAAAGATGTCAGATCTAACAACTTGTCAGACAACAAATGTTGATGAAATGCCCCCCGAGGTGTACTCTTCAAGTGGCAAATGTAAAATGTATTTGATAATTGATGATAAAGCATAATTTCTTAAGAATTCAATTTATGAGCTGCACGCATTACATGTACACTGCATGTGTAGATGAACTGCATGCATCTGCTTTATGGTGTCCGCTCTTCAAACAGCATCTAAAAAATTCTCTAAAGGATTTCATTGTAAGCTGCTCTTGAACTTGCATATGGAAAGTGCACTTTTTGAATATATTATTATGGTGATTATTGTTATTATTATTATTTCTTCTTCTTCTTCTTCTTCTTCTTCTTCTTCTTCTTCTTCTTCTTCTTCTTCTTCTTCTTCTTCTTCTTCTTCTTCTTCTTCTTCTTCTTCTTCTATTCTTCTTCTTCTTCTTCTTCTTCTTCTTCTTCTTCTTCTTCTTATTCTCTTCTTCTTCTTCTTCTTCTTCTTCTTCTTCTTCTTCTCCTTCTTCTCCTTCTTCTTCTGCTTCTAAAAGTGCTTTGGAAATCTTAACCATGGTTCTGGCTTCATACTCCAGTTTCCCATTGCATAAAACTTACCATCAACTATGGTAACTTTGTCATCAACGGTAACTGCCATTGAAACCTTGAATTTGATTTGCATTTGAGCACTGTTACCATGTTAGTTACCGTTGATGGCAGAGTTACCATTAAATTGAAGTTTTCTGCAACTGGGCCCAGATTACAGTACCAGGCCTCGAATTTCATAAAATTTGGGTCACGGCCACTTTTTTGGGAGGGCACATATCCTCTCAGAGGGGCACATATCCTCTTAGAGGGGCACCAAGGCCAAAATGGGACCTGACCTACTCGTGCCACGGCACAATGCATAAACGCGCATTTACGCTTTGTCCACAGTAGTTCATTCATGCTTCTCACTTATAATTACGCACGGTGGCAGTATTTTAGGGGTTGAAGCGTAGCTAGAATTTAATTTTTTGGGGGGCAGTAGTGGGGAATGCAAGGTGTGCAAATTAAATATTGAGCATACAAAGTGTACTCCTAGGGGGAAGGGTGCAGGGAGGGGGGAGTTTCCCCCCTCCTGCGCGAATCGCGGAAGCTCTGAAGTTTCTTTTTCCTTCCTTGTCTGCTCCTGCTCTTCCTACGTTCTCTTATCCTTTTCTCTTCCCTCTGATGCTTTTCTTTCTTTCAGGGGTGTGAGTGACCACAAATAAACAGAGCTGAAATCACAAAAGCTATACTTTTGTACAGAGGAAGTCCACAAAAAGCTGACATTAAGTTGAAAATCAAAACCAAAAAAAGCTGAAATCAGTTTTAAAGCTGAAGTCTCACACCCTTGTTCTTTCTTTTTGCTTTTTTTTTTTTTTTTTTTTTTTTTGGTGAGACTGCCCTCTGGCTATATGGATGAATCAAGTAATTCCATTTGAGATTATTATCATTAATTCATGTGGATAAAGCTTAAAATGAGAAATGAGAGAGGACAGAATCCTAGATCATCTTAAAGTATTTATCACTCGATGAATTGAATTGTTAATTGAGGTGTTCATTTCTTTCCTTCTCATCCCCTTCTCCCCTTCCTTTCTCAAGAAAATTTGTAACTGTTACAGGATAAGCTGGTGAAGGTGTGTGGTGCTTTGTGGAGTGAATGGAAGAAAGCAAAACTAAAAATAAAGATGGCCTCAGGCTCAGAGGCAGCACAGAAGAGAAAATGTCCCCTTCTATTATTTATTGGATTGTTGTAATGTCATTACATAATCTTAAGCAAATGAATGTCCAGAAAATAATATTAGCATCTCATGTAAACCAAGCGAAGAAGTGGTTTACATGTTTAATTGAGTACACACTCAATGCAAGTAGGTCTAAGTAAATTTTCATCACTTCCTATACCCTAACCCAAAACAAAGTAATTTTAAAACGCAGAACTTCACTGAATTAAAGTTTCATCTTTTGGGGTTCTAATATTTTTTTCTAGATATCACATATCTTCACAAAATATGTTAAAACTAATTATTTAATCAAATATCAACCCTACAATGCCCTAAAAGCTGAAAAAAATAAACTATTACCACGACTGAAAAATCTTGAAATCACCAGCCCAATGAGGCAGTTTCTGCAGGATAACTCCCCCAGAGCTCGGGGAGCAATTGACTCTGAAGGAAGGCCTACAGCCCAAAGCAGCTGACTAAAAACATCGGCGGCGCGCGCTTCTTTAAATAGTAATGATGTTCAGATACCACTCAAGATAAGTTTCACTGACATTTTGAAAAATGAAATCCACACACTATATCAAAATTTTATTAAAATATCGGCACTCAAGACCAGAAATAACCTTGATAATCAGAAGTCAGGGTAGGAACCGCCAGGTCATTCACTACTTGCACTTACACATACACTACACACTACACTGCACTGGTACATGTGGGACTGAGCAGTTAATGATACTGGCCTTCTACGATCATGGCGATATCGCAAACTTTAGGGTCTCTCCTGTTGTTGAAAAAGGGTGCATTTTGTGCTAATTTGAAATATTTTGTCACAAAATAAAAAGGAAAATTCAGGGTTTTATTTGTTTTTAATGTAGTATGAGTTTCTTAGATTGGAGGGCATCAAGGCCACTCAGAAAATTTTGTGGCCGTAAACTTTCTGATTTTGAGAAGGGCATCCCGGCCGCGTGTTTTTTTACCGTACCGCTAACGCGTCATATTCTCTAATTTAATGCCAAAGAGCGACTTGAGCGGAGGCCGTTATCTGTCTACGAATGCCTCGGCTATCTCGATCTGGCTCGCGCGCGCGCTATACAAATCACACATGCAGCATAGCAGCCTATACTCTTACCGTAGCGTAGACTAGTTTTTGTTTCTAAGTATATTCATAGAATAAATCTGCACGAATTTGGAGGTTGGGAAGGGCTTGTTGCCATAAACTACCATTACAATATACCCCAATTTATCCTCATTATCAGGTCCTTCGGAGAGGACCTTAAGCCGTCGGTCCCCGGCCTGGTTGCTTGCTCACAGGCACTTGTGGTTTCTTAGCAGTCGGGTAAAAACCTCGATGTATATGTGTGTACTCATGTCTATATAGTGACTGCAATCACTAACGAGGCAAAGTCCACGCGCATGCGTATTGCACAATTATTGCACAACTTTCGTGGTATTGCACTTTTTTGCGTACCGAAAGCGATAATGGCCTCTGCTCAAGACGCTCTGCGGCATTAAATGAGAGAATCTGACGCGTTAGCGGTACGGTAAAAAAACACGCATCCCGGCCAGTGGGTGGGGCATACCGGCAAATTGCCGATGGCCGGTGGGTATTTCGAGCCCTGCAGTACATAATGTAATTACCCCCCCCCCTTTCATCCTCTGTATGACACTAACATACATGTAGTGTAGAAGTTCCAAAGCTATAAATATAAATGTTTATGTCTATTTACATTTACTTTGTATAGCCTGTAGTGGGAGCATTCTTCTCAGAATACTTGAAATGTTTACATAAAATCTTGAACTTATATTTTCATCCCTTGCTCACATGACCTAGCCTAACAAGCGCCAAAGTTTTGATGATCTGTTTGATTTCTGATATACAGCTCAGAAAATATTTGAATGAATATAACAGAATTGAATTACTTCACCTTCAGTTCAATTACACGTAGGTGTACTGTAAAACTCTTTGCACATGCACTAGAAAGAAGAAAATAAGGAAGTAATAAAACATGTTGACATTTGTACATCTACAAGTACACATACACATAGTCCAGTTCCGGTATTCATTTCAATACCAGTGGCGGACCCAGGCGGGGGTGCAAGAGGTGCACACCCTCTCTATTTTTTTAGAATCACACATTGAATATACATGTTAATTTAGCTATATCGATTTATATAAGAAAAAAAAGGTTCAATTTTGCACCCTTCAAATGCAATACTGGGAGCTCCTTTATGGGTACAACTTTGCACCCTGAGAAGCATTTTGCACCTTTAAGCATGCAGTGAGCTACATTTTTCACCCTTAAGGGTGCCACTTTTAGGGAAGGTGCAAATTTGCACCCTTTCGAATGCAAAAATTTCTGCACCCTTAAAGGTGCACCTTTAAGGATTCAGACGGGCATTTTTGGGTGCAAACAAGTACAAAAAGGCACATCTTTGCACCTTTTTCATGTAGGGTGCAAGATTGCACCCTAAAAGATGCTGCCAGTGTTGCATTTAGAGTTTTAAAGTGAACCTTTTTACTTAGTGTGGACTACCCCAGGACCAGCCAGTCCTGTGGCAGTGTAACTGCCATTATAGATGGGATATGAGATGTAGCTATCAATCTCCTGAGAGTTTTGCCCCTTTTTATGTGGAAACATGAAATTCTTTCAGTCATAATGTTGTTTTCATGTTCTGTAAAAACCTGAAGCTTTTGCAAATTTTCAAGCAAGAGAAATTACTAAAAACTTCATGCCAAAGGTATCAGAATAAGATTAAATCACAACTCATGATATTTTCTCGAAAAGCCGCCATTGACGATCCGCAAATTAGTTTCAAGTTTTGTGAAAGACTTTCATAGACAATGCAGGTCCTTCTGTCTTTATCCTGTTTCCTTTTTTCACATCCTTGTTACAAGATCAACCATTTCTGGGTATTCCCTTGCACTTGATCATCGAGGAGAAATCGTTGGAAATGGAAACTAGAAACTAAACAAGTGCTCAGGAAATTCCCCCAAGATAAATTAGTTTTGGAAGTTCAGTGTAAATGGAGGGCTGTACATGACACCGACATGTACTTGTGTCAGTATGGTGCTGCAAAACTCCTGGTAATGGAAAAAGAATTTTTTCCACGAATATACTACCTACTTGTCAAATATTGCTGGAGGTTTCTGTCATACAAGTAGGTGGTATTTCCAAAATGAAATTTCTATTGAAAATTCCACTTTAATGAAAAAGAAAAGAAAAAGGACGATCACTTACGGATCAGCTATCGCAAAGTAATACAACATAGTGCCCTAAAATGTGCAGTGCGCATGTTTTATTGGTGGTTTTTTATTAAATAATGGTCATACTGTAGCTTTAATATGATACATCAGTATGGTTTTATGAAATTTTGATTAGTTGGAGGACCCGGGGTTTTGAATGAATAAAGAGAGAGAGATTTTGATTACTGGAACTCAACCTCTCAATAATGATATATAAAAGAGCATAATCACCAGGTGAGCGTTTCATGAAAGGACTTGTCGGATGTTTTATCCGACAAAGTCTGTTTTATCCGACAGTTGCCATAGAAACGATGCTTCTCAGCCAATCAAAATCAAGGAAAGATGTCAGATCTGACAACTTGTCAGACAACAAATGTTGATGAAACGCCCCCCTGTTATCTATACTACATGTATGAGCTGTCATCAAGGGGTGTTGAATTCTTGGAAGGCCAAAAGATAGGAGGCTATTAAACTGTTGAGCATGATTTGATTTAATTATAACACATATTTTCCATAGACCCTAGCCCGAGTTATCTTGGGTTTCATGTTCAACGAGTTAATACTGGCTTGTTCCAGTTAACTTGGAGGGTAACTTTCATCAAGAATGCTATCTTGTCTAAGATCAATATTGGAATTGATATCAATGTAAAACGTTATTACTGTAGCAGAGAGAAGCAAGTGCGTAAAAGTCATTCTGAAATGTGCGAGTATGTACATATATGCGAAATCTTAGCAAAATATTGATACTTTGTACTGAAAGGTTAATTCCAACCAAGGAGAAAATTATTATTTTTTTTTCCGGGGCTACTTTTTGAGCTCACTCACCCGAATTTTCTACATTGTATTACAGTTTACATTGGAGCCTATGAGAATTTCAGGGGCTCTTTTTTAGTTTTCCAGGGCTCCTTTTGGCATTTCGGGGGCGAATTCGCCCCGAGCCCCCGTATATTTTTTTCCCTGATTCCAACTCCATAGCAAAGAATACCGCAAAAATGAATCTGCGCATACATAAAGTTCCAACCAGATGTAGTGTTTTGATCCTAATGGACCCCTTGTCATCGTATAATACCAACATGAATGTAATTGTATACTTTCAAATTTGTGAGGGACAGTGTTGACATCATTTGTTTGTAGTTCTTGCCAATTGCATATATGGTAACACTTGAGTTTCTTGGAAATTTATTTTTCATAATCACTAGGCTTTCATGCACTACCTTTAATGGACGGCCTGGATCTTTTGATATTTTCAGCTTTATCTGCCCACACACGTACTCATTATGTCAACGATTCTGAGAATTTTGCTTGATTAGCCAGTATCATTCCTGGATGAAATGTGGTATTACCCCTTGGTCAATAAGCAATCAATTACATTTGTAGATAGCCTTCACAAAGGTATTTTTATGTCTGTAAATATAGAATAGAGAAGGCGGGAAGTTCTGGAGGTATTGATAACAGGGAGGAATGTCTGATTGATCAGTTTGACTTTGGGACTTGCTCATGAAAGAGGAAACAAGCTCGGTACATGGATTCAATGTTTATTTCCGCAATTGTTACTGTTGTTCAAAATAGCCTGAGTCATCAGGTAAATGGAGTTATGCTTGAGCTTTGATGTGCTTTTACAATTTGTGTAAACTTTCAGGATAGCAGGTAAGGTGTTTGATGAATTGTGAATATTGCCCATAACAGAAGGAGTTATTCATCTTGTGCATCCTAAAGAGGAAATGTCTACACACCAGTACATGCAAGATAAACCTATTTCAGATTTGTAATGATTTGTTCTTTGTAACTACAGGTATGCAGCACATTTCATTCTGTACAATCATCCATAGTGTGAGCAATGAGCAGCTTGTCACTGTAAATGCAGAAATATGCGCGGTACCTTGATTTTCGCGGATTTCACACCATTTTTGGCAAGCGTGAATTCTAGAACTCTCAAAAAATATTAGCACGATTTCATATGCATTGACATATAAAATCAAATCTTGCACTTTTGCAGGTGAGTAATTGTGCAGCACGAATTTAAGAACCTACTCTGATGTTCTTGAGTCGCTCAGCGCGAAAATTTGATCGTACGAAAAGAACAGCGTTTGCAGTATACATGTATCAGCAAAAAAGTGAGTGTGTTGAACATTTTGTTAGCTTCTTTTTGCTTGGCACATGCTGATAATGTCTATATGGCATCTTACCTATGGACTCAAAGGTAGTGTTTACATTGATCAACATACTTGAAAAAAAAAAAAACCTTTATAAACTTCCTCATCTTGAAACTTTCTTGCAGATACTGTGAAGTTGTGATGAAAGGGGTGTTTTTATGTATGTAATTAATGTATTTTAAACCAAATAATGTGTTCTTTTTCTTTGCAGATTTAGAGGAATTCCTGCTTTCCATGATATTGACGGAGATGTCTTAGGGAGGGATTCTCAGACAGCATTTCTACAGTCTTTCAGCCACCGCCCAACCCCCATATCAGCCCGCGAGACCCACCAGGGCTTGTATCGATCCCACTCCTGACACCTCTGAATTGCCCACCCATGGAACCAGCAGCTAGCAGACAAGGGCAGCACCACCACTCTCCTCCACCCATGATGCCAAGCAAAGACCATCATCACCAGCACCACCACTCTTCGGTTGGAGCAGAGAAGATCAGCGATACCATGATTCTACAGACCACGTCACCCATGCCTACCAGTAAGATCACGTTTATCTCAATTATTGAAATTTGCTTGGAAAACAAGAAAAGCAGCTTCAACAGTAAATCATGCTGAACAATGCATTATGTGTTTGTTTGGGTTTTTTTTTGGGGGGGGGGTTAGGATGGGGGTTTATGGAGCAGCAGGCACAGAAAACAAGTGGCCTCTGAAAATAATGCTTCTAGCCGGTTTTTACTATATCTGTCGTGTAATCCTACATGTTTATCCAAACATGTTCCGTTAACCTGCGTTAATGCATATTATTTGACCCTTCACCAGATGAAGACCCAGTAAAGTGGTCCAGAGAGGAGGTCCTGAGCTGGTTAAAGTGGTGCCAAGAGGAGTTTGCCCTGGACAATGTCAACGCGGAGAAATTCACGATGAATGGAAAAGCCCTCTGCCTCATGCCCAAGCAGTCGTTTTGCGACAGGGCGCCAGAATGCGGTGATATCCTCTACGAGCTGCTTCAGAAATTATTCCGTAAAGGTAAGTAAGCAAGGAATAGACAATATTAGGGGTCTGTGTATAGGTTTGGTAGCAGAAAGCAAATGGGCATGAAACTGATTAACCCATAGAAGTACAGAGGTTTTTAGAGGTCTGAATTAATCATCTTCAATCCTCAAATTGGCAACAAATATGATTTTTTTCCACTCTTACATAATTTGAAAAAGATAAATATAGATATAACATGAACCAACATGAATTATGATTGCAAAATTTAAGCTGAAACTGCCCATTTGAACAAGAAAATTGTGATTATATATTATTCACTGCATTGCCAATTTAAAGAGTAATAATGATTAGTTACATTTAAACTGCTCTAATTCGAAAATGCAACAACATACTGCAATGGGAATGGACTCAAAACTTTCAGTGAATTTTTCTCTTTCTGCTCATGTATAATGTTTGATGCCTAACATTCTGGATCGGCAGATGCTGCCAAAGCATCTCTTAAAGGAAACGCTGTACGTGTATGGGTTAAATATAGTCTTGCGTTGTCTGCCTTTTATGAAAAGATACATGTATGAGATCGTGTGATATTTCATTCATGATTTTTGGCGAATTTTAGTGTACATATCTGAAATGAGCACAATGCACCAGCTACAGTCTGCCCTCTGCTGTAGGACCCCTGTGCGCCGGCCGCTCTGCGCACACCAATCACAGCGCTTTGTTACATGCGTAAACAGAACTCTCATTGGTTACACATGTGGGGGCAATGTGTGACTTTACATTGCTCATCCAAGATTCATAATACTTTTACCTTTCATTTGTTTAACCCATAGAGATACAGTGTCACCTTTAGGAGACGTTTTTGCAGTATCTGTTGGTTCAGAATGTTGGGCAGTACATATCATATATGAGCAGAAAGAGAAAAAATCACTGAAAAATTTGAGCCCATTCCCGTCACTGTATGGTGTGGCGTCTCGAATTAGAGCAGTCTAAGTATAACTAATCATTAAACTCTTTAAATTGGCAATGCAGTGAATAATATATAATCACTATTTCTGTTTTCAAATTGGCAATTTCTGATTCAATTTTACAATTATATATCATTTTGGTTTATGTTATATCCATATTTATTTTTTTCAAGCTATGTAAGCATGGAAAAAAATAATTTGAATTGCCAATTTGAGGATTGAAGATCAATAATTTAAACCTCAAGAAAGCTCTGTACCGCTATGGGTTAATATTCAACTTGAAGAGCTAAGAACTTCACAGCATCGTAACTTTGCTTCTGTCTTGCTACTGACTTGCTAAAATCAGAGAAATCTAACGAATAGTTTTTGAGGGTACACCAAATATATGATGTACAACCTTTATGTGAAATTCATTCAATTTTCATTGAATGGTAACAATAGTGGGATAATATGGTCTTCTCATCCAGTGTAGCCACAATAGCCTCAGTATTATTCCTGTTCTTTCTGTGGGTCATAATATTTCCTTGGCTATAGCCAAGTTACTGTGATGAGGTACTCAAACATTCAGTGAATTCCTTTCAACACAATACCCATTTTATTTACATGTACCTCACCTGGATGGGGAGTGGCAAATCTAATGAATTGTCAAAGCACATCACGGTCATGGTAGAGATTCAAACTCGTTGTGAACTTCATAGTCTGTTGACTTATCCATTTGAATAGTGGAAACGCCCCCAAAGATAGCCTACTTTTCAACTTGAAAAGTCCAAAAGTGAAAATGGAACATGGAAATGTGTCTGAAAAAGCAGTGCAAAGATGAGGAGAAATATTATGTGGGTAGTGACAATGATACAGAATTGTCTTGATCAATACTACCTTTGTAGTTATGATAATGTGTGCGACTTAATAGTGTTATGCATATCGTGGTATTAAAAAAGAGAATTCTTATTAAAAATAAACATTGATTTTTCTGCTCTCTGATATTTCTTCCTGTAGGTTTTCCTAGATGATTTTTTTTTTTTTACAATAACTGGGATCATTCATGATTATGTCATCATGTTAAATGGTGCCTGTAAGCACCTGTAATAACATTGTCCACATGCTGCAATGCTATTGTTCATACTTTCCTAAAATCTTACTACTGATATCACAAACAAGGAAATACTATGGACATGCAAGAATAAAACCTGGCCTTGCAGTGACTTAGTATGCAGAGCACAATACTTCTCTGCTAATGGAGCCAAAGAAAACAACATTTAGAATACCTGTACAGATTTTGAGAAATTTAGGAACTTAGCTAATCAGCATATCTATTTTTTTTCCTTATGCCAGTTAAGATGACTCTAGAATAAAATAATACTGCTGTCTAATGCGTGACAGGAATTATTTAAAGCCTAATTTGATCAGCTTTTATTCTTCAAATTGGCAACACCAACATTCTTATTTTATTGCTACATTTTTCTTATAAACCGTCATGTATCTAAAATGAATATAAATTGACAGAAATTATGATGAGAACTTAAAAAGTTACCAATTTGCAGAGGAAAACGGTGATTTTAAACCTTCTGTCACATTGCCAATTTAAGGATTTTAATGCTTATTTTCCTTTAAAAATTTTCAGCATCAAACAACGAATACTGAAGCAACCAAAATGGGCACAATTTGTGTAGAATTTTTTGTTTTGCTCTTTCTGCTCATGTATTTGGTATGATTTTTAGGGCTTTGCGTCAAAAGATATTAGACCAAACCACAAAATGTGGACCTCTGTCATGAATGGGTTAAGGAAGCAACTCTGCAGAATAAGTTTCCTAGTAATGGAAGAAATTATGTCACTGTTTTATGTGGAATTCTATGGAGTTGCTTTCCTTTGATACATGTTTGTCTATATTTCGGAAATTGGGGGTCATGTGACCGTAATTTCTTCATCATCATGTAGAGCATACTAGAAAGTACCTTAACCCATTCATGCCAGGAATTATTTAAAGCCTAATTTGATCAGCTTTTATTCTTCAAATTTGCAACACCAGCATTTTTCTTTTATTGCTACATTTTTCTTTTAAAACATCATGTATCTGAAATAAATATAAATT
Source organism: Echinometra lucunter (assembly GCA_029962745.1). Lineage (NCBI taxonomy): Eukaryota > Metazoa > Echinodermata > Echinoidea > Camarodonta > Echinometridae > Echinometra > Echinometra lucunter. The sequence continues at coordinate 17,027,235 of CM057163.1, forward strand.
GACAGAATGTATGATGAGAAGTCATAAAGTTTCCAATTTGGAGGGAAAAACGGTAATTTTAACATTTTCATTGCATTGCCAATTTAAGGATTTTAATGCTTATTTTCCTTTAAAAAAATTTCAGCATCAAACAACAAATATTGATGCAGCGGAAACGGGCACAGTATGTGTAGAATTTTGTGCTCTTTCTGCTCATGTATTTGGTATGATTTTTAGTGCTCTGCATCAAAAGTTATTAGAGCAAACCACAAAATGTGGACCCTCTGTCACGAATGGGTTAAATCAAGAAAACGTCAACTTTGAAAAAAGAAATAAAGAGTTGCTTCCCTTAGTCATTGAATGGCAGATGATACTAACAAAAATAGATCATTGAAATATCATTTCATACATGGAGATCATTCTATACGATATGATGAGTAAAAGATTCATGTTCATATATATATATATATATAATTTTTTTTTTCAGAGTGTCGGTTTTATCATCCCAATTCTTCAGACCAACGGCGATCTCCAGAACAGCAGTTAAACAGAATCGGTGAGTATATATCAAAATGCATTTTGAAATTTATTTGCTGGCCGACCTTAGTTAAATGTTAGGCAGTGTATATGGACTCGGTGAAATACAGCCTGAACACTGCGTGGTTTCCACAAACAACTTTTCGTACCACAAGGTACTGGATGCAAATGGATTGGATGGAAGTGCAGTCTGGTTCATATAAATTGGACATGAGAAAATGTCTGGAGAGCTATGACATGCAGCTTTGAAGGAAAATGGTGATAATGCCATGAATTGAGTCATTCTTTTATCTTTTACAAATTAAATTTTCAGGGCTTTACTTCATCAAAGATGTAGTAATTCAGGCTTGAATTGCATTTTAGATTAGGTTTAATGTACATCTAGAGTTAGGGTTAAGGTTCCATATAATATTTGGTCAAGCATGGTGGTTAGGAGTTGGAATAGTGTACCAAATTGACCAAGGTACAATGTCTCTGGAGCGGTTGTTGTACAGTCACCGATTTTATATGGTGAGTAATGAGGAAGTATTGAGCAGAGCTGATTTGATGAGGAAACTGTTTATGACCTATAAAGGTTTTAGGACACTTGTTATGTCATGGAGGATTCCAGAATGTGTCATGAACAGGAAAGATTGAGTGGAGAGAGGAAGAGATGAAGAAGGAGAGGTACTTTGCATTGATAGTGTGAAGAAATAGCTGGAGGAGAGAGAAATGAAAGACCGGTGTTTCATGAGTTAAGTTGGACTGAAGTCGCATTTAAAGACGCTCAGTCGTGGGCTTTCATGGGGAATTTGACACCATGGGTGCTTACCCAGTAACAGGTGTTGTCCATCAATATGAGTTTTATGACCAACAGACTTTATGTAATGCTCTGTATATTCCACACTTTGCCCCATATGGCAAAGTCATTATCTCACTTTTCCCTGGCCCGAGAAAGACCGAAGCAGGCCGAAGAATGTTTATGGTGGGACAGCTTGTTTTGCTGTGCTCCAGAAATGTAGCTCTATTGCAGGTATTTCCAATTCTTTTTTACAAATAAGTCTGGTGTCAGCAAATTATGATCCACTCCCCATGAAAGCCCATGACTGAATGCCTTTAAATTCCTAGTTGCATGCTGTATTTGACACATTACCGCATGCTCAGGGGACGCGCACTACTGGGAAGTCTATCACTAAGATTATGCGTTGAATACCGGATGCACATTGGCTCTTACGCATTGGCGCTTAAAGGCATTGGCTAACTTTGTGAGCAGCCGATTTAAAAAATTCTCAAATTAAGACGAAACATGTCTATGAGTACTTGCATTTTTCCTCGAAAACCCTGAAACCAACCATAATTTGGAATGAAAAACTGTTAGTAAGACACAAACCGTGATTTTATTATTTTTGGTCTCAGAGACAATAAACAAGAGGACCGTTTTGCTCAAAAAATACCATTATCTGCCTCCCTCCGCGTGATACGTCAATACGCACAGTACGGTCCAGTGAGCCATGTGAGCATGCGCACTCCTTACATCTAGTCTGTGCAACCGACCCGATATAGTTTTCAAACATTGGTTCACATTTCTAATATTTAAAAATACTTCCTTTGGATATTATACTTTGAAACTTTCAGACCTATATTTTTACACTATAACTCTTCCATATGTTTATCCCACTTTCAAGTGGCAAAATGAGTTTTTTAAAATCATAACAATGTTAACCAATGCCTTTAAGTCCAACTTAACTCTCTTTGTGAAACACCCCCTAGGATATACATGTAAGGGTTGTTAGAGGAGGTTAGAGACCAATGAGAGTTAGAATAACATGGTTGCCGAAGTCTATGGATATGGCTCATAGCGAAAGAGGACAAAATTGAAATGGAGAGAAAGAGAGACAGGGAGAGAGAAGGAAACCAGTAATACTGTTTTCTTGCCTACATGTACTACCCCATCACATATGTTTTGCCTAAATTCTTTCCATAAGGTGGAACAACTGAACATCAAAACCATCAAGGATCACCAAGGGAGCCGATGGGTTACCAAGGCAACCTGACGATACCACCTTCAAACTCCAGCCCCCGTCTCCCTATGGATCTTTCAGCCCAGCCAGGTGTGTAGTCTGAGTAATTTCTCCTCTCTTTTTTTTTCCTTTTATGACCTTGAAACCATTTTTACCACACACCGTTTTGGGCTTAGCAATTCTGTGTACCCCCCCATTTTTCCACAAAATTTGGCATGTTACCCTGGCTATCAGCCAATACATGTTTAAAGCTTCATGATCATGTTCTAATCATATGCATTGTATAACCTGAAACAAAATGCTGATACTACAGTTAAAACAAAAGAGTTGAATCATGGAAATTCAGCATAAAAATGATATACATGTAGCTGAAGTAATACTTTCAGATCAATACTTTCAGATCATAATGATGTTCTTTTACAACAAGCGCACTTGTCAGTTATACTCATGACCTTTTGGGCTAGGAACCATTTTTATTTTGTTTATGTGTGTGTGTGTATGTGTGTGAAAGCAGTGAGACATTTGTATTTTGGGGATAGAAATTTTCTTGGAGAACTGTGCGTGCATAATTCAGTTGTTATTTTGAAATTGAAGGAAAACTCTTGATGGTGTATTATTTTTTTCAGAAAAATCCAACACACCATGCAGTGATTCAGGTCACAGTTCCCCTGACACGGCGGAAGATCTTCGCCTAGCTGCAACCAGCAATCCAGTGTCTGCTCCTCACTATCGCCGTCAGAACGCACCACCCATGATCACCCTTACATCCTCCAACAGGAGTTCCCCGCAGCGGATGTTCGAGAAGCAGCAGATGCGACTCCTTGGGGGAAAGAACCTCCATGACACCCTTGGAGACACCACGATGGATTCCACCCCGGTGCCTCCGTCCCCTACGAAGCGACTCCGCATGGACTACGGGCAGCAGGCCGGGGCCGCGTCGGTGTTCTCACACGTCAATACGGGGCACATTGAGCTCAGACATCGCGCCAACACCGCCGAGCGCATGGAACAGAATGTGCATCACGCATCACATCAGAGCCTCCATCCTCATGCGCACCCTCGACTTCTTGGACGACGGAGATTGAGCTCCGATGATGGCCTGACAGCAGGGAGAGTGCCATCAGCCACATACGGAGTGGAACGGCACAGTACAGGTGCTATAATCGGCATGGGAGGACTTTACAACCATAGTAGTATACCTGCTATCCCGGTGCCTTGCACTGTACCTAGTTTAGCCGCAGGGTCAGCGATACTGTCAAGATTACAACAAAGGAGAAACAGCACTGGTGGCGCTGAAGGTAGGCCGGTTGTACATTCATTTTTACAGCGTAAGCTATTCTAGCTTAGACCCGTGTGCTAAACCTGTCTATGAACTGAAGACCACACTACTGTATGCACCATATATTTTGTGGGGATTTTATTTTCACAAATTTTACGAGTCAACAATTGATCGCAAATTCAATAACAAAAACGAATATTGCCAAAATCAAATACTCCAATACTAGTGTTTGCGTGCGTTGCAAGATTACAACTGAACATCACCGTATGTGTTGTGGTGCCTGTACTGCTCTAGTTATAGCCATACGCAATAGTAGTAATTTCCCGGCATATTACAAAGAAATACTCGAAGTAATTACAAAAAATAAATCATTTGGTAAGTTTTTTTGGCTCATTGTAAAATGCTTTAAACTTCATTACTGTACATGTATGTGGAATCGTCATTGAATTGAATTAATTTTTGAAGTTTCAGTCACGAATTTGATTACTTGTGAAATGGTCTGACTAGTCCCATTCGCAAATACTTATGTCTGCAAAATATACAGCGTATACGGTATTTATTTCCCGTGAACAGTCTCTCTTATTGATACTTGCACTGAAGTAACCTGCGCATGACGACTACCTGTAATATAATTATGCTATATCTTGTCTCACTTGAGTTGTTTGTACATTTGTGCCCAAGTTTTTCTACTTTGAAGCCACAACTTTTCTTTGCATTTCATTACACCTGCCTCCCTCCACCCAGGTATACGGGATGGCCTTGGTGAAAGCCCCCAGCATCCTGCAAGCATCTCATCAATGCCACGGCGACGGAGCATGGACCTCGATGATGTGTTCCTCATGGATGAGGATGGTTTTGAAACTCGAAAAGCTGCAGGTAAAGAAAAATACACTTGTCAGATTATATTTGGTCTGTCTGTTTCAGATTATTTTTCGATTGTGCTTCTTTTCACCTCATTTTCACTTCTCTTCCTTCACCCGTGATTTTGAGTTATTTTGAGAACCGAATAATTTTCAATGCAGAAATGGGTTTTTAGACTGGTCAGCAAAATGTACCCACAATTACAAATGCTTTCTAATTTGTAAATAAATTGAAATTCCTCAATGAAAATTGGACTAGTGGGATTAAATTTATGTTCTTTGATTATTACTTTGCTATTGCTAGTATACAATTTCAATCCAATTTCTTCTGTTGATAATAATCCCTCTGTAACCTTCAATATCTAACAGAAACTGGGGGAGGGGGCGTGTCTGGAACAGTTGCGCTCTTTCTGTGGTTATACCGAATTATTACTCAAAATGGAGAGTAGTTTGATCATGATGACCCTCTGGCCTCCACACCCTTTTTACACACTGTCGTCCACCTTTTTCTCTCCTCTTCCTTCTCATACGTGATGTCAGACAATTCACTTTCCAAAGCCTTAGTGTCTTATACAAAGCTGGAAAAATTCCCCAACTCCTCTAAAAATAGCCCACCTGCCCTCGTGAATAAGGATACCCACGCACGTACACAGGTTTGTGGTTTTGTGACAAAGCGAGTATTGGTAGAGAAAAATAGGATCATGTGATAGGAGATTGAAACTGCAGGTCCATTGTACCTGTGGACTTGTATGCTGTAAGCTCATAAGAATCAGTCTACCAATTTTTCTTTCATTCTTTGTTGCATGTAGTAAAAAGACATTTTGATAAGTTTTATTCGAGAAAGACAAAATGATCAAATCAGAGATGATTCACAACACTTGAAAATATTGGACTATAATTACGTTTAGGTTGTAGTAGGTCTTCTGTGTCACTGCAATACACTCTTAGCTTGGGGTTACATTTATGTTGGTAATACAATTGAAATACTTTTCCAAATTTCAACGAATTTGATTTTCAACACATTTCTTCTTTCAGTGGCGGATCCGGGGGGGGGGGGGGGGGGGGGGGGAATTGGCTGCAGCCCTCCCCCCCCCCCCTCTTTTGAAGCCAAGAACATTTTGTGGGGTTTTTTTTTTGGGGGGGGGGGGGGCTTATCAGCGAATTTTGGGGTGAACTTCTTGTAGACACCTAAAAATGTGAAGAACCATTTTTTTGGCTTGTCAACAAATTCTCCGGCAAAACAGACACCTGAAAAAGGTGATCCCCCCTTTTTGAAAAGTTCTGGATCCCCTGCTGCTGCTTACAAGTAATTTGTATTTCCAGAAGATGGAGATAACACAATAGAAATATAGATATATTGTGGCATTTGCACAGTGGTAGTATAAGGGGGTTGTGGCAGTGTACATTTTTTCCCCCGTTTTGTATTTTGTACATTGTGCCCCCTATCCCTTTTTCCTTTTGCTTGACAGAAAATTTGGAAGAAAAATGAGAGCCCCATATTTGTGATGACTTTTTATAATGCCCCTCTCTTCCAAAATTCTGGAACCTCCCCTGCACTTGCCATTATTCCACATCCGTTCACATTTGGTATTAAACGGATGCAAAACAGAAAAAGGGGGAAAAAACACAAGCTGGAAACTGTGGAACAGAAGCGAGAGAGAGAGAGAGAGAGAGGGGTATCCTGTTCTGTTTGATGTAGGAAGAAGCTGTTGAAACCACAGCACGAACACTGTATCATGTGGTAATGCCATTAGAGACCTTTCTATAGACATCCAGGGATTCTAGGTGATGAAAGATAGGGATTGCGTGGCGTATGCTCCATTAACAATTACTCTCCGGGTCATTGTCTGACACTTTTCCTATTCTGCACTTAACCCATAGCAGTACAGAGCTTTCTTGAGATCTAAATTAATCATCTTCAATCCTCAAATTGGCCACACAAATTATTTTTTTCCACGTTCAAGTAGCTTGAAAAAAATAAATATGGATATAACATAAACCAAAATGAAATATAATAATATACTGTCCAACATTCTGGACCAACAGATACCTGCAAAAGCGTCTCCTAAAGGTGACACTGTACCTCTATGGGTTAAAGGTCATGTACAGTTTTGGTAGGCCCTCGAAAAACATTCTTCAGATTGCTTTACTTACTAGCAAAATTAAGATAATGTGCATTTTCTTCTTCCTCAATTTGTATACACTGTATAAATTTGTAGATGATGTTTTTTATTTTACCATTGTCATAAAGTATCAAATTTACATGTATATATGTAATGTGTATTTGTATGTTTGTTTAATAGTGGAATAAACTGAACTGAACTGAATGTTAAACAAATGAAAGGCAACAAAATATGTCTGATCTCTAGATGTAACTCTAACATTGTCGACATGCATCACACATTACTAGTCGACGTTCAAGTATGCGGGGCATGAATTAGGGCATTTACATAATCTAACTGCCGTTTTGATTCTGCACATTGTGGTCTTGGGTTTTCATTTGAAAAGATTTGCTTCAAACTCCTTAACTGTTAACCCATAGAATCCCGGGTAAACTTTTTTTCATGGAGGGGGGGGGGGGGGGGGGGGGGGGGGGGGGGGGGGGGGGGGGGGAGGGGGAATCATTTCACACATACTAGCTGCACATAAATTATATGTCAGGTGATTGGTGTGCACTTTAGATATGTAACCCAACGCTAAACCTGCCTTAAGTCTTGGTGCAGGATTTTCACTATTTAAAAGAAAAATATTTCATTGTTATTGTGCGCCCAAGCACAATCAAAGGTGTACCAGTAGTAAGCAATCATTTGTACAGTGAATACTTATTTAGGAATAAACAATCAACCATCAACCAGTAATGTAAGGAGGCTGAATATGAAGACTAATTGCCAACCTGAGCGGTATATATGCCAGACAATTTTCCAGGAAATCGGTTTGTCGCCACCGTGCTTCCTATTGTCCAAATGACATATGCTGGCAGAATACAAAAATCAATGAATTATCCCATGTTGACTACTCAGTAGCAAGGAAAGGATGACAAAGGAAAAAATGATGATGATTCAAACAATGAATAATTTGTTGTGCAAATAATTATCCTGAGTGATAGGATTTGTACTTGATCTGATAAATAGAAAAGGAAGGTGCATTGTTTTAACTATTGAACAATGGACCTTTAGTACATTGGACCTTTGAAGATAGTCTAAAGTTCTGGGCCTGGTGTCATTAAACTTGTTATCAATAACAAGTTGCAAAAACTGTTATAAGCTACTGAAATCCTTGCATCTAATTAGCGGATAGCAAACTTGTCATAGAAATGTGGCAGTTGTTACTGCTGATAAGTTTTATGAAATGGGGCCCAGGTGTCTAGTGGTGGATTTGTGGAATCATCAAACTGACAAGAAATCGACTCACTTTCCGTAAAAGACTCATGCACTGCGCACAGAAATGAGTGGATGGGACCACACACAAATGTGACGTGAATGTTCGGCCAGGAAAACTCGCTTTTTCTTATGTTATGTCAAAATGAGCACAGTTTGTGTAGAATTTTTGTTCTTTGTTTTCTGGTATTTGGTATGATTTTTGATAGGGCTCTGCATTCACAGTTCTTGGGACAAACCACAATATGTGGAGAGTTTAAAAACCTTACCAAGTTTGTGGTTAACTGCGATGGGACTTCCTTACCCAAAATGTGGTTGCTGGTCTGTAGACCCACACCCTATTTCATAACTCAGAGGTGCCAACTTTTTTTGCAGTATTGTATACTGTTTTTTATTAAAAATACTGCAGGTTTCATGGAAAATACTTTCTTTTTCAAAATTATATTACTACACATGTCTATTGCTGAAAAGGTGAAAATACTGTTTTTTCCACCCAAAATACATACAGTAAAACTCTGCATAAGTCAAAGTCGCATAAATCGAATAATCGCCTAAGTCGAAGGTCTGTACTGGGTTCCATTCCTTTATTTTCTATTGTTTTTGACCCCTCATAAGTCGAATTTTCTCTAAGTCGAAGCATTTTCTTCATTCCCAAGAAATTCGACTTAGGCAGAGTTGACTGTATTTTCATCCCTCAGTATACTACATTGCTTTTCACAAGGTTGGCTGGCATCCCAGAATACTAAGGCACAATTACAAGAGCCTTACTTTGCCAGTCTCAGGCTGTGTCAGGTGCAGCTTACAGCACAGGGAATATGGTAGTCTCACAGTTCAGACTCCTGTCATGCATTTCCATTGACAGGGATATCCTGCAAACTGTTCCGATGCCGATGCAGACTACTGGTTTGTAGTTGCAAAACTTTGAGCAGTCATTGTTATGAACCTTTCTCGTCGTTCCAGTCATCCTGTTTAAAATGTTGAGGTTTTGCTGACAAAAGGCTTGTTGAAGTATGAAAAGTGTTCATGATATGGAGCAGTAAACCATGCTACATGTTCTTAGAAAATGAACTCATCAACACTCAAATAAAAGAGAGTTTTGCCAAAAGTTGTCTGGACAAACTTGTGACATAAAGCTAACCAAGAATTTGGTCCACAGCTTTTTGCTGCGGAAAGGCAAGAAATATACCTTTTGCCTTGGTGGGTTTTTTTCCTTTGTGCCTCATATCCCATTCACTTTAACTACACACAAAGAAATTCAGGGGCTTACCACAAGGTTTTTCATATCTGAACAACCCATTAAAGTTTCAAAACTACAACGACCGGTGTGAACATACCTAATTGGTTTTCCAACTCGCCTTTCATTCCTGGAAACCTGTGGTTATTGAGGCTTAAAATAAATTCCCCTTTTCCTCTTTCGTGCACCTGAAAAATAGATATCCCTTCAATATGCCAAGCTTGCGAGTAATATTCTGAGAAAAGCAACAAATAACAGTTTTCGGAAATAGGGATGGGGAATGAATTAGTTTAAAGGTACATTCTATGGAAGAAAAGGAGAAGGTGGTTATCTGATGAATTGTTAAAATCTTGTTCTGTCTAACCATTTCTGTTATGACTTTGACTTCTGTTATGGTTACAGTATGTTATACCGAGATGGACATGTTTATACCTACCCCACCTACATGTGTATTATATCTAAGATCAAAGTTAACTAATTGAAAGAAAATAAACAAGAAACAAAACAAGACGGGACAAAACAAACAAATATAATAGAAGGAATGCATAGTATTTTAGCTGTAGACAATAATAGAGTTTTAGAAAAAATCTTGAGACAACATGAAAAGGGCTCCTACAATTGCCTGCATTTATTGATTTCTCTTGACCATTCTTGACAGGAATTATATGAAGCCTTTAATATATTTTATCCGCTTTTCTTCTTCAAATTGGCAACACCATTATTTGGCTTTTATTGCCACATATTTTCATATAAAGAGTCTTGTATGTGAAAGAAATATAAATTGATGGAAAGTTTGTTGAGATTTCAAAGAGTTGCCAATTTGAATGGAAGAGCAGTGATTTTGAATTTTCTGTTGTGTTGTCAGTTGTCAATTTAAGGAGTTTTTCTATTAAAAAAAAGATATTTAATGGCGAATCTAGAAGGAGGTGTAGTGGCTTAGTAGTAGGACAGTGGTCAAGTTATTGGTATTACCTGGGTGCCAAACCAATTGGATTGGGTAGTAGTAGTACCCTGCAAAACGGCACTGATCCTCATTGCCTACTCCCCCCCCCCCCCCCCCCCCCCCCCCCCCCCCCCCCCGTCCTCTGATTGCTTATACTTCCAAGCATACAAATACTTTCTAAATTTTTTTCTTTTGGTTTGTTTGTTTGTACTGTTTTTGTTGTGTTCTTCTTTGACTCTTTGCATTCATCCATGCATTATTATTACTGTAATTTTTGTTTTGTAATAATATGTCCACTATTTTGTTACTTTATTAGTTACATTTTATGATTGCTTATATTTGTTTTGTTTCATATGTTTCTTTTTATCTTTTTGGTTTGGACCCCTTTGAAAAAACAGCTATTAGCTGACAAGGATTATCCAACCCATGAGTGGATAATAAATAAATCAAATCAAATAATTGCCAAGTGAAATGAACAACCAGCAAATCAATTTTCTTTGTTGTTTCTCTCTCTGTCAGTCAGTTGGTCTTTGAATAATGCCACTTTGTTTTTAAACTTTTTTATAGTCAAGCAACCCTGTTTCTTTTCTTTGACGCAGGTGGAGACTGTCGTCTACTGTGGGACTTCCTAGTCCAGCTCCTGAAGAACAAGACCTACACGCCCTACATCCGATGGGAAGACCGAAGGGAGAGGGTCTTTCGAATCCTGGACCCGGTCCAGATCGCCAACCTCTGGGGTCTGCAGAAGAACCGAACCAACATGACGTACGAGAAGCTCTCGAGGGCGCTTCGGTACTACTACAAGATGGGGATCCTGCAGAAGGAACAGGGGCAGAAGCTGACGTACAGGTATGTAGTCCCACTCATAACAAATGATGCTAGAAATATCTATCAGTCCGTCCTTACCTGATTATATCTACAATGAAAACCAGGCTTAGGGCTATTAACAGGACTCAAAGGACATTTACCCTTTTGAACCTCTTGGATGCAAGGTGGTTAACCCATTCGTGACAGGAATTATTTAAAGCCTAATTTAATCAGCTTTTATTCTTCAAATTGGCAACACCAACATTTTTATTTTATAGCTACATTTTTCTTATAAAACGTCACGTATCTGAAATGAATATAAATTGACAGAAATTATGATGAGAAGTCAAAAAGTTGCCAATTTGCAGGGGAAAATGGTGATTTTGAACTTTCTATCACATTGCCAATTTAAGGATTTTAATGCTTATTTTCCTTTAAAAAAATTTCAGCATCAAACAACGAATATTGACGCAACGAAAATGGGCACAGTTTGTGTAGAATTTTTTGCTCTTTCTGCTCATGTATTTGGTATGATTTTTAGGGCTTTGCATCAAAAGATATTAGGCCAAACCACAAAATGTGGACCTCTGTCACGAATGGGTTAAGGTACTGTAGAACACACTTCCCGTAGACCCCAACCTCTATAGAAGTTGTCTCGGGCCAAAGGTTCAAGGGATTAAACTTCACAGAAGCCTCACCTCCCATTCCATACATCTTTAAATGAACATACATGTACATTTGTATTGTAACATTTTCTTGGGGGGGGGGGGGCATTATATTTGAAGTGACCCATCCACAGGACAGTATGAAAGTGTCCACCCATGTTTTTGAGGTCCATATGTTTCAGTGTTCTTATTTTGGGATGTCCAGAAAGTTGTCACTTGTTCCATCAGTTGGTGGTGAGGTACAGTACATTATGTTTGTATGTAACACTCCAGTCGCTCTGCCGAGCTGATCGATAACCAACAAAATTGTGGCTGTCTGAGATATTCTAACTTTTAGTTCAGTCTCTTAGGGATCTGTTTTCAGTGTTGGTGGTATGACCGAATTATTCTTTTCTCGGAAAGATTTATGTAATAAAGCTTTCTTTCTTGTTTTGGTACCCTTTTCTGTATAAGGTTTCTGCAAGATCCAAAGGATATAGCTAACAGCCAACGCTTTTCCAAGATGGCTCGTAATAAGGACAATGCGGAACATTCCGAGGTGGCAGGATCATCGACTTCATCGATCCATCACTTGTCATCGACATCATCGACCTCCCCACCCATCCCTTCATCTTCCCCATTTACATCAACATCAGCATTGTCTTCAGCATCGATGAGGACGTCGTCCATGATGTCGTCTTCAATGTCGACATCAATGATGTCCTCAGATCTCGGCCAAGGCAGGGTCTATGCTCTCTCAACTCCAGTCCCAGCCGCCTCGGACCGCCTCTATCCAGACCCTGAAGAGGCATGTCAAAGTTCACCTATAGGTCAAAGGTCATCTGTTCACATGCCCTCATCATCACCAACCCCCTCCCCATCCTCTCCAGCAGCTGTTGATGATGCGGTTGCTATAGCAACGCATCAGATGGAAGGTGTGTCCATGATGGCTCTCACGTCACCATGGCATGGAAGCAACTCAGGAGGGTCAAATACCAAAGGTCAAGGGTTAAAGGTTAAAGAGGAGCCCAGGAGTAGACCGCACTCGCCACAAATGGAAAGCTAGAGCAATTAAAGAACATTGTTTCTGAATAACTATATCGCGTGCAGTGTGTATCATTTACATGATCAGTTAATGGAATTTAAGCAAATATAACTCATTTCAGAACGATGTGACAGACATGTTGATGTGTTCTGTTACTGTGCATGTAATTCTTGTTGCCTTTAACCCAACTAGTAACCAAAGGTTTCGGGATGAATTTAGATATTTAAGTGATTGTCAGATTCCAATTCCGTACCACATTCGAATTACCCAGAATTTTGCTATTTCTTGCATTTTATATGTATACAAATGTCCTATTTCAGAAAATATTACAATGTGAAAGTGTATCAGCTTTAATGCACCGCATCAGAAATCCATGTTTAGGATTGCTAAAACATTTCAATATTTACATGAAATAACATTTTCTGTCAACATTTGTGTTGGACCTGCCTTGATCTTAATCCAGATCGCCCAGCCTGAGGCAATGTATCATGTATTTTCTCTGCGATAAACTTTTCAAGAATTACGTTGCTTTCATCTTTCATATTCAGAGTAAAACTACTGCCGAGAATTTAAGCATATTGTTAGATGATTGAAAGATGTAGATTGGCAGAAGTTATTGTTTCAAGCACCGAAAGTACTGTATAATACTCGCACATCTGCACGCTAGTGCTTTTTTTTTTTTTGCTGGGTACAGTAATGTTTCTTTAAGATCAGCAGTTGAAAAAAGGTCTTCTAGTGTTGTGGTTAACTGAAAATTCAGCCATTACCGCTAAATTTTTGTTGTCATCATATTTACAGAGGCAGTTCCATTCTCCACCAGACCAAATAAGAAAATTTGCAAAACCAAACTTGTCTTTAAGTTGCTTTACTTAAATATTCTCTCATTTAAATTGAATCACAAAATCATGCTTTTGTAATTTTTAGATGATAATGGAACAAAAATTGTATCAGTAATGTTTCTGTAATAATTGAATATTTACATTCACTTCTGCATTTCACATGACATGAATATTCATGGATGGGACTGAACACAGTTTAGCGCTAACCCATTGACTGCTGCACTTTGTTACTCCCATAGGATTAATACAGGGACTGCTCGGTTCCAGAAGACAGTGAGTTAACTCCCTAAAACTGTAAATCAAAGGAGTTTACCTACTCTCTCTCTAACTGATTTGTAACATACTTTTTAAAAGAGCGATACTCTAGGTAGACCAGACTGCTGTGCCATTCTATATTCAAGCGGTCTTCAAATATACAAGGTTTGCAAACACACGAGTGGCTGTACATGTGTCCAAGATACATATGTACATGAACACGGCTAATATGTATTGTGAGGACATGGATTTCCAGAATGTTAGGATTTGATATTTATTGTATTCTGAATATACACTCAGAGAAAATTATTTGTGTAACCAAAGATTTATGTATAGTTCGTTGCCTTCTTGTATGTTGTATGGGAATACCTAAAGTAAGCTACATACCGGTATATATGGTATGTCAAAGACAAATTTATGCGTTAAAAGATAAAATGGAATTCTGGTTATCTGATTACAAAGTGGAAGAAAATGTTACTAAGCCATTGAAAAAGGTTGATAAAGGGTGCATGCAAAGTGGTGTATATCATTAGGTTTTTAAGTCATCAGAATAATAGGAGATCAACTCAAACTTAGTGATGAACACAACGCTGCACACAGAAATAGGCCTATGGGACCATACACAAATGTGGTGGGCCAATTCTTAAATTTGTCATCATCAATGTAGTAATTTGTATATATTTATATATTATTTGTCAGGGTGCAATATGCAAATGAATAATGTAGGGAATACAGCGAACACTGATCAATGTGTAATTTAATTTAATATTAAAATTAAAATATTAATTGTAAGATGCTGGGATTAACATTTGATATTAAATGTACAGATGTGAATGCAAAAATTTCATGACTTCCAAGTAAGCACCTTGGATATATTAGCAGCTATTTTTATTCATCGCTAGGGTCTGAGTACGGCTATCCAAATGTGATAGTAATTGAAGTGATGATAAATTCAGGTCATGTAATTGAATTTCCAGGAAAACTGGGGAGAACTCATTTTTAATTGCATATTTTTTTTATTACTTACTCAAATTACACAAATGTACTGCAAATACCATCAATACACGTAGGGTGGGACTAGGTTAGACACTCTTCTTTCGCTTATTAATCATTATGAATTCAATTTCCATTTTATTTCATTTTTGATTAAAATTACCTAGCTTACTTACATTTATGTGTTTATACTGATCTCACTTTAGGGGTACAGTGATTACGCCCATACTGTAATGTCCCTTGCTTTTGATGCTCAATCTACATAAGTAACAAACCATCATCCATCTTTATTTCAATTTTCAACCTGTAAATGTTGGCATATCATCATCTTTTAATAATCACCTTCATTTAATATTAGGCTTGGCGTGGGGAAGAGGGATGATCTTGGTGGAAAGACTGGTCAAAGTAGTTACTTACATTTGTTCCAAAATTTGTCAGAATTATACAAGAATTTGTCTTCAGGGAGTTGATCACTCATATAATTGATTACCGGTATGAGTTATCTATTTCAAAAGAAACACGCTTTCTATTTTATGCTGTTAATAATGATACATAAAAGGAATCTTTATGCAAAGTGATTCTTTAAAAAAAGGAAACGCAACTTTTCCCAGCAATATTCTATCAAATAATTATTACTACTCATATAATGACAAGTCAAGGCACTTTCTTGTTCTGTCATATGACACCACATTTGTGATGATGGGTCTCGGGGGAAAAATCCAATTATAACAATTTGAAACTAGCAGTGTCAAAAGTTATTCACGCAGAAGAGTACTGAATATTGTGGTGGCCCTGAAGTACGCTCAACAACAGGTCATGTGCGCCGTGAATTTTGCAGCCAAAGTCGTGAAATTTGTGATTTTGGTCGCAAAATTTGCTACCTCTGGACGTGAATTTCGCGACTGGGATGCAAAGTTCACATCCAGTGGTCGCGAATTTTGCGACTTGGCCGCGCAATTTACGGCGCACATGACCTGTTGTCGAGCGTACTTCAGGGCCACCATAGAATACTGATCGACAGACAGTGGGAGGGGTCATGTGGATAGACTTGGTGGCTAACTTTGACTCCAATCTCATTTTAATACTGCACAAATGTTGACTGATGAATGTAGGAATATCATGACAGATCGCCTATGTTTTGTCTTTATCTTTTGCTCATTCTAATTCAAGGTAATACATCATGTCTGACATGTACTTTCTGTGCACAAATTACTTTTGACAATTACTCGGTTAATACACTTCGTATTCATTCATGTGTGGCAAAAATGTATCATATGTGTTATCCCATTTAAATAGCGGTAAACAGGAGGAATTACATTTGACATGAATGACTAAAACAAAATTTAGCAGGGCATAATCATGTCTCGAGATGTTGATGGGGAAAATTTGAGTTTCCTTTTTCAAGAAACACACAGACTGTTTAATCTGCTAGCAGGATAGGGCAATGTTAAACTGAAATAGAGTGTTGATGATAAGGTACAATATAGAACATGATTATCATTTGTATGACAAGTTGCATAGGCAGAGAATAGGAATGTGCAGAAATTTTGAATATTAAATCTATATCTGGACCCACTTTGGAATGGAAGATAGTGGGTCAGATTTTGCACTACAACAGGAACTGGTCTCCGACGTTGTATTTGTGTTTCTTTTGTTTGTTTGTTGTTTTTTTGTGCGTGTTATTGTTGTTGCTTATGCAACTTACTGTCTCCTATTCATGACAGAATTCCACATTGTGTGGTTTGGCCCAATGATTTTTTATGTAGAGCCCATTGAAACATACTAAATGCATAAGCAGAAACAATAACAACAACAAAATCTGGAAGGTGTTTCACAAAGAGCCAAGTTTGACTTAAAGCCATGCGTAAGCGCCAATGCGCACCCGGTATTTAACACGTAATCTCATTGAAAGACTTCCCAACAGTACGCGTCCCTTGAGCATGATCTGACCAATGAGAAGATGCTTAATATACAGCATGCTACTTGGAGTTTAAGTGCGACTTTAAGTCAAACTTAACTCTTTGTGAAACACCCCCCTGTACATATATGTACTGTGCCCATTTCGGTTGTGTCAGTATATGTCTTTTGATGCGTGCAATTTTTGAAAAGGAAAATGTGCACTCAAATTATAACCACTGTGACGTCGTAAGGTCCATCTATCATCCAAAATAATGCACAGTGAGGATGTTTTGTTGTATGCATGGGTTGTAAAATTTACTTGTGCACAGCATATCATTACCCATATGACCCACATATGTGTTAAATCTATATGAGCCTTCCAAGTCATGCTTAAGGCTTCCAAAATACTTGGCTTAAGTCTACTAGGAAGGTGTATTTGATGTGGGATATACATGTACTAGCCAAAAGCTGGCTAAGTATTTACTTAAGCGGAATACCGAGTACAGTCCTTCAAATTCTGATTGAAGTATCAAATTGAATACGGGCACGGATACATGTATATTGTAAGCAGCCTGGGAGTAGAAAGTCATTGAGCCAAACCACAAATTGTGGGTGATTGTCCGGAGTGGACTTGCATGAGGAACAAGGATGTCAAAAAAGAGAGAAGGACGTAGCAGCTGTGAGGGAGAGAAATATGAGCGATCTGAGCCTGTTTCAGGAAACGATTTTTAACAAGTTGAAGTCTACCAATTACCAAAAGACATTTTGTTCTGTATGTTAGGGATTCGTGACAGAGGTCCACATTTTGTGATTTGGCCTAATATCTTTTGATGCAAAGCCCTAAGAATCATACCAAATACATGAGCAGAAAGAGCAAAAAAATCTGCATTTACTGTGCCCATTTCTGGTTGCATCAATATTTGTTTGATGCTGAAAAATTTTCAAAGGAAAATAAGCATTAAAATCCTTAAATTGGCAATGTGATAGAAAATTTAAAATCACTGTTATCCCCTGCAAATTGGCAACTTTTTGACTTCTCATCATGACTTCTGTCAATTTATATTCATTTCAGATACATGACATTTTATTAGAAAAATGTAGCAATAAAATTAAAATGTTGGTGTTGCCAATTAGAAGAATAAAAGCTGATCAAATTAGGCTTTAAATAATTCCTGTCACGAATTGTAAATGGGTTGTAAAAGTGTCTAGTGGGGTTGACTAGTCGATGTGGGCATGAATTAGAGGGTTTTTATGGAAATGAGCAGTCATTTGTG
This sequence comes from Echinometra lucunter, assembly GCA_029962745.1. Classification (NCBI taxonomy): domain Eukaryota; kingdom Metazoa; phylum Echinodermata; class Echinoidea; order Camarodonta; family Echinometridae; genus Echinometra; species Echinometra lucunter. The sequence goes on from CM057163.1 coordinate 17,045,200, forward strand.
GAAAATGCTCTGTTATCCTTTATTTGCTTCAAACTCCTTAACTGGTATTCCCTAGAAAGCTGGATTTCCTTTTAAAAATTTTATGTTTTATTTTTTGTATTTTTTTTTGAGGGGGGGGGGGGGGGCTATTTCACAATGACATGTAGTAGCTGTACACAGTGTTCTTTTTCCATTGATGGGTATGCTTTGATATGATCACTGATACATGTATAAGCTACTGAAATCACCACATGTGATTGGTTGTGAGGAAAATCATTTTAGAAACGTGGCACTTTGTGATAAAATGGTTACTCAAACAGAGCCCTAATTGATAAGTATACAGTGAAACCTGCAGATATATTCAAAGAATTCTTCACATACCATGCGCATTCGGGTGACTTGAGTATTTGTCCTTTGAAGCTGAAATATTGTGAAATGAAAATTAGCTCTAATGTCTAGACTTGGCAAGCAATGGAACATTCAAATCACTCTTTTTCTATGCCAATTGGCTGTTCTTTAACTTCTCAACATGATCTGTCAATTTCTGTTTATTTCAGATACATGACTATTCATGAGAAAAATGCAGCAATAAAAGAGAAATACTGGTGTTGCCAATTTAAAGAAGAAAAGCTGATCAAACAAGGCTTCAAATAATCTAATAGGTCCATCTGTAACTCCTTCTTTTAACCCATTCGTGACAGGAATTATTTAAAGCCTAATTTGATCAGCTTTTCTTCTTCAAATTGGCAACACCAACATTTTTACTTTATTGCAACATTTTTATTTTACTGCTACATTTTTCTCATAAAACGTCATTTATCTGAAATGAATATAAATTGACAGATATTATGATGATTAGTTCAAAAAGTTGCCAATTTGCAGGGGAAAATTGTGATTTTAAACTTTTTATCACATTGCCAATTTAAGGATTTTAATGCTTATTTTCTTCTAAAAAATTTTCAGCATCAAACAATGAATACTGATGCAACCAAAATGGGCACAGTATGTGTAGAATTTTTTGCTCTTTCTGTTCATGTATTTGTTATGATTTTTAGGGCTCTGCACCAAAAAATATTAGGCCAAACCACAAAATGTGGACCTCTGTCACGAATGGGTTAACCTTCATTCTCCTTTTATTACACATCTTTTCTTCTATCTTGACTGGAGGCCAAGGTCCATGAAGGCAGATAAAGTGCTTTCGTGCAAAGATCTTTTATTTTCTGCGGAAAAACATCCTGTTCCGCTTGTCATCTCCTGAATTAGACGTCTTTCTCTGAAAGACTACGGAATCCTGTTCACTGTTATTATAAATAGGAGTCTTGGGTTATACGAGGGTAAATGCACTTGATATTAAAGCGGATTTTGTTTCAGCATGGGGGGGGGGGGGGAGGCAGAGTCCTTGTAAAAAAGTACAAAGGTATCCATGTTAAAAACATGCAAAATAATTTGATGATGTGTGTTTAAATTACATAGTGCAATAATGCTCATAACTGCGAAATAAGACACACAAACGTAGAAAATAGAAAAAGGAACACTTTCTGCACACTACATTTATATTTGTATTCATTCAAAACGACGACAGTGAAAGATTCTATGACTATTGTATTCACGTATGTACACAATTAAAAGTGCACTTCAATGAAATAAAATAGGTTGTATTACATACCAAACCCATTACAAACATATATAATGCACTTTATATAAATATATATTACATTAATTGGATTACAAATGAGTTGTTCATAATTGACGTTGAATATTATGAAATCACACCATTTCAAGAGTACTGTGAATTTCAATGCAATAGTTTTTGGTTACATGATTGCGAGTTTGAAAAATGCTTAAAATATTAGGTTTCTATTGGCCAGGCATGTAAAGTACACTACAGAGGGATTTTTACACAGGGATTTTTTTTTACAATAAATTGACATAATATCTCTCCTTATGTTGTTTCATACATGTTACTAAAAATATGAACATGATTTACAACTGTACTAAGTCCATATGTTTTCAATACCAGCAGTCTTCTTGGTCATTTTTCCAATTATAATTCATCAACATGTTTCGAAAATGCAGGATATACACTCCAAAATACACTTTCAAAAATCCATGCAAAAAAATAATATTTTTTGTCTTTAGTATCGAAAGTTCAACCCAACAATACACACATATCATTCCTTCTGTACAGAGTGTACACGTATCTGTAACAAAGTATCATTCATACATGTGTACATGTTTGCCATTGATTTTGCCCGATGAATTTTCCACATCCAAACCAATGAATTCTAAAAATTGCAAAATGAGTCGTCAAAATTCACACTAAGTTTACAAAGCCGTTCGAGACAGAAGACAAACATGTACAAGCCGAGTTGTTAACCTATTTTCTTGTATGTAAATGCTGCGATAAGTAATAAAACGGATGTTCACATTTATGAGTATGTACACACACAGACAGGGGTGGCACCAGGGTATTTTGATGGGGGGGGGGGGGGGTGCAAGATGACCCATAGGTGAGTTTATTTACGTTTTACATGAACAAAAATATACAGTTGCATGACCAAGCCCTCTTTCCCCATGCTTTTCTTTCTTCTTCTTCCTCTTTTTTTTCTCTTTTCCTCCTTTTTTGGTTTTTTTTTCCCTTTTTTTTTGGTTTTTTGCTCAATTGAAAAATAATGGGGGTCATCCCCTGCCCCCAATGTAGTGCCACCCCTGCATACAGACACTCCCATATGATTTTCTACAGGTAAATTTTTATGATAGACTGGTCGGCTACCATGACATAATACTCTTCAGAAGTTGTTATATATCATCTCAATCTTCAGCCATCCCCTTTCTGTACATATTTGTGCCACTGAAATATTTCTCTATTTGCTGAAAAAAAGAAGAAATGTGTAAACATTCAGTAAATATCACTGTACATGATAAACATGTACACGTACCTCATACTAAACTAGGTTACCACATTACTACTATAATAAATTTGATAGCAGTCATACTGTCATCATCCATAATTGACGTATGTACACATGTGCATTTTTTTAACCCAACAGTACAGAGTTTTCTTAAATCAATCAGCTCTCCCTCTTCAAATTGGCAACAATTCTTGTTCTCCAGGTTTAAGAAAATTTACATAACATGAACTATTGTGAATAAATATTGCAAATTTAACAGAAAATGTCCAATTTGTACACAAATAGTAATTGCATATTTTTATCACCATGTTGCCAATTTACAGAAGTGAATGAGCAGTTGAAAATGACATTGCTGTTGTTAAAGAATGGCACAATGTGCCGCACTGTAAAAGGGCTCAAAGTAAGTGAAGTTTTCTCTTTCTGCTCATGTATAATACATCCAATTCCTAGCATTCCGGATTCAAAAACACTGCACTGCTATGAGTTTATAAAACTGAACAAATTTGGGGGGATGAGGGCAGGTTAAGGCAGCAAAAAATGGCAAGATAATTTATAGAAATCACAATTTAAAAATCAAACATAAAAATCAATGAATTTCAGCTACTTTCAATTACATGTACTTGCATTCGCCCTAAAATGAACAAAACTGAAAAGAGGAAGTATGAATTCTCTTTTAACACAATGAATAATTTAATTCAATCTTTAAAAATAAAGTCCTCCTTTCAAGTATTTCGATAAGATTCATGCCACTTAAAGATAGATGATATCCTTTCAATAACAAATTGATATGAGGAAGACTGCGTTCATATCTGTCCTTCTCATCCCCCGCGTAATTCCAAGTACATGCATGTTTTCAATAATCGTTTGCATGCTTTTAATTCAAGTGTGAATGGGCTCTGAAAAAGTGACAGTACAGGGCCGGTATTCTGAAAATCGTGTTATCTTTGCAATCAGAAATAGTGTACGCCATTGGCTCACATCGCGCACTTTTGTCTTGTGAGCTGGTCATTTGCAGAGTTTATACCAACCATAAGTATGCATTTTGAATTTGTTATGACAATGAAGATAAGACATAACAAGATTTTCAGAATACCGGCACAGGGTATTACTGATCCTTAGTATTTCACACATGGCAAATAATTCATTGAAACAAGCAGCATTGGTATTTGCAACTATGAAAATACAGCATTTGGCACCTAAAACAATTTCTTTTTCTCTGTCCAATATGATTTTTACCTGTTCAATTTCCCTCTTGGAATATCTCAGAAAGCATTCGAGGATTGCAAAAAAAAATCCCAAGTTGATGGCTGCTAAATGTCCTGTCATTCAACTATCAAAACAAAAATGTACAATGTGGGGCTGCACGACTATCCTTCCATTGCCCCTTTTTATATTTCTAGACTAGTCTAATTTTCTCATTTTTCCCCCTCTCTTTATCTGCATTGGCATGAACATGAACATGAACAAGTATACAACCTAAACTATAATCTATCACCAAAATGCAAGTACCTATATTTCAGAACAAATTTCAAACTAAAAACAAATACTTGCTACACCTAAGATCCACAGCAAAATTGTGCAGTCAGTACGCTTTCCTAATTTAAAGGAGAATGCAACCTAGGTATCAGTGTGCTCTTAGTGAATAAAGATGACCAAGAGGAGTATAACAGTGAAAATTTGAGCAAAATCGGACAATCTGTTCAAGAGTTATGAATTTTGAAAGTTTAAGTAAATCCCTATTATGGGGATCATTGAGTTGGCAACTCTGCCAGCATCTGTGATGTCATCGTGGACAACTCTCAATTCATTTTGTACATAATTTTTCAAAAAAATGGATTCATATGAAATTTCAAGTCAGGAATCAACATAATTCTTCCCAAAACGCTTGTAGAATTGATATAGCCATATCATACTCAAACAATAAATCAAAAGAATTTTTATTTTTCTTGAAAATGAAGAAAATGTTAAATTCTGTGTACAAAATGAATGGAGAGTTGTCCACGATGACATCACAGATACTGGCAATGTTGCCAATTCAAGGATCCTCACAATAAGGATTTACTGAATCTTTCAAAGCTCATAACTCTTGAACAGATTGTCCGATTTTCCTCAAACTTTCACTGTTTACTCTGCTTGTTCTTCTTCATTCACTGGAAGCACACTGATGTCTGGGTTGCATTCTCCTTTAATGTATGACATGCATTTTCATGCAGCACACACAAGAAAACAACTGTAAGAAAAGTTACATCAAAAATCTAATTTAACACTTTATCCACATAGTGTACCAATCCCAAAAAGACACTTTACTCTGTATATTAGGAATTTAGTTCCACTATACTATATTCACAAGATGGGCTTGAAATATTATTTCTTTCAAGGGATATAGCAATTTCACACATACATGTACTCTCATCTGACATAAAAATGACTGGTGAGGTAGACTAATTGACGTACACACATGCATGTGGGCATGAATTCAAATGGATTCAAATAGTCGTTTGATCCTGTATACCAGTGCTTCTCAACCTTTTTGCCTCGGGGCCCGCTTTGGCTCTTGGAAATTTTTCGAGGCCCACCTTCATTCTTAGAAATTTGTTGAGGTCCACCTCATAGAATCTTAATGAGAAAAAAGATGATAGAACATGACAACAGAAAATAAAACCTGATTATCTGGACCACTACATTACCTACCTCCACCCCTCCCCAATTCTTTTACAAATCTCTGAAGAAATTTCAACACATCACATTGCTTTGATGACAATCCAAAATTGTGGATATTATTGTAATAAATTCAATTCAATTCAATTTGATTTAACAGTAAAGCTGGATTCAAGCTGTGTCACGTAATACCAGACACAATTCGTTTTTAATTCTAATTTTCAAAATATATTTGGCTGACCTCGCGGCCCATCTGAAAAAGCTTTGCGGCCCACCAGTGCGCCACGGGCGACCGGTTGAGAAGCGCTGCTGTAAACGATCCAATTGTGTAGTCTTATGTTATCCTCTATTTTCTTCACTCTCATTACCGTTAACCTGTAGATTGGCAAGTAAAATTTGGGTTTTTTTTTTTTTTTTTGGGGGGGGGGTTTGGGGTTTTAGGGGGGGGGTGTGTGTGGGGGAGGGGGTATTTCAACCATACTAGATGTACATAAATTATTTTTTCAAATGATTGGTACACCTTAAAGCAATCTAAAATGCAATTTCATCCATTTGTAAGTACGTGGATCTTGAATCAAAATGACTTCTAGTAAATCATTTGGAAGAGAAAGGCAGAATGAAATATACAGTGCACCTCCTTCAGGAAGGTTGTCAGCTGATCTGTGAGACCAAGCCCGTTGATCTTGAGGTTGTAGTCTTTATAAAGCGCTGACTATCCTAAAAATTCACACACAGTTAATTTTCCACATGTACAATATCTACTGTACTTTACTCATTCATTCAATTTCATTTTATAGCTTGCTATTGGATGAAACTTTCTATATTAAGTATTTCTTTGAGTTTCTAAACCACTTTGATGAATATCACAAACTATACTATATTGCACCTACTACTGAAGTGGCAATCTACATTTCAATTTGACTACCTCATGAGTTTTACTACTGAATTCTATTACAAATTTTGCAACAGACATTGTCATCTAGCTTAAAATTTTCTACAGACGTAGGCTTATAGCCTAAAATTTTTCCTACAGATTGAGATATAGGCTTATAGCCTAAAATTTGCAACAAAAATTTGTATAACATCTCTATCATGTAGTCTATGACTGTACAAAGAAAAACACAGAATACTGAAACAAGTTGTGCTGTAAACGAACATCAGTGCACCACTTCCGTTATGAAAATCATAAATTTTGAACTCATCTTTCCCTCAAAAACAAAAAAAGAAATAAAATCTTCAAAAATGGTAAATTATAAAATTCTTGATGTACATTTCTGTTAGATTTCCATCTGGCATATTATTGCCATGGTTACAAAAGTATAAACAAAATGTTGCATCCTTTTCAATGATGATCAGCCTTTGACGAGATAACATAGTGAAGCAAAATTGGAAATCCTAATGTAACGGTTAAAATCATTGAAGAAATTAAAAAAAAAGTGGACATTATGATAAAATACCTACCACCAATTCATGATCTTGAGTTGAACGTGAATGCATGATTACCTGTTATAAATACATAAATATCTAAAAATCACACTATTGCAAGATTCGGTACACAAGATCCTTTGTATCACACTGAATTGTTCTGAATATATTTGAACATTGCTAACTAGACTGCTATGTGAGGTAGAGGACATACAGCAATGAAAAAATTACTGATTTCATTGTACTCCTTAGAAAGCAGAATAAATCTATTCATATTTGCTGTCATCATAACCGAGTTGTACTGAGATAATATTGAGATACAACAACTGTATGTATCTATTTCACCTAGTTTCAAATGTTAAGTTTTGGCAGAAAACCGGCAAAAAAAAAAGAAAAGAAAAAAGGTGAGATCCCACTCTAAGTTTGCTTAAAACACCAATTGTGCAGGCTGAATACTGGCACTAGACACCTTTTTTGGTAAGTGTATATGGTATAGGCCTATCTTATAACTGTGATATATGTATGTGAAAGAGATATGGCCTAACTGGATTACGTACAATAAACATTTGGTCTTCGAAAGAGCTAGTATAATTATTCATTGATGCATTTGTCTCGGGGTAATTAATGCATCCTAGCACCCAAACTCAACATTTACAAAGTGTTGGTAAATAGAACAATTACCAGATTTCACAGGTGCATGTACCTCTTGAGCTATCCTAGTCATTAAGGATTTAATAAATAAAGTAACACCACAAAGTAATCCACTTATGGGACTAAGTGGCATGATGGCTACTACCACCATGCTCTATTTGATTTTCTTGTTCTCTGCTATACTCCCCTCTTTTCCGCGTCCGTTCCGAGCCCCCTCCCCTTTCACGCCGTTCTTCTCCGATGGGCGGACAAGCTTGAGCTGGGCCTTGGGGAGGCGTTCCCCCTTCACGTAGGCGTGGATGTAGAAGTTTGCGAAGAGAAGGAACATGGAGGTGGCGTAGCCAATCAGACCGTACTGCATCCAGAGAGGGAACGGGCACCGGACGTAGAGGGAGTTGATAGCGTGGGCCATGCCTAGACAGAACTGGACCTAGAAACGAGAAGCAGGGACAAATTTAAAGATACTGGTTGCCAAACAAACAAGTTCATACCTGTAATTAACCTATTACCTACTGGCGCAGAGTGGTCCCTGTACAAAACCTATGGGAATTGTAAGAATTCAGTAATCAATGGGCAACCCATATGACATACCAAAACTGTCCATAACCTACATGTGTAAGAGAAAACAGACAAATCACGTCGAAAAATTTAGCAGCAAACAAGTATTCCAAATTGTCCAGTTTGTTAAAATACTTAACTTTCTGACAAATTATAGCATACATGTCTGTAATAAGGCTCAAGCAGACCTCCCATCCTTTCTGATTGAAAAAATAGGGATGATTTTGCTCAATATTAGGAAAGAAACAGCATTTCCCATAGGAATGTGGAGTAAGTTTATCAAGAAAAATAGAAAAATCATATCGAAACAAGAGCTTGGAATGGTCAAAATTAAGATCCTTTCCTCCAAATTCAGAATGGTTGGGAGGTCTGCTTAAGTGATAATGATACAAATGATTCTCATACAGCTCTTGTATCCATCAATTGACTTACCTACCTAGCTACCTACAACTCCTCTATATATGACATTTCTGCCTCCGAATAAATTCTTTTAACCCACTAGTGGCAGAGGGTCTACAATGCGTAGTTTGACCTAATAACCTGATACAAAGCCTGAAAAAACATACATGTATATGAGCAAACAATTCTACACATACTGTACCCGTTTTGGTTGCATCAGAACTGGTCTTTTGATGCTGAAATTTTGTTTAAAGGAAAATAGCACCAAAACACTCAAATTGGCAAAACCATGGAAATTCTCCATGCAAACTTGCAACTTTTTAACTTCTCAACATATTTTCTCAATTCATATTTATTTCATATACATGACTTTCTCTATAAAAAATAATGTAAAATAAAAATACCAGTGTGGCCAATTTGATGGAGAAAACCAGATCGAATAATGCTTTAAACAACTTCCGTCATGAATGAGTTAAACCGAGCTACACAGATGAAATGGATAGGTATAAGATCCTACTTTTACTTACAAACTGTAGAATGGTGAGATACTTTTTCCACCAGAGATACTTGTGGAACTGCGGTCCCATAGCAGCAAGGCAGTAGTAGCTGTACATGACAACGTGAATGAAAGAGTTGAGTACTGCTCCGAATAAGGCTGTCAAAAGAGAAGAGAGATTATGTAGGTTGCAGGTTAGATCAATGTAGTTGATCAGTGTTCCAAGTTATCATCTCGCAAAGCAACAGAGCTCCCTCCTTGCTCATAAAGCAGTACCAATCATTATCCTCATCAACTACAAGACCACCATGCACCACCATATCAACAACAACACCACAATCATTATTGGTGGCTTGATCACCAGAGCCATCATTATATACCATCATGACTAAAACCACTATCATCAATATCATCCTTATACAGACAAGCCCCCCCCCCCCCAAAAAAAAAGAGAAAAATGAGAGGGGGGAGGGTAATGTTATGATGGTAAAATGCATCAATATTAGAAGGACAACTATCATCACCATTATAATGAACAAGACCACCATCACCACCACCATCGCCACCACCAATGTCACCACCAACCACACCACCATCATCATCCCCATCACCACCACCTCCTCCATCACCACCACCACCACCACCACCATCATCATCACCACCATCATCACCACCACCTCCTCCACCATCACCACCATCACCATCACCACCATCATCACCACCACCACCTCCTCCATCACCACCATCACCATCATCACCATCACCACCATCTCCTCCATCACCACCACCATCACCATCATCATCATCAACACCATCATCACCGTCACCTCCTCCATCACCACCATCACCATCATCATCACCATCCCCACCTCCACAATCACCACCATCACCATGATCATCACCACTATCATCACCATCACCACCTCCTCCATCACCACTATCACCACCATCACCACCATCACCACCATCACCACCATCATCACCATCATCACCACCTCCTCCATCACCACCATCACCATCATCATCACCATCACCACCACCTCCTCCATCACCACCATCACCATCATCATCACCACCACCTCCTCCATCACCACCATCATCATCATCATCATCCCCACCATCACCATGACAACTATACCACCCACCACCTCCACCAGCACCACCTCCTCTACCATATACCACCATCTCCAATGTCATCATCATCACGTCCCTGCAGAAAAAGTGCCATGGGTACCACGGTATTGAGACAAAATTACTGGCAAAACCACAAAAGTACCATGCAAGTGCCATCAAATTACCATGATTTGATGGTAATTTCGTCAAATTACCAAAGTACCCATGGTACTTTTTTTTTGCAAGGGCCACCATTACGATCACCACGACCATTACCCCCACCACCATCACCACCACTCACCTTGTCCCCCAGCTACCCACTTGATCCCAATCCACCAGAGTACAAACATGGAAGCGTGGTGGTAAACATGGAGGAACGTGACCTGGTTGTTTCTCTTTCTTAGTATGAAGAAAGTGGTATCCAACATCTCAAAGAATTTAGAGAAGTAAAACCACCAGAGCACTTTAGCAATCTAAACAAGAATAGCATAGATTCAAAAAGTAGAGCTGAAAGACAAATTTCATAATAGGAAAATTTCACTAATTTCCTTGAGAGATATAGAAAAAATACAATCACATATTTTTGTAATATATCCAAAGATAAAAAGAAAAAAAAAAAAGAAGGGAAGACGATTTCTCACTCAAAAAAAGTAAGCAATATTAAAAATTTTGATTCTCTCCAAGGCACTGAATAACTCTGCATAAAACAATTGAATTACATGTATATGAACTTCTTTGAAGTTTTCAAATATGAAATGAGAATATCTTTTTGTATTCATTCACAAGAATAGAGTGAGTAATAATATTCAGAACAGAGATTCGCAGTATGCTACTGAATAAATTATGAGTAATTTAAAGGGAAAAGGATCAATATACATGTAATTTTAATTGCATAAACTGTTGTAAAAGTGAATATCTTCATACATGTACATAAAAGATGAAATCTCTTACCCGATGTTCATATTCATCATAACTATGGACAACTTGTTGACAGCTTAAGCTATAACCTCCTTTGTACCCACAGTATATACCCTGTAATGATAATAAGTTGATCAATTGCTGGTACATGTGTAAAAAAAATGTTGAGATCTTTTAAGGAGGAAAATCACAAGTGCTAATGTACTTAAAAGTGGAACAGTTAAACATATTAAACAGGATAAATATTAAAAAAAAAAAAAAAAAAAACTTTGATGAAAGATGGGATGATCAAATGGATGGAAATAACCATCAAACGTTTGAGAACAGAGAAATGCAAAGAAATAGATTCTGGAACAAAAACACAGATTATCATGAAACTTCAATGAATTCACATACCCTAAAATGAGAGAAAAATACATATTAGTAACGTAAATTATCTGAGTCCAGATGACAAAAAGTAAGCAGCTAACAACTGTCTCATTTCTTCTTACTGGCATTTTCCTTTGAAAAGTGAATCTAGTACATGTGCATCTAAGTCTCTTGTGTTTCAAACTTGTCAAAGTTTTTAACCAACAGACTAAATATCAAATATAAACCAGGTGAATATTTCATTTACAGAAAATGTTGACAAAGGTCAGCCTCAGTGTCAAACAATTCAGTACAGTTTTCAACTGTTATCTTTTTAATAAAATCCATGTATTTATGTATTTTCAAACTTCAACTAATGAGGACCGCCTTTTACAAAAACTTGTTTTCTTTCTGTAATCCGCACGCATTAGCTGATTTTTCCTTTTTTTCTTTCCTTTCTTTCTGTGTTTTCTTTTTCTTTCCTTTCCTTCTGTGATTGTCATTTTCTTCCAATGTCTGTTTTCTATTCCTGGAAATGAAATAAATAAACAAAAATAAAATAAAATATTTACACTGTCTTAGAATGCCAATCTCAATCAATAAAGATTTAAAGAAAAAAAATAGAATGCCAATCTAGGACCATATCACAGGTGTTATTTCCCAACTACGACTCCACAAAGTAAGGCATTAGCAAAATAATGGGATACCTCTATGACAATATATCCAGACAAGAGAACGCATGCAAAGTTGTAGAGGACCATTAGGTTCTTGAGTTCCAACGGTTTTTGGTTCTCCATCATCTTGGGCCCCACGTTGATCATGATGAGATAGAGAGCAGTGATGACGAGCGTTGGGACTGGACTTTGCATGAATAACCAGTCCTTTACTCTTGGATCTGTAAGAAGATTGGAAAAAAAACAATGTATCGCTATGAGTAATTTTCAATTCATCTTGAGACAGTTCATCTGAATTTCTCTCTTGCTACCCATGAGTAGATATTTGGCAGTGATGACGAGTGTTGGGACTGGACTTTGCAAGAACAGCCGGTCCTTGCCGGACTCTTGGATCTGTAAGAAGATCAGAAAAAAAAAATGTATTGCTATGGGTGTGGTAACCTAGACTACATGTTTTGGATGCGCGCAATATATCCAGCCGCATTGTTATTAAAGTGCACGCAGGAGATGAAGTGGACAGGAGGGCTAGCTGAGTAGCCATTTCTGTTATTGGTTTCCTTTTATTGATCACCTGTCAATGGGAATTTTTAATTCATCTTAAAGGCAGCTCATCTAAATTTGTATCTCTCTAGCCATGAGTAGATATTTGGCAGTGATGACGAGTGTTGGTACTCGACTTTGCATGAACAGCCAGTCCTTAACCCATTCGTGACAGGAATTATTTAAAGCCTAATTTGATCAGCTTTTATTCTTCAAATTGGCAACACCCACATTTTTTATTTTATTGCTACATTTTCCTTATAAAACGTCATGTATCTGAAATGAATATAAATTGACAGAAATTATGATGAGAAGTCAAAAAGTTGCCAATTGCAGGGGAAAACAGTGATTTTAAACTTTCTATCACATTGCCAATTTAAGGATTTTAATGCTTATTTTCCTTTAAAAAAATTTCAGCATCAAACAACGAATACTGACGCAACCGAAATGGGCATAGTTTGTGTAGAATTTTTTTTCTCTTTCTGCTCATGTTTTGGGTGTGATTTCTAGGGCTTTGCATCAAAAGATATCAGGCCAAACCACAAAATGTGGATCTCTGTCACGAATGGGTTAAGGCAGCTCATCTAAATTTGTATCTCTCTACCCATGGGTAGATATTTGGCAGTGATGACGAGTGTTGGTACTGGACTTTGCATGAACAGCCAGTCCTTCACTCTTGGATCTGTATTAGATCAGAAAAAAAACAACAACAATGTATTTGTATGGGTAATTTTTAAATCATCTTGAGGCAGTTCATCTAAATTTGTCTCTTGCTACCCATGGGTAGATATTTGGAAGTGATGATAAGAGTTATCAGTAACAATGCCGCATTTCTATGACAAATTTGCTCTCAGTCAAGCAGATGCAAGGTATTTCAGTATTTATTGCAACTTGTTGTTGATAACAAGTTCTATGAAACTGTATATTCAAGAAGTGAGCCCAGTTTGAGGAAGAAAATCTAATTCCCTCATTCACGAAAGGAATTATTTCAAGCCTTATTTGATCCGCTTTATTTTTTTATTATATGTCTATGGATAAAACACTGCATACATCCATGGGTTCAATCATACTTACCACTGAATGTGAGTGTATAGAGGTAGAACTGATAGGTGTCGTTGACCTTGTCCATAACGGCATCCATCTTGGTTCGTCAGTGTAGGGTCCCTGGGATGAACTGGATGAAATATTCTGAAAGAAGAAACAGTGAAGAGAATCTTTGATTAGGTTTTCTAATCAATCAATCATAAACTGATAAAGTGCTGTGGCCAGAAGTAAGATAACCTTTAAAAAAATGCAAAGAATACGTATGAAATTTGAAAATGCTATTTGTTAACGTAATTAGACTTGCACTTAGAACATAGGGTATGATTCAAGAAACGTACCCATCAAAAAGGGGGAAATATCAAGTGCAATCATTCTCTAGAATGTGATTTTCAATAATAACAGGTGTCAAATGACTTCATTGCTTTTAATCATGTGCCTTGCTGCCTTGCGAATCCTATGAAAACGACAAGTTCTTAATCAAACAGTGCACTTTGTCAAGTAAAGTTCCTATTATTAACAACTTGTCCAAATATAGCTGAAGTACTATGTATTATAACTAGATAATCATCTATAGTACTATAAATCTGGCATGACCTTAATATTCTGGATGACAAGTTATCAAGGGTCAAAGTCTCCTCTACTGACTACTGTTCTATACAGAGTGTGATATTTGTTTCCTTTTTTCATAAGGTGATGTAAATCCAGTAAATTTACAGGAACAAAAGTTAAACCCAAATGGAAAGGTGGCAAAGGTAACCAAAAGTAACATGAGAATATCATATTCTTATGTTGAACATGAAGCCCAAGATTCGGGTCTATGGAAAATGTGTCTTATACGGAAATCAAATTGTGCTCAACAGGTGAATGATTATAAAGTGGAATATTAAATACATCATAACACCAATGCAACAGTACAGGCATGGTTCTCGCCAGTACATAACACCCATGGTTCCAATACCATGCGTAAAGGATTTCAGACAAGGAAGAACCATGTGTGAAATTGCTGCACCATGCGTGGCATTAATGGTAACAAAATATTGGAGTATATATTCCTAACAATAATGATATATGCCACAGATTGTTTTGCTTTTTGGCAATGTATTTTTACTATAATGCCATTACTAGACAACTCCTGCTTACCAAGAAGTATTTTTCATCCTTTTGCTATTGCCTATACTGCTGCCACACCTAACTTTAGGTTATTCCATAAAACTTCCGAAAATTCCGCGCTTGGCGCAGAGGGGGAACCATGTGTGGATTTTTTTCTAGTGAGAACCCAGAGTACAGGGAATGTTGGGAATCACTTTCACTTCAAATATATAGATTAATGTAGATTAACTCACAGCAGTACAGAGGTTTCTTGAGGTCTAAATCAATCATCTTTAATCCTCAAACTGGCAACAACTATTTTTTTTCCCTTTGTTACACAGTTCGAAAAAATGGATATGGATATAACATGAACCAAAATTAAATGTAAAATTCAATCAGAAAAGTGCCAATTTGAACACAGATATAAATAAGTCATACTTGTGACTATCATAATGAATATAATACACATAACAATTGTATATTTATGTAATAATAATATATAAATAATATAACACAGACCAAAAAATTATCCTAATGACCCAAATTACCGAGTCATTTTGAAAACATCATAGCCCCCTCCCCGTAAATTCATGTCAAGCAGTATCTTAATAATTTACTTTAATTACACTCTCATATTCATGCTGTATAGTACAGCATGTTCATGCAGTAATTGTATCATAGCATGTTTTGTTTAAAGGCATTGGCTAACTTTGTAAGTAGAAAAAAAAAAAAAAAAAATTCTCAAACTAAGATGAAACATGTGTATGAGTACTTGTATTTGTACTAAAAAACCCTCAAACCAACCATAATTTGGAATGAAAGAGTGTAAGTTAGACGCAAACAGTGATTTTATTATCCTTCGTCTCACGAGACAATCACTACGAGGACCACTTTGCTTGAATTTGAAAATGCCGTTATGTGCCTCCCACCTCGTGATACGCCAATACACACAGTACGGTAAGGTGAGTCATACGCGCATGCGCACTCCTTATGTCTATTCTGTGCAACTGACCCTCGTATATTTTTCAAACATTGGTTCACATTTTTTATATTTAAAAATACTTCCTGTGGATATTATACTTTGAAACTTTCAGACTGATATTTTTACACTATAACCCTTATGTTTATCCCATTTTCAAGTAACAAAACAAGAATTTTTAAAATCATAACAATGTTAGCCAATACCTTTAAGTTGGTACTGAAATTATATTATGTGTATCCACTGCACAATGAATAATACTGGTACCCAAGCAAACCTATAATGATGTCACTGAATGTCTGTCTGCTCTCTGTGAGATCTCTACAGAGACGAAGACAAGTGACCTTCAAAGTACATACATACATGTATCTATCCCATGCACCCATCATCATACTCTCTATCACCGCTTTCTATGTAGATAAGTCAATCAAGCTCTGTTGTTTTCTTCCAGAATCTATAGTACACATATCTTTATTCAGTCAATCAACTATAGTCATTACTGGCAGGGATATGGTTTCGATTCAGTCCTACATCACATGTATTTATAGTTACTTATTTAAGAGTTTATTTTAAAGTTCGTTTCGCAGCCAAAGTTCTGGCTGAATTGTAGAATTTTGTAAACCAAATCAAAACATCAGTTAATTATTTCTTAATTCCCTAATTAATCCTACATCATTTAACTACAGTACACAATAAAGATTGTACGAGATTAGGCAACTGATGTAATAGGCATTAGCTTTTCCGACTTAATGGCTGATCAATGCGTCAACAAAACAAAATTTTACAAACATTGGTTAAGATTCATCATACAGTCTATGCATTTTATTATTAAATCACACTTTGCACAATGTACAGAGTACAGACTATATTTACATGCACTTCCAATCGTTAAGTATTACATCTATTATTCATAGACACAGTATCAATGATAAATCATCATATTCCTTTAATTTACCCCTCAACTAAAAAAAATGTATGTACTACAGGTAGTATGTTTAAAATGCCCCCCCCCCCCAAACCGTTACTTGGTATTCTAAGGGTTAACGATTTAGGAGTTTGAAGAAATAAAGTATTTAAACACAATTAAACACATTTTCATTCACCACTTTTCTTGTTGATTACTTCTTTTGTACTCTATTCTACATGTAGAGTCATGTATCATGCGATATACACAAATGTTCAATTATTATTATCACCATTATTATTATTATCATATTATCATTATTATTATCATTATTATTATTATCATTATTATTATCATCATAACACGCAGAATTGCATGGGTTTCTAGACTTCAGAAACGCCCTGCATAACCGCGCTTTTAAGTGAACGCCGACTAGTCTTCTCACTAGTCCCTTGTGGTAATATATTTGCTAAGGGTACATGTATATCTGAACAACAATACATGACTTACACGTATCTTGTCATAGAATATATGAAGTTCATAATTTGAATATATTAAAGTGACATGGTGAACCCCTAACATACAGGGCAAAACGTCTTCTACTGATTGGTACACTTTATAAAAATCATTCACAAACTTGATGACCTTCTGTGTCAACAAGAAGGTGAATGCGAAAATGACCTTGGGAATTTTCCTGTGGGCATTTTGCCATCAGTGTAAATTTGTGAACTTGTCAATGATTAGGTATTCAAGCTTGCAGGTGGCAGTTTACTTAAGAATCTGTAGGTATTTGATTGACTTACAAGTACATAGCAAACACTGCCTTGGAGAATGCAAAATGGAAAGGGGAAGAAGTCCAAGAGATTCAAAGGCATGCTTCGGAAAAAAGACAGGAATAGTGTCTGTTAGTGTACATGTCAATGGGTAAAATCATGCTCATTTCAACAGCTGATACGTTATTGGGAAATTAACACTTTAAAGAATGCAAGCACTGGAGACATGAGAGAGGGAAAGGGAGAGGGAAAGAGGGAGATTGTTATTATTCATTAGTATTACAGTTGTAATTCTACCAATTATTTAATATTAATATGTACAGTATGTACAGTATATATCATCACTGTAAAGTGCATTGATTTCTGAAGTATTCACATTATGTCCTATAAATGTAATATATTTTTAAAAATTAGCATTTCTTCTTCTTCTTGCATCATCATCATTATTATTATTATTATTATTATTATTATCATTATTATCATTATTATTATTATTATTATTGTTATCATTATTGTTATTATTATTATTATTATTATTATTATTATTATTATTATTATTATTGTTATTATTATCATTGTTATTATTATTGTTGTTGTTATTACTATTTATTATCATTATCATTTATTTATTCATTTATCTATTTTCACATGTTCGATATGCATGTATATTAAAAAGACAAACAATACAACAAAGTAGAGGATACTGGAACTGAAAACAATATTACAAAAAATAATCATTGGTTTGTTTCAATACTGCCAATGAATAAATATCAGTCTGAACATTACTGAAAGCAGAAAAATATATAAGTTGAAAATGAGGTTTTTTAAAATAATGATAGTAATAATACTAATAGTAGTAGTAGTAGTAGTAGTAGTAGTAATAATAATAATGATAATAATAATAATAATAATAATAATAATAATAATAATAATAATAATAATAGTAATAATAATAATAGTAATAATAACATTATCAATGATAATAATCTTCATTATGATTATTATTATCATTATTTCAATCATCATTATCAACATTATCATCGACTGAATTGAACTGAATTGAATATTCCTATTAAAACAAGGCGTTTGCGAAGTTGTGTCTCGCCCACTTGTGAAAATAACTAGAAATATCGCGATCTGTGATGGCACACAACAGAACTGTATCGAAAGCTCATTGTGAAATAACTGGGATGGAATAACATTTGATAAAATATGGAAAAGTGTGACACGGTTGCAAAGTTTTGTGTCATAAGAGAGTCTTGCACGTAAACTTTAACCGTTCAACGTTTGACCTGTAATGACCTTTGACCTGACCATGTGACCTCTGACTGGACCATAACATGCAGGTCCCCTTAGTGCATCTACAACCCAAGTTTGATAGATAAGTGTCACACGGTTGCAGAGTTTTGTGTCATAAGAGAGTCTTGCACGTAAGCTTTAATGTTTGACCTGAAATGACCTTTGACCTTACCATGTGACCTATGACTGGACCATAACATGCAGGTCCCCTTAGTGCATCGACAACCCAAGTTTGATAGATAAGTGTCACACGGTTGCAGAGTTTTGAGTCATAAGAGAGTCTTGCACGTAAACTTCAACGTTTGACCTGAAATGACCTTTGACCTTACCATGTGACCTCTGACTGGACCATAACATGCAGGTCCCCTCAGTGCATCTACAACCCAAGTTTGGTTGAAAAGTGAGTCACGGTTGCAAAGTTATGTGTGATAAGAGAGTCTTGCACGTCAACTTTAACATTTGACCTGAAATGACCTTTGACCTTACCATGTGACCTCTGACTGGACAATAAGATGCAGGTCCCCTTAGTGCATCTACAACCCAAGTTTGATTGAACAGTGTCACACAGTTGCAGAGTTTTGTGTCATAAGAGAGTCTTGCACGTAAATTTTAACGTTTGACCTAAAATGACCTTTGACCTTACCATGTGACCTCTGACTAGAGCATAACATGCAGGTCCGCTTAGGGCATCTACAACCCAAGTTTGGCTGAAAAGTGAGTCACGGTTGCAGAGTTTTGTGTCATAAGAGAGTCTTGCACGTAAACTTTAACGTTTGACCTGAAATGACCTTTGACCTTACCATGTGACCTCTGACTGGACCATAACATGCAGGTCCCCTTAGTGCATCTACAACCCAAGTTTGGTTGAAAAGTGAGTCACGGTTGCCAAGTTATCTTTCATAATGTTTGTGACGGACGGACGGACGGACGGACGACGGACGGACGACGGACGGACGACGGACGGACGACGGACGGACGACATTTGGATCCCTTAGTCTCGCCTTCACCTCCGGTGGGCGAGACAAAAACCTAGACATAGCAACATCAAATGGCCTCATATTCATTGTGGTTATTCGTTACCTCATTTCGTGTGTGTTTTCAATGTGTACCAAGTCTCTGGAGGTGGATAGCCTATAGCCGTCACCGGGAAAATGATGAAATACTAGTAAATGGCAGTGAACAGAATGGTGACAGATATCACGATAATGCCAGTTAACATAACATGAAGCAAATTGGGTATGTGGGACCCCCAAAAAGCTATGCCTGTGAGCGAGTGGGGCCCGTGGCCAGAGGACCTCTTTATCCCAGCCGATCTGATCCCGATCATCATCTCCATCATCATCATGATATTGATATCATCATCATGCCTCCAATGATGTTATTCAACAAATCAACAAATACACAAATGTAGGATATGTAAATTCATGGTCAAACAAAAGCCGGGAGCAATGACGAAAATCAAAATAACATGTCTGATGCCATTGCTACCACCCAAAGCTAAAGCCTATCCCAAATTACCCCTCACAACACCACCAGGTACGGGCTAAACTGGCGGCTAACAAAGCACATCTTTCAACGAGTGCCCCACCCGAAACCAACAACATGATTTCTCGCTGGATAATTCAGACTGTCAGGGTGACTGTCATTCATGATTCAGTCACAACATGCGGCTTGTTTTCACTCAGTCTCAGAGAACCACACACCACTCTCATTCACCCCCCTTTTCAAGAAATTCCTTTATGTCCTTAAAGGACCTAGGTCGATAATTAGTACAAAAGTGCAAACAATAGAACAACTACTAGTACTTACAAATTCTCGGTCATTAACCGGTAGCGAGCTTTGCAAGAATTTGGAGTACGAGGATACAGGTGCACATGCGAGATTCCTATAGCAATGACACCCGCCCCTAATTGGTTTACAACTGGACTAGTTCATTATAATTGAAGGGATAAATTGTAACTAAATTACCATGAGGGTAATGATGCTTCAATCATACATGACGAAAAATAAAATTTTTACTAAAATATTATTTCAAAATATTTTTTATTCCCTTTTGGTCAATATATAGTGAACGTTCCCAAATTCATTACAAACTAGGATTACAAATTTATCCATATTAGGAATAGATTAAGCCGACTAGGGTCAAAAGTCACAATGGCCTGGAAGCATTCGCAAGATAAGATTTGCATACCAATCAATTACTCATGAATATGTATTATACGTTAGCGTCTGTACGACAAGTGCGGTGGCCAGTTTGCGACAAAAATACAGTCTTATAAAGTCGTATTCCTCCGAATAGGTATTTTCCATTTTGTGTATTTATGTTTAATGGAGAGTAAGATATGCTTTCATGAGAGATATATGTATTTTTCGTGGCAGATGTCACTGCGCTGATTTTGAGGGATTCTTGGCGCCGCAGTTTGGTCGATTTCTTAAATACTAACAGGATTTGCAAGGCATGGGACCACATTTTAAAAGTCCTGATCCTGTGGCTGTGGCTGTGTGTGTGTGCTGATACAAATGAAAGATTCTCTATCAATTATCATTCTAGTCCTTCAACTCTGTCCTAGTGTTTGAGAGTGATTCTGAGCGAGACCAAAGTTTTTCTTTCTTGTGCCATTGTTTCAACTTTTTGTTATCAGTAACTTTACCGTTACGACAGATCTATTTTCTTCTTTTGATATCTCATTTTGGAAAGACTTCCTTTTTGGGACAGCCACCCAAACTTGCTAACGGAACTCGGAAGATTCTAAACTCCTAAAGCACACCTTGCATGTTGAGTGGCTGTCGCAAAAGGAAGTCTTGCCCTCATTTCTTATTAGAATAACACTATAGTACAGTTAAGTTAGGCCTAGACCAAAGTGTTCTGTCTCTAATAGTCGTCGTTAGCCTTGTATCATGGTGGGGTCAGCACTCCTCCTTTATGGAGGAGTGCCGACCCTACCAGAATACGAGGCTAACGACGACTGTTACAGACAGAACACTTCGGTCTAAGTTCAGAAGTTAGGCCTAACGTTAAGTTAGTTAATTCATTCTCATCTCTACATCTGCATCTTGACTTGTTGTTTTTCTACCACCACCATCACTGACCATGGCCACGTCCTTTTGTTGTTCTTCTACTACTACTACTACTACTACTACTACTTCTTCTTCTTCTTCTTCTTCTTCTTCTTCTTCTTCTTCTTCTTCTTCTTCTTCTTCTTCTTCTTCTTCTTCTTCTTCTTCTTCTTCTTCTTCTTCTTCTTCTTCTTCTTCTTCTTCTTCTTCTTCTTCTTCTTCTTCTTCTTCTTCTTCTTCTTCTTCTTCTTCATTTTCTCTCTTTTTCCTATTCTCTGCATTTTCTTCCTCATTACATAATGTGTAATCATCATCAGGTCTAACGTTAGATCTAGGTATTCCGTATTTCCTATCCCTGCTGCTGCTGCTCCTCCACCTCCTCATGCTCTTTCCTTCTCTTTCCTCCTCCTCTTCCTCCTTTTCACCATCTTCCTCCTCTTCCTCCTTTTGCTTTCCAAACTAAATTGAATGCAATAATTATAGCATTTTTATTTCCAGATTTATTCTCTTTATCCCTTTATAGTTTTCCTTGCTATTCAAGGTTTGTATCCAGAATGAGCGGTGTGTTGCAGCAACTGAAGGACTATGGACAGTGGGCCAACAGTGTATCAGGTGGGTTTTACAGTCTAAATTGTTTCAGTTCATTCGTTTTTTGTTTTTTTTATGATTGTTAGTCTTTGCATTCATCACATAATACATTCATTCATTTATTTATCATTCATTCACCTGTTCATTGATCCATCCATCAATCCCCTCACTCATTTATCCATCCATCCACCTGTCCATTCATTCATTTAGTTATTCATTTATCCATCCACCTGTCCATTCATTCATTTAGTTATTCATTTATCCATCCACCTGTCCATCCATTCATTCATTCATTTATCCATCCATCATTGATCCATCCACC
Source organism: Echinometra lucunter (assembly GCA_029962745.1). NCBI lineage: Eukaryota > Metazoa > Echinodermata > Echinoidea > Camarodonta > Echinometridae > Echinometra > Echinometra lucunter. The sequence continues at coordinate 17,067,926 of CM057163.1, forward strand.
TATCCATTCATTCAGTCACCCATCTAGTTATTCATTTATCCATCCATCTACCTAACCATTCATTCAGTCACCCATCTAGTTATTCATTTATCCATCCAATCACCTATCCATTCATTTATTTAGTCATTCATTTATCCATCCATCCACCTATCCATTCATTCACCCTTTAAGTCATTCATTTATCCATCCATCCACCTATCCATTTATTCATCCATTTAGTCATTCATTTATCCATCCATCCACCTATCCTTTCACCCGTTTATTCATTCATCCAACCATCCATCGATCCATGTAGGAGAAATCCCAATATGGAAGATCCTTTTTTGCAAATACCAAATACCATTGATAAGGGGCTTCAGAAAAGACAAAAATACCATGGGCAAATTGCTCCTACAAGGGTGCTTTCAAGAATAAATAACGTATGTCGTTGCAATGGTTGCATAGTGGATACATTTTATCGAACTTTCACCATGCTCCAATTAAGGCCATACTTCACTCAGTGTTGACCAAGGGTATATTTAATCCAGCCTTCCAATCTCTGTGACAGCATCATGTATTTAATTTTTCTGCCTTTGAGTCTATTTCTGCCTTTTTAACCCATTCGTGACAGGAATTATTTAACGCCTAATTTGATCAGCTTTTATTCTTCAAATTGGCAAATCCAACATTTTTATTTTATTGCTACATTTTCTTATAAAACGTCATGTATCTGAAATGAATATAGATTGACGGAAATTATGATGAGAAGTCAAAAAGTTGCCAATTTGCAGGGCAAAACAGTGATTTTAAACTTTCTATCACATTGCCAATTTAAGGATTTTAATGCTTATTTTCCTTTAAAAAAATTTTCAGCATCAAACAACGAATATTAACGCAACCAAATGAACCCAGTTTGTGTAGAATTTTTTGCTCTTTCTGCTCATGTATTTGGTATGATTTTTAGGGCTCTGCATAAAAGTTATTAAACCAAACCACATAATGTGGACCCTCTGTCACGAATGGGTTAAAGGTAGTAGCCCACATTGCAAGTGGCACCCAATCTGCACAAAAGTTTTACTTTAGCTTGCTTTAAGGCATAGAAAAACATGCATTCCCTTTTAGGATGGAGAAGGAAATATTCTACACAAATTTACTTTTATTTTCTTTGTTTTGTAAAGGCATCTTCCTGACACTTTAAGAGTAAAACCATTCATTTTTCACTTACTCTTTGGAATATTGTTGTAAATTTAATAACATGATAGTTTTACATTATAAATATCTGTCATTCAAAATTGAAATTGGCCTTTTCTCTTCAAATTCTGAAACAATGATGTACAAATGTTGGCTACTACCTTTAATAGCCATAGCAACTGTAAGATTTTGATCCTCTTTGACTTCTAGTCTTGTCTCCTTCATCCCATGACAGATACCAGGACCATTGGCTGGCTGTTGATGTCTAGTCCCCTAGTCACATACTCCTTGGTAGCCCTGTACCTGGTCTTGGTCTACTATGGACCCAGGTTTATGGCCTCAAGGAAACCCATGAATCTCAAGTGGCCAATGCTGGTCTACAACTTTGCTCTGGTCATTCTGTCAGCATATATGTTTAAGGAGGTACATTTTTATATTTTATGCTTGTATAACACACCTGTTTTTCTATAAAATGTTTCTGATAGACAGCATACAGTATTATCTTGAGAGTTCATCTGTATTAGTTGTCCATATGTTTCAGGGTTAAGCTTTTGATGTCAATGCAAAAATATCTACCTTGGAAAATTTTGCTGTTTAGATACAGCCTTTGTCAGCAATACCAGATTTGACCTTTGACTTTGTGATGTGATTATCTAATAAATATGCACTTCCTTTAGAATGCTAGATATAGTTCTGCAATCATTCAGTGAAAAATAAATCTTGACAAGGCTGATTTCAAGCCAAACTAGACAATGATTCTATATTTATAACAACCCCACAGAGAAATCACACTGACTTGGGCTTTTTTTAAAAGATTCTTTGGCACTTATGTTAAATGAGCATTATTCTTGCTTAACCCATAGCAGTACAGAGCTTTCTGGAGGTCTGAATTAATCATCTTCAATCCTCAAATTGGCAACAACTATTTTTTTTTTTCCATGCTTACATGGCTTGAAAAAATAAATATTGATATAACATGAACCAAAATGAAGTATAATAGTAAAATTTAATCAGAAATTGCCCATTTGAACATGGAAATAATGATTAAATTGCCAATTTAAAGAGTTTAATGATTAGTTACAATTAAACTGCTCTAATTTGAGAATGCCATGCCATACAGCGTTGGGAATGGGCTCAAATATTTCAGGGAATTTTTTATTTTTCTGCTCATGTATGATAAATACTGCCCAGCATTCTGGATCAACAGATACTGCAAAAGCGTCTTCTAAAGTAGACACTGTACCTCTATGGGTTAATGGTTATTACAAGTCTATTTACTTATTTTGATGTGATATACATGCAGAATACATTCTCTCTTTTGTTGCATGTGACTTTAACTGTAATTCATATTCTGTTGTTTTTATTTGCCTACTCTCTGTTTTCTTCCTCTTATGTCACATTTCATTACATATCTTTTTGTGAGCTTCCCCCTCTCTCTTTATTTCCCTCCCTTGCTTTCTACTTTTTCTTTTCTCTTTCTCACTCCCTTTCTTCCCCTCCCCCTCTCTCTGTTATTTCTTCTCTCTCTCTCTCTTTGCCTATCTCTCTACATCTCTCACTCTCCTATGTCGTTCTCTCCCACAGTTCTTTGTGACCACTGTGCTGAATCCCAAGTTCAATGTATCGTGTCAAGCAGTGGACTATTCTGATGATCCCCTCTCCGTCAGGGTAAGTGGAGATGGTGCACATAAAGCCCTGTTCAGGCCTCGACCTTCCCCCCTCCCCACCTACTTTTAGAGCCAAATTTATATGTTATGTACAGTTTTGCTAGGCCCATATAAATTATTTGTCAGATTTCCTTGCTTTCAGCTGGTTTAGTAGCAAGACAGAAGCAAAACTAAGATGCTGTGAAGTTTTTTCCTCAAGTTTGATATGAAAGAAATGAAAGGCAAAGATATTTTTGATCTCTGGGGTGTTTCATAGAGCTGTTCGTAAAGTTACTCATGACTTTACGAAGGACTTGAATATGAAGTGCCAAATAGGATGCCCAAAGTTTTTCCTGACGTTTTAAAAAGGTATAGTGTGACTGCATATCGCATAATCTCAATTGAATTGTGGCAAAAAAAAATACTTTGCAATAAAATGTTTGTAAACAATAGTAATGTTAACCTACTTCTGCATATTTCAGATTCAGGCGATGTGATTTGTAGTGACCAACTCGATTTCTGAGAATCTCATTTGGCTTGCTATATTCAAGTCCTTCATATAGTCATTCGTAACTTTAAGAACAGCTTTATCAAACACCCCCTAGGTAAGCGACATAAAGACACTGTTGTAAAACCGATGAAAGTTCTGTTTATGCGACGTGTAACGAAGTGCTGTGATCATTTTGCGGGGAGCAATCAGGGTCCAGGGGTCCCAACAGAGGACGGAGTGTTGCTGTTACTTTGCCTTCATTTCAAATATTTACACCAAAAGTCACTGGAAATCCGAATAGAATATCACGTGATCTCATGTATGTATCTTTTCATGCAAAGTGCCAGGTGGAAAATGTGAGACTACGTGTACATTAAATATTCTTTTTCATGTCAATTTTCTCTTTGCTAGCAAAACTTTACAAAAGCTTGAAGTGAACACACCTAACTCCATTTAAAGTCAAAATTAATGCGGTATGAATGCAGAAAATCGTTTTCACGAACTTGGTCTGAGTGTGTGAGTTTTATCCTTTTTTTTGGTGATTTTTTTAAATGAAACTGTGTATTGAATTATAGTGTTACACATTAGGCTCAGATCATAGAGACAAGGGTGTGCTTTCTTTTAGAGGTTTTTTTTTATTTTTTATTTTTGTAGACTAAAGTTCATCTGAGATCATGAACAGAAGATCAAGATATTGCATACTATGCTGTGATACAAGCACAGTGCTAGACACTAACAGGCGCCCGGGATACTGGGGGGAGGGGGGCTCCCAAAATCTTGGTCTGGACCCCCAAAATCTATGAAAATTTGCACATGGCTCAATGCAAGCAGACACCAAAGTTTCCTTCCGGTCCTCCCATACGAGAAATGTTAGTGTGGAGCCCTAAGATAGCATTAAAAATTGCATACCAGTTATGTTTACTCCAAGTAAAGATCATCATTTTCAGATGTATGAAAAGAATGAAGAATTGCATTTTAAAGGCAAAGTCCACCCCAGAAGTTTCATTAATTCAGTAAAAGGGGTTAAATTTGAATGGCATTTTAAAAAAAGAAATGACCTAAATCGGTTAAAGAATAAGAAAATTACACTCATTTACATTTTCTAGTAAATTACTCTTGGCTCTGCAAATTGGCAATACTGATGACATCATATGCGAACAGCTCTCCATTCACTTTGTACATGAAATTTCGCATTTTCTCAATTTTCTTGGAAGTTATACATTTTCTAGCCCCCATAGTCAATGTATGTTCAGAAGAATTGCTTTTTACATAACATACTTTGACTATGGGGTGAGAAAATGTGCAACTTCCAAGAAAATTGAGAAAATGTGAAATTTCATGTACAAAGTGAATGGAGAGCTGCTCACATATGATGTCATCTGTGTTGCCAATTTGCAGAACCGAGAGTAATTTACTAGAAAATGTAAATGAGCGTAATTTTCTTATTCTTTGACTGACTTTGTTCATTTCTTTTTTAAAATGATGTTCAAATTAATCTTCTTATATTGAAACAGTGACCCTTATGGGGTGGACTTTCCCTTTAATGCTCTTGTTTCCTGCTATATTTTCTATGGTCATTGTTCTAATCTGAAAGTTTTGATTTGGAATCAGTTTGAAAGAGTTCTACTGCATAATAGCCTCTTCACAAGACTGAATTTGCTGGAGTTTCATTTTCTAGGCTTTGTTTTTGTCTTTCGATGATGATTTTTGTTGTACTCCTTGATGATGTCCTAAAAATTTGAATTGTCTTATTTATGATTTTTAATATTTTATAGATTTTGGACTTTGATTCCTGTATTATAGATGCTATTTAAATGCTTATTTTTTGGCATCTTATGTAATTACCTGTACAGTGCTTTCTATATGGCTTCCATGTACTATTATTATTATTATTAGAATTAATTAACATACATTCACTAATTCTTTTTTAGCTTGCTGGAGTGTGCTGGTGGTTTTTCTTCTCAAAGATCATTGAGCTTCTGGATACAGTAAGTTCTTCATTTCATCTTTTCCTGTGATATTTTTCATACAAGGGACTTAAAGAATACCCCATGGACAGTATCCTGCTAGAGGGATTACCACAAGGTCTCCTGTGTTATTCGGGGGGGGGGTTTCTTTTAATAATGCCTACCCCCCACCGAAGGTGGTGTTTGAGGCATTATGTTTTCGGTTTGTGTGCCTGTCCGCCCTGCTTTTTTGTTAATGCAATATCTAAAGATCCATTTGAGGTGTGAACTTCAAATGTGATGCTAGTATGTATCACCATAGGAGGACGATCTGATCAGGTTTGGGGGTATGAAAGTCAAAGGTCAAAGGTCACAGAGGTCAATATGTGACGTTTTAGATGTTGTCCTCATTATAAAAGAGATATCCCGAAAACTATTTAAACTTAATGCTCGTGTGCATCACCATAGGAAGATGATCTGATTAAATTTTGGGATTCATAGGTCAAGGGTCACCTAGGTCAATTCTAAAATTTAGGTTTTAGCATTGTCAACACAGTATTTCAAGAACCATTTCATTTATGTACTTTTAATCTTGATCATTTGATGCTAGGTTACCATACCATAGGAAGGTGATCTGATTACATTTTTGGGTATAAGGTCAAAGGTTACTGGGGTCAAAGGTCTCAGTAGTCAAATTCAAATTTTTATGTTTCAACCTTGTTAAAATATCTCAAGAACCATTTTAGGTATGAACTTCACATTTGGTACTAGTGTGTGTCACCATGGTGAAACAAACTGATGGGTTTTGAGGTTAAGTAAATTGAAGGCCACTGGTCATAGAGGTCAATTTCTGAAATTGCATGTATTAGTGTCATTAGTATGATATCCCAAGAACCATCTGAGTTTGAATTTGAATCTTCTACTAATTAGTATGCATTACCATAGTGAGACAAAGTGATTAGAATCTGGGTAAGTATATCGAAGGTCAAAAGATGCAATTATTATCAATGCCTTCATAGCTGTAAAATGAGTTAAGAAGCAGCCGGCAGCAAAACTTTCATTAGTGTACACTGTAGCTCTATATGTGCCTTTTTGTTGTATGTTTTAGTATAACAAGGAAACGACTGTAACAAGGAAAATCCTTTAGTCCCAACGGCCTTGTTTCATTGAAATTACCCCTGTATGATTCAAGGTTATGAAATTATGAATTTTTTAAAGCTGTGCTTGATTAAAGACCAAGGAACAATTTATGGATTCAGCAATCAGTGTAGCCAGCCATATATACACAGCTATTGCTAACCTGAATTGATCTTATTATTTTTTTTTTCCTCTCTTTTATTTCAGGTTATTTTCATCCTCCGGAAGAAGAACAACCAGATCTCCTTCCTCCATGTCTACCATCATGCCACCATGCCTCTTCTCTGGTGGATTGGAGTATGCTGGGTAGCTGGTGGGGCATGTAAGTATCCCTGTCAACATTGGTTCTTAGCTCTACTCCATCCCCCCAAAACAACAAACAAACAAACAAACAAACAAGCAAACAAACAATCAAACAAGCAAACAATCAAACAAGCAAACAAACAATCAAACATGTCTACCATCATGCCACCATACCTTATTTCTGGTGGATTAGAGTATGCTGGGTAGCTGGCGGGGCATGTAAGTATCCCTGTCAACATTGGTTCTTAGCTCTACTCCATCCCCCCCAAAAACAAACAAACAAGCAAACATGTCTACCATCATGCCACCATGCCTCTTCGCAGGTGGATTGGAATACGATGGGTAGCTGGTGAGGCATGTAAGTATTCCTATGGTAACAGGCTTCTTGGCTACATCCCCATCCCCCTGTCCCTCCAAAAACAATTACAAAAAAACAAAAAAAACAAAAGGAAAGAAAAGAAAGCAAGGCATTATTATCATATTGCTTCTCTCCTCCCAGATGTTGAAATGAGTACCAGTAGCTTGTGACATCAATTGAAATAGTCATGATACCAAACCAGTAAAATAGTGATGGTCTGAGATGCTCTGCTGGTGAGGGGAATACGCAGAATTGCAATTGAATCCAGTGACATAGGTGATAGTATAGTTTGCAGGCACAAACCTTGGTCGCTCGAAACATGGACGTAAACCCTGGTCAGTCAAAACATGTATAGAGGTCTGAATACGAGACTGATCATGTTCTGTAGTTGCTCCTGACCTGGGGTGGTATTCTGAGACTGTTTTAACTCTGTTTTAAGTCTGTTTTAGCAAATCGGTATTCTGAACACCGTTTTATCTCTGTTTTAACTTTTGTTTTAAGTTTTGTTTTATCTTTCTAACTGCGCATCTTACCTTGCATGCCTGGCGCAAGTCGTGCGCAAGCGCGTAAAAATACCATATGTAATAACATGGTATTCTGAAGACCGTTTTATCTCCTGTTTTAACTCTTTCCGCTTGACATTTCATGCTCATGAGATAAAACAGCGTGAGAGGTGTTTTAACTTTGCATGCGGTATGTCATGGCGGCAATTTTTCTTGCTCATAAATATTTTGGGTTGGAATGAGGGGGATAACAAGATCCAATAAACCTTGCTTTTATTCCCCAAACAACATTTCGAAAGAATTTTTGCCTCAGGTGGAGAAATTTGGCGATTGTCTGCGATAATATCAAAGACGATTTGCACAAATAATTCTGTCACATCATCACATCTGAATTAAAGCAAGAAATTAAGCGCAAATTAATGCGCTCATTACAACGCGAATATATAAGTTGATGCGTTTCACGCACCCCTTCCCCAGGGAGCGATCCTATTGGCTGAGTCAGCTTAGACTCATCTCGAACGACTTTCCCCATTGGATAATATCTTTGATGTGGGTGTGGCTTTGATGACTTACAACACCGTTAAAACAATTCTCAGAATACCGTTTAAAGACTGTTTTAGCGGTGTTGTAAATCAATGACTTAAAACAGAAGTTATAACAGAACTTAAAACACAGTTAAAACGGTGTTCAGAATACCACCCCTGGACACAACCAGTAGGCTCATGGGCTAGGCTTCTCTCAAGACACATTGCATTCTACTACAGTTTCAATGTAGGGTCTTTGATTGCAGACTAGTGGTGGTACGCAGCAGAGTAACTTGTTACTGGAAAGGGACTATAAATAGTAGTATTGCACTGAATTTACTGAAATTATTTGCTAAAACTTCCTACACACTAAGCCAAGAAACAATTTTAGTTATCTTCTATTTTTCTTCTGTTATGGAGGGGGGGGGGGGTGTATTGATAGAATCCTGTGATAATTAATTTTCATTTTTCTTTTCTTTCGTGAAGCATTTTTCTCTGGAATGGTGAACTGTTTCATCCATGTCCTGATGTATGGCTACTACTTCCTTTCTGCCCTTGGTCCCTGGATCCAGCCTTATCTCTGGTGGAAGAAATATCTGACGTCCCTCCAACTGGTATGTATTAGAACACCCCTAGTTGTATGAAGTGGGACATTCCTTATCACTACCTCACTGTAGAATGCAGACTTGTGTATTTTAATGGTAGGGATGCCCCCTCTGCCCTCAGTCTCTGGATCACACTGTATCTGTGGTATGTATTGAGAAACCCCTAGATTTGTCTGATGGAAGTTCCCTCTTATGTTTCTCAACATTGAGACAGAACTGGCATGGCGCTGCCCAGTGTGATTTTCGCAAACATTGCATGAAGCACCATTCATACACCAAGCGTGAGTGTTGACTACCCACTTTAGTCATAGGGATGTTTGTCTTTTTTTTTAGTGCTCAAGGTGTAGGGTTTGCAAACACTTTGCAATCACATTTCATGTATTTATATTTACCAATCATTTTCTCTCTCTCTCTCTTCTCTCTCTCTCTCTCTCTTTCTCTCTCTCTCCTCTCTCTCTCTCTTTCTCTCTCTTTCTCTCTTTCTCTCTCTTTCTTTCTCTTTCTCTCTCTCTCTTCTCTCTTTCTCTCTCTTTCTCTCTTTCTCTCTCTCTCTCTCTCTCTCTTGTACTCTCTCTCTCCTCTCTACAGCTCCAATTCTTCACAGTGCTGATCCACTGTTTCTTCGTCATGTACCAGCAGTGTGGTTTCCCGAATGGCTACGTCTGGGCTCTCATTGCATACCTCATCTCTCACATTGTACTCTTCTCAAACTTCTACAACCAGGTGAGGAATAGTGCAGGCGAACCTCAGTATAACAAACTCCTCCGGACCAAGGAAATTACCTCCTTATATCGAAACCTTGTTTTATCAGGGCTAAAAAACCAAGAAAAATACATGTACAAAGAAGTGGGACTGGCAAATTTACCTTCTTAAAATGAGAGTTTGTTATACAGTGGAAACTCAGTATAACAAGGTCCTTGGGACCATCAACATAACCTTGTTATAGCAGGAATCTTGTTATATCAGGGTTAAAAAACAATAGAATATAAAGGGCTTGGACCAGAATATTACCTTGTTATATCAGGAATATTGTTATATCAGATTTCTTTATACTGAGTTTCCACTGTATCAGTGTTCTTTATAATGAGGTTCCACTGTGTAGGATAAGGAGAGAAAAGGAAGGGGGAGAGAAAGGGTGGGGGAGGGGGAAGGAGGAGCTGGAGAGAGAGAGAGAGGAGAAAGCAAAGCTTACCTTATCTCTCATATTGTACTCTTCTCAAACTTCTACAACCGGGGGGGGGGGGGGGGGGGTGTTTTATAAAGCTGTTGGTAAGTTACGCACGACTTTACGCACGACTGGAACATGTTCCTGGGTGCTAATCAGATTCTCAATCATTTACATGTAGCACAAGAACATATCACCAGTCGTGCGTAAAGTCATGTGTAACTTACGAACAGCTTTATGAAACACCCCCCTGGTGCGTAATAGAATATAATCGGGAGAGATAGAAAAAGAAATGGGGCAGCACAGAAAGAGAGAGAGAGAAAGAATGTGAGAGGAGGGATTATAACTTGCCTGATCTCTCCCAGGTCGTAATCAGATTGTATGATGTGCGATGGCCTTAAGTCAGAAATTCTATAGGATCTAGAGAAATAGAGACAGAAACAGACTCACAGGAGAGATAAGATTGGAGGGAGAGTGCGATGTCAAAGGGTCAGATATTCATAACCAAGTTTCTGATAGAATACCGAAAGGTATGTTTTAAAAAAAAACCCTTTTGGCAGATTATGCTTAGCTTAGCACCATTACTTTTATTTCAAGTTAAATCGATTTCATGATACAATGTTTTATATTTCTGCAAACATCTTTGTTAGTATCAAATGTCCTTCGATACTTTGATCATTCCCTTTTCAGGCCTACGTGGTGAAGGGAAAGAAGGGAAGAAGCAAGAAGAACGATGGGCAGGTGGAGAACAACGTTCCTGAGACTCCGGGAAGAAATGGAAGGTACAACTTAAGAGAGCGCCCTCCCAAGACCCCGTACAAGGAATAGAGAGAGTTGTGAAAATGTTGCCTTCGGATGACAGCCTGATGTTCATCTATGTGTACAATATGTGAATCATATACTAGCTTTCCTTCATATTTCCAATCTTGGCTCATTTTGAGCAATAGGTAAATAGGCACAAAATGCTTATATTGGTATAACTAAAACAAAAACCAAAAAATAAATGAGAAAAGAAAGAAGTTATTGATCGCTTGGTCAGGGAATGTCCCTTTTTTCTTTTGGCGTGAAATGATCTTTGAGTGTAACGCTCTAAAACTCATCCGTAAAACATGTGTGGATGTCATGTTGTATTTCTTCATAGAAAGAGACATATGGGCCTGGACAGAGGTTGGATTTTTTGAAGGAGATTTCAGTGTGTCTTACATTAAATGTCTACCTCTTATTATCAACTTCTTTCATACTCATAAAATTGTATAATTCCATTTTGAACACACATTTCAGTAACAAAGATTGTTGGATTTAATACATGATCAATTTCATATGATGTTGCAAAAAATATCTATGCCTCTGTAAATGACATCATTACAGTGACACCTTCAGTGTATACGTACCTCAAAATTTCTTCAGAATTTGTAGTGAGCAATGGAGAATGCATCATGTAATATCAATGACAATGATACTCGTGATTTTGACTGCTGGTGTTCATTGTTTCATCTACCCGGTAATGTTTGGGAAATAAGATTACTAAATACTTTTGATCTGTCCTTGTGAAAAAGTAGGATTTATTTTTGGGAGATAAATTAAACCTTTTTATTTTTTCCTGGAACGAGACAGTGCACGCATGTAATGAAGAAAGTTAAGTAATAATCATCATTTTGGATTCGCTTCTACTCCTTTTTGTGTTCTTTATTCAAAATAGCCACTAAACTTTTTCCCACCACAGTGAAGGGTTTGAATGAACGAGAGTTCGCTTATTGCAATGTTTTGCATAGCTAACTAGTAGGTGCAAATATAGGTCCTAAAATAATTTTATATTAGATGAGTCTGAGGGGCTTTTATAAATCTGAAAATATTTGCAACCAATTTAGATCAAACATCTTATCTTGAATTCATCACAATCTTTAAGTACAAAAGCCTGGATTTGTCTTCCCATCCAGATAATCTGAAATGGAAATGACCAAATGCATTACGGTTGCAATGAATGCTTTTCATTTCTGTATAAAGAACACAGTGTATAAATGTATTTTTATAGATAGCGTGAATGTGTAAATTTTGTAACTGAACATGGTTTCAAAGTAGCTTTCTTAGGAATTGCTTTTGAATAGCTTGATGACTTTAAAATGTATGCAGAGTTTTTGTCGAAATGTATGTGTATCTTTTGTTTTATCATGTTTGAAGATTCTTTAACGTGTGCGTTTTGATTGATGTGAACTTGAACTTGAACTGGTTAGTTTGTGATCTGTCACCTTTTTAAAAAAAAAACAAAAAGCTTGATGAAATTCATTTGAAAGTCTACTGGGGACAACAGCATTTAAAACCAAGGCGCACAATTTCAGTCCTGAGAACTGCTTGGTACCAGCATTTTCATGTTGTTTTGGAATATTGTTGTCCAAAATTATCAGTCATGTACATTTTCATACGACAGCATTAAAATGAATCGTGTATTAACACTTGCATGGAACATTGAAAGCTGTATCCACTAAAAATAAACTATGCAATTTGATTTAAAAGAAAGAATCACGCACCTAATAAAACAGTCATTTTACTCTCCATAATATCTAATCATTCCAGTCAATGTGAAGGGCAAAAATGCTACAAAACGCCTTCCTATTTTTGCTTTAGGTACTGATATATTTGTACAATATATTTTTTTCTTTAAATTTGACATTTGGTCATGAGGAATGTTTTTTAATGTCCACCCAAGGATGTGATTTTGGTTTGATGCTGTTGCCAACCTGTGTAGATTTTAGTGATTTTTTTAATCGAAAGACTAATCCTTTCTTTACTTCTTTCCTTGTAAAGGAGATTTCAGACATACATTCAAACTGACATATATATCTATTATTTATTTTAATCTTAGCCTATGCTGTATTGTATATATGTGTGTTTCTAATATTCTCAATCTGTATAGTAATGTGCCTGTTTTGTAGTATCTGAAATAACAAATAGTTGAAAACTGCTGCTAGTGCCAACTTCACTAATCATTAATACATTCCTATGTTTCTGTTAATAATCTACTTCAGCCTCATTGTAAAACTAGAAATATTCCAAGATGAAATATTTGCCAGTTGTTAACGACAGCCAATTTCAAAGCAAGAAACTTTTGTAAATCGCCAAAACTTCAATATTTTGTCTGCTGTAATTTGTCAGTCTCACGACATAACGATACAACTTTGTAAGTCTGAACTACACATGAATAGTATGTGAAAATTCTGTTCGAACAATCTCTCATGTGTTTTCTTGATGACCTTTCTACTAAAATTCATCAATTTTCATCAAACTAACAATCCATTGTGATTTTTTTTTTTAAATAACAGCATAGCACGTTTGTATATTTGAAATATCAAGCAATTATTTGAGATTTGAGCTACTGGAGATTTTCAAGTCTTAGTATCCAGTCATAAACTTGCTAGTCTCCTTGACACTACTGCACGGTTGCTGCTATGACAGGCAAAGATGAAATGGGGGTCCATTTGAATTCTTGATCATAATCTTAAGACTATGGGCAAAAGTTATAGTGATAGCTTAGATAACATTTTACCTCAAGTAGGTACTTTTTGCTTTGAGAATATTATAGAAAGAACGTTATTTTGAATGTCAGGATTGAATGGAAATATGGCTAGGATAGAATGCTTTAGGAGTCTGACTTCACTTGAACAAAATGGAGATTTCTCCATCATAAATATGTTACTCTGTTTTGATATTTCCTTTCTGTGCCATACAAAGAACTGGAATTGTTTATTTTGTAAATTGCAGGTGATTTTATGCAAAATGAAGATATACCCTTACATGTATTTGTGAATATTTTTGCAGCATTCTCAGCTGCAGTTTTTGTGTATGTGTGAAATTACCAAATTTGTACCATACTTGTGTTGCTGAAAAATCATTGCTTGTGGACTGATGGTCCTTTCACTTGGTTTTACCAGAATATATGCAATTACAGTGTATTATGCTGATAATGACAGCTACACTGCTGAAATTTCAATTCAGCATTATATTTGATACATAGATTTTACTAGCAGGTACTTCTGTCATAAAAAGTGGTGGATTTGATTCAAAGTTATGCTTCCAAATTGAGAATGCAATTTGATTATTTTACAATGCACCAATGGCCAATTAGGCAAGACAAAAAGTTATTCAGTGCTAGATAGCCCTCATCGAATATGATACAAGGTATTTGCTGCTATGTCAGGGAAATACTAAAAACACCTTGCCTAGTTAGTTTTATCACAAAATATGAAATTTGTGTTATGCATTTTGTAGTTAATTTGATATATAAATTTCCACTCATCAGGCAAGTTGTAATTATCTGGATATTGTGAAAAAGGCCTAGAAAAATTATGGAAAATTTGCAGATGTTTGTTAAAATTAAGATACAGGAGATGGTAGGCAGTAGAACTTGATTACTGTTTATTAAGAACTTTTTAGACAGTCTGAAATATGGATTTGAGCTTGAAATAATGTTTGGACAATGAATCACCTTGATTTTTTACTCTACTTTGCTGCGTTTTACATTTCTATTTCAATCTGAATTGAAATCAGTCATTATCTCTGAATTTTAGCACAAGGTATGACATGTTCGAGATTGAAATATGTTTCTCCAATATATGTATGTGGTTTTGTAAATTTAATTTTCCATCATTTCATATGCATCTGTTATAGATCAATTTGGTAATCTAACCTTTTGTTTATTCCAGTCACTCGTCATTTGCTAGAGGAAATGTGATTTAGAAAGATGAGTAAATTCCATTTCAAGTACATATAAAGATGAAAGGAAATATATGAAAAATGAAGTGATGTCACTGTCTTCGACACATAAAAATCATCATGTTGATGGTAACAAATGAAATTTTCCAATGTGAGAGGTCACATGTTACTTTTTTTTTGGGGGGGGGGGGGGGGGGATGAAATACTCAAAAGTAATCAATGCTATCATTTTACTGTTAGGGCAAGTATTCAATTATTAGGTTTTATGCAGCTGAGGAGTATATTATTCCAAACACTTTGACATATTTTTTGAGAAATCAGAACAGAGATCATTCCATTTGAACTTGATTGCATCACCCTTGATTTTCATGGATCCATCTCTGTCTTTTAACCCTTCCATTCTCATCCTGACTCTTTGTCTTTCTCTTTATCATCTCTTATCATTATGTGTTAACCCTTAGCGGAACAGTTTGTCTTTGTCTTGACACTTTTGCAGTGCATAATTCAACTGCAGAAAGAGAAAAAAATCACTGTAAACGTTTACATCAATTTCAAATGCAGTATGTTGCAACATTCTTGAATAAGAGCAATGTCACTGCAACTAGTCATTAAACTTTCTAAATTGGCAGTGCAGTGAAATTATGTCATCACCATTTCCATGGGCAAATTGGCAGTCTTTTTTTTTTTCAATTATTTTTTTAACATTTCATTTGAATTCATTTTATATACATATATTTTCAAACTATGTAAGAATGAAAGATGATAATAATTGTTGCCAATTTGTGGAGTGAAAGCTGATTAATGTAGGCAATAAGAAAGCTCTGTACTGCTGTTGGTTAACTTCAATATCTCGCTTTTGTCACAATTTTTGTTCCTTCTTTATTTCTTGTCGTTAAAAATCCTATATGTTTGTCTTGCATTTCTCTTTATGATTATCTTTTTGTTCACATGTTTATGTGCATTTTCTTTTCATCATCCTCCTCCCCTGATTCTTCTTTTGGTCACCGTCATCAATCTTTGCAGAGATGTAATCTTAGTATACATTTGAATAGATGTGGTCGGAAGAAAATTGAATGGTTGCCTACTCAAATTGACCTTGTGTCGAGACTTACTCGTATAAATTCCACATCTTCTACAGTTAGTGTTTGTGTGTGAAGAATTAAAAAACGGTTTTGCCACACTTGTATGCTGTTTACATGAAAAAAATAAATGAAATAGAAGTCTCCAAAGTATTCTGAATGTGTGTTTTTATTTGATACTATGATTTTGACATGTATACATGTACATGTATATGTAGCAGTGTGTCCATATCCTTTAATTGATTTCACAGACTGAATAAGTTACTGGGTAATCAGAATGCAGGTAACCATCTCTGGCCTTTATTATGCTTTCATTTAGACTTCGTTTTGCATTTTCTTCTTTTCGCTCTTCCTCTCTTCTGCTTCTTTTCCTTTTTCATTCCCTTCTTTCTCTTAAGAGTTTCTCCCTTTGCTCTTCTTTTTCCTTTTTTTTCCCCTTCATTTATTATTTTCTGTCTCCCTATTGTTTTTTCTCTTCTCCTCCCAAGATGAAAAACCAATTGAAACCAATTGAACACCCTTTGCATTTCCATTGGTGTTCAGTTAGATTTCAATTGGTACCAATGGGCCTTAATAGGTTTCAGTTGGTCAAAATTAGATTTCTGTTGATGTCCTATTCCTACCAGTCAAGGGGTCAATCGGTCCCAATTGGTCCAATGGGATTTTAATGGGACAGTTGGTTTCAATTGGGATCAATTGGTTTCAATGGGGAACAATTTGGACCAATTGGCTCCAATGGGGACTAATTGGGACCAATAGACAATTTGTTTTCAGTGGGGATCACATGACTGGTTTTACCTTATTTGCATATTTGCTGTTTTTTCTTGAAAATTCAACAAAGTAGAATACAAATGCATACATATTTCTTTTTATGAATATTTATTCTAAATATAAATATTTCACCCAAAAATGTATGATTTTGCATTACATATTTTGAAAAACAATTAAAGATTGATTCACTAACCAGAATTTTGGTGTAATACACTGATTATGCTATATAGGAAATCAAATTGAATGTTTTAAGGACTTCAATTGGTTTCAATTAGACCAATTGACCCCATTTGACCAATTGGCCATGAATACCCATTGAATACACATTGAATACCAGTTGAAATTCTAAGTTGCAGTCACCAAACCATGCAGTTGGAAATATCAATTCATTATGGACTTTAATACCAATTGGAAGTGTATGGAAAGTGAAACAATGAGTCCCTATTGAAATCGATTGGCAATTGGTCCCCATTGCCCCAT
>CM057163.1:17085309-17117137 GCA_029962745.1 Echinometra lucunter
TAGATAAACAGAAGAACTTGAAAAATGTTAACCCCTTGAAAATTGCGAAAGCAATTAGGGATGTGTGTATTCAACCAATAGAGTTTATTATACCCATAAGTACGGGATAAGTGCAAAAACATCAGATGAAAGCTATCTCACAGATTCAGATTATAGGTAACATACCTGTAAAGGTTACAGAAAGTAGAACAGGAACAAAAGGGGTGATATATGGAGTCCCTGTTGAAACTTCAGAAGAAGAGTTACTTGAAGAATTAAGAGCCCAGAATGTAACGGCAGTAAAAAGAATGGTAAAAAAAGACCAGAGGAACAAGACTGATCATGGAACAGAGGGGGCTGGTAAGAATCAGCAGTATATCCCCATGAAAAGTGTTGTACTAACTTTCAGTAGTTCAGATCTTCCAAAAAATCAAAGTTCAGATCAAAGATCAGATCAAAGTGAAAAATACTTCTAATGTTCGTCCTCAAGTAATACCTACAAATGTGGCACCTACTACTGGATCCGCCAATTTCCCAAAATACATTCCACAACCACCATCGGAATTACCTCCCCAGGCTACCACTTCAGCCCATGCAATAATCAGAAGTGAATCAGAAACAAGTCCAAAACCCTCTCCAAATATAAACTTTATAGCTACAGCTAATGACGATCAAATTATAGAGTTCATATGTAAATTAATCCTTTCTTTTACAGAGGGGAAAACAGAAGACGATATCAATGCCTTGATTGTGGCAGCAGCAAAAAGATTGCTGCAACAAAAAAGAGAGCACTTAGCGCAACATGGCAGGGATTAAATTTATTATGGTCCTGCTTTCCATTCTTCAATGGAATTCTCAAGGTTTACTAGGACACGCCAATGAACTTCTGAATCATTTGAAAGCACATAAAGAATATAATTTAATATGTGTTCAGGAAACCTGGTTTCAAGAATATTCTACTTTATTTATTCCTGAATATACATGTCTCACAAGAAATAGAGAAAGTCAACCTAGAGGAGGTTGTGCCATATATTTGCACGATGGTATTGATTACGAGGGTCCAATTAATGATTTAAATCTAGAATTACAACAAGTGAACATTATGTGGCTAATGAAAAAGTTTCCATCATAAATTTTTACAATCCATGTAAGAAACTGAATGAATCAGTATTGAATAAATTACTGAAATATGTAAATAAAAAGGATAAATTGATAATTGTAGGCGATTTCAATGCACACAGCACCCTGTGGGGTAGTGAGAAAACAGATAGAAATGGACGCGCCATTGAGCAATTCATAAATGAGAACAATAATATGTAATAGTTTAGAACGACAAAACAGGAAGCAGATTGGACCCACGTACTGGGAAATTGTCGTGCCTAGATTTATGTATGTCCTCCCCATCTCTGGCCAGTAAGGCGATGTGGAAGGTTATGGAAAATTCTTTTGGAATTGATCACTTCCCAGTCATTATTCAAATAACAATTGGAAAGAATGGAAAACAATGTAAAAATCATATTAATGAGGAAAAAATAGCACATGAACATTTGTCCTTCAAGAATATAAACTGGCCTAAATTCGCAAATAAATGTAAAGCTATCATAAACGATAAGTTATTTAATACTGAGGATGACGTCAAAAAATCTTATGAGTTATTCATGAAATATTTGAAGGAATGCATTTATGACACGATTCCGAAAAACAGAAAATCGGAACGGAACCCGGTTCCCTGGTGGAACAAGGAATGCACTGCAAATATAAAAGAAAGAAATACATTAAGTAATTACCTGTCATGAAAAATTACGTTCGACAGAATTGAAGAATTTAAGAAAAAGAAAGCAGAAGCCCAGCTAGTTCTTCGGCAAGCAGAACGAAAATATGTTAAAAATTAAAAATCATTAATAAGATACGGGAAACGGGGATTTTCATTTTCCCTTTAATGCCAATCTAAAAACCTGGCAAGGACCCAAAGAAAGTCTCCTCCTACAGACCAATATCACTGATATCATGTTTTGCTAAAGGTATAGAGCTTATGATAAAAGAAAGATTACAATTATTGCGCAACTTCCTTCGTTGGTTTCGAAAAGGGCGCAGTACCACTGACAATATTGTCCCACTGGAAAACGACATTCAGAAAGCTATTAATTGCAGCGAGCATTATGATAGCAGTATTCTTGGATGTCGAAAAGGCTTACGACAGCCTCTGGATCGAAGGATTATTATTTAAACTTAGGCAATGTGGTATACAAGGTAATATGTTAAATTATTTAGCGAATTATGTAACGGAACGTACCTTCCAGGTAAGAATTGCAAACATAGAATCCAAAACATACAAAATGCACAACGGTCTCCCTCAGGGGAGCGTCCTGAGCCCTCTCTTATATAATATAATGATGATAGATATTCCAACTGACCCAGAAGTGACAATATCTATTTATGCTGATGATTGCGCAGTATGGATATCAGGTAAAAATATTGACAATATTGGAATGAAAATTCAAACATATTTAGACATACTATCTTCTTGGTTCAGAGAGTGGGGTTTTAAACTTTCCTCCGAGAAAACTGTATCCGTATTATTCACTAAAAGTACAGTTAATGTCCCCCCACCTGTAATAAAGTTGGAAGGAAGTATTTTGACATATAAAAATAACCATCGTTTTTTAGGAAAGATACTGGATAGCAAATTGACTTGGCAACTTCATACAGAAAATGTGGTTAGAAGAGGTAAACGAAAATTGAATATACTACGAAGTTTGACAGGAACAAAATGGGGAAGTTCGTCAAAATCCCTGATGACTGTCTACGGAGCAATTACTAGTATAAGATCTCTCTTTGACTACGGATGCCAAGCATATGACAGCGCAGCTGCTACTACAAAGAAGATGTTAGACTCAGTGCAGTATCAAGCACTTAGGATATGCGCTGGTGGTCTAGCTTCATTGCAGGTGGAAATGGGAGAACCCCCATTAGATTTAAGAAGACAGATGCTATCAAGCAAGTACAGACAAAACATTGAAAGACACGTCGATCCTCCATTGTTGAAACATATTAAACCATGTTGGCAATTCGAATATCTTAAAGGTAAGAATGTAAGTAAACCTTTCGGATATAGGCTCCAGTGCAAGATAGGGAATGAGATCAGTATGGAAAAGATAATCCCCCCAGCTTTTCCGCCGTGGTTGTTTTGTCCACCAATAATATCCACAGAATTAAGCTCACAAATAAAGAAATCAGATCACCCAATTCAATTACAAATAGTTTAGAATTGATAAACACAAAGTAGTTAAACCAACTTCACATATACACAGATGGATCCAAAATACCCAAAAAGGCGATCAGTTCAGCTGCTTTCTATGTTCCTTATTTCTCAATATGCCAAGGGAAGAGATTATCTAATTTCACCTCTTCTTACAGGGCCGGATTGATGGCGATTTTTCTTGCTCTGGAATGGTTAGAAGACAAAATATATACACAGGTGTGGTTATATTCAGTGACTCTTTAAGTGCACTTTTATCCTTACAGCAGCAACCCTGATAGCAGACGTACGTCTTTAAGACGTCATAAAATGGTCTCAAACTGGTCCACACGTCATACGTCGTATAGACGACTATTTTGCGACGGCAATATAACGTCTTTTTTATGACCAATATTTCCCCACTTTTTGTTTGACCATAATATGATGTATATTTGACGTCGACTATTTACCACTTTATTACGTCTTCTCTAAGACCAGAATAAGACGGGGTTTTTACGTCAATTATTTCCCACTTTTTAACAGCTTTTTAAAGACCACAATATGACGTGTTCTTAACGTTATTTTTTACATCCATTATAGGCCTATTGCTAGGCCCTACCAATTTCTTATGGCTTGTCCAATAATTATAATCAACAATAAAAATCATTATCAATATCATCAGTAGGCCTAATTAATTAATAGGCCTAGTATTAATTAATCAATATCATTAATTATCAATATTATTGCTGTTGATAATTATCATTATCAATAACAATAACCATTATAAACTTCCTGCATTTTTAAGACATGATATTAATTCAAAGGAGAAATTTTTAATTTGTACCCCGAAATAAGGTAAGCGTTCCATGAAGAGTTTTGTCAATGATTTTTATTGACAACTGTTATAAGCTACTAAAAATCCTTGCATTTGATTGGCTGAGAGGAAATTAGTCGGTGAAAATCACTGACGTGACTCTTCATGGAACACTCCATCATCTCATTTATCATGCTGTGCACGTGTGGCCGTGGTATGTAGCACTCGACGCGAGTCGGGTTATCAACAACTCAGACAAGGGGACAACTCGGTCCTACTGTGAATACGCTGACCGAATTGTCCTACCATGACTGAAAATTTCATGAAGTTTTTAGGGTTAGATTTAGGGTAGGGTTTAGAATTAGGGTTAAGGTTAAAGTTAGGTGATAGAGAATGCCGGGAGCCCGGGACAACAGTCAGACCCAAGACCGAGTTAACCCGGATCATGGCCCCGGCCCGAATCCTGATTTGGTCGAGGCGCTGCTAGCAGTATGCATATGAATGCCTCGTGTAAGTCATCATGTTGCATGTTTACCGTATGCGTAGACCTATTTCCATCAGTTTTATTGTCAGTGTTTGTACACGTACGGTCGGATGAATCAGACGTTGGACAGATGACTGGATTTCTGGCTTACGACAGGTATGAATGCATTCTTTCTGTAGATAATTATGGGTATAATCGTGATCCAAGTCCCCCTCATTCACCTTGCACAGTTAATGCGGCAGCCCGAACGCTTGCACATACCATGCATAGACACAGTCATGTCATGACAGTAGCCGATACGGTTGCCTATCATAAGCCTGGCTAGCCGCTAGGACTTCCTTCCACCTCATCACCCTCATACGTGTGTGTGTTCATACACACTGAATGAGAGACAGAGAGGGGACTTATACACGATTAGGCCTACCTAACTCAGTTCTATCCTGTGGCGGTACCAGGATTGTTGAAGTGGAGGGGGGGGGGGGGCAAATGGAGGACAAAAGAAAATGTTGGGGGCAGGGCCAGGGGCAGTCAATTTTTGTTTGCGTTTATGGAAAAATTGAGCATGAAGCGCGAGTTTTATCGCCGGCGTAAATCCACTTTGAGGAGTGGGGGGGGGGGGGGGATAATTGAATTTTTGGACTGTTTTTTTTCCTCTTACACACATTTTAATAATATCAATTTTGTGAGCGAGCGAAGCGAGCCAATAAAAAATAACCGTTTTTTTATTTTTAATCGCAGTTTCAAATAAATATTTTAAAATATGACGGGCGAGCCAAGCGAGCGAGCCAAAAATGACTACTTTTCTTGTTTTTAATCACATTTTAGAAAAGAAATGTGAAAATATGAGTGAGCGAAGCAAGCGAGCCAAAAATAACCACTTTTTTGGTTTTCATTAGAAGTTTTGAAGAGCTGAAAATGGTATTTTAGAGCACTTGAAAGCTTGAATATGATGCTTATGACAACATCTACTTATTTACAAATTACTGTATAATTTTTCTTTTCAGTCCTCAAAATTTCTGAGGGGAGCAACTGGGGGGGGGGGGGGAAATGCCCCCCCCCCCCATGCCCACCCTTGGTGCCACCACTGATTCTATCACTTACTGTCTATTCACAGACACAGTGCTATTGTGAAGTGATAGCGCTGTGATCTGAGTAGTACTAGTAGATCTAACTGTTACACATGACATGGTACAACTACATCTCAATCGGGCATAGGAAGCAAATGGTTAACCATGTTGATTAAGCTGAATTCTCTCAGCTATAAAAGTGACATTGTAAAATTGAATGTTTGGTTGATGTTTTGGCATTATCGTGAAATAAGTCACCAGCCCATTCACTGCTGTTTATTTCGTCAGTGCTGGTCACAGCTGGTGACTTCTTTCCACTTTCATAACTCTACTAACAGACGTCTAGACTTTTGAGCGCACATGCGAGAAGAGAAGTTACTTATTTCACATCAAGGCCGATGTTTTTTTCCACTTCTTTATTTTGATAACTTAGAACTTACCCAAAACGATGATTTATTGGCCTTTATTGTGAAATACATCACCTCTCTTGTTGCATGTGCTCTCGCATTGCACATGTACAAAGTTTATGTTTATGCTTATTCAATTTCCAGGATGTATAATGACATGACAAACAAATTTCAAAGGAAACATAACGGCATACATTATAACATAAGCAACAACCAATGCCTAGGGATTACCTGAAAGAAATTATAATTTCTGTCTGAAGGCTCCCCTCGTTGGCTGTTGTTAAACAAATTGATACAAAGAAGATCCGCAGCGAGTAGGTGACAGAAGTAAAGGGATAAGAAATCTCAATGGAAAACAGTAAAATCAGAATGAAAATAGGAGGGCTAAAAGTTGCATATCCATGCTGCCATATTAAAAAAAAAAAAAATGGGAGTGGAAAGAAGTCACCAGCACTGATGAAATAAATGACAGTGAATGGGCTGGTGGAGTATTTCACGATAATGCCGATTTATCACTTCATCTGCACTTGGGTATTTTGTTCTCTCCGCCAAAGGTCAACCGGAAGTTTGAGATCTCGAATATACAGTCTAGATCTATATAGATCTATGCAAATGCAAGTGCCAATTACTTTTCTGTATTCCGAATGGGTTCGCCAAAATTTTGTGTGTGTCCTTGTCTGACGCCACTGGTTAGATCATGATTGAAATGATCTGAGGTCAGCCAAATCGCCGGGGGGGGGGGGGGGGGGGGGGGTAGGGGTACACACAGTATATAATGTGTGATGGGTATTTTGGAGAAGACCCTCATTTTTACACTCAAATTTCCATTCCACCAAAATATAGCATTTTCTTCCTATTGACAAAATGAACAAAGAAAACCGTTCTAAAGCATACCATGTTCTTCTTATCGAGAAAAAACAAGAAAGTAATCCATTTCAAATTTTCGTTTTGCTGTTCCGTTTCGCATTAAGCCGTTACAGTGGGCTTCATTTCGGTGAAAATTGGCGAAGGCGAACTGTTCCAAAGACCCTGTTTTCACAAACATTTGTAGTTCCAAAACCTGTTCCAAAGACCCTCCTTTCCCCTATAAGCCCGCTCCAAAGCCCCCATTGTTGTGTCTTTTGTGATGTTATTGCACAGCTACGTGCATGCACAAAATTTTTTCAACATTTCAACAAAAAAAAAACAAAGGCTGTACATATGCTACATATGATTTAATGAAGTTGTTGTTAGACCCCAGTCAAGGATGCTTTAGAGCCTAACGTGTTGCCTGTTGGACTGTATTGAACATGAAAGTTTGCCATTGCAACAAAGTGACATTGTTAACGTAAATATTTCATTCTGTTTCAGCAGAAACTTTTTGTGTAGAAATAGAGGAGGTGAAGTCAGAGTTAAGGGAGAATAGAAAGTTGCTGAGAGCCATTCTAGAGAGGCTGGAATACAATGGTGCAGTGGAATATGCTCAAGTACATCGTAGGGCTCCCTGACAACAAGTCAGCTCTTCCTTTCAATATTAAAGCAAGAGCACTTAGAAGAGCTGGACAGAGTCCTTCAGCATATTCCTGAAAAGAGAAAACAGTTAGTATCATGTTTTAATGAAAAAAAAAATCATACAAACTAATAACCCTGTTTTATTTCTGGAAAAATGAATAGGGCATAGTTCCTTGCCCAATTACCTTCATGTAATTAAGTGCAGAACCATCGTTCATGCGCTCTGACCAGTGCAAAATGCAAAGTGCAATATCTCACCCTTGTGCACAAACCTGCATGTTTTGTTTTGCAAACTTTCCTGGTGCAGCAAATGATTATGAAGTATTAAGTATGAAAAAGGCTCCTTTTTCTGATTAGAAGTTGAGAATATGTATTGTTCATGAGACAGTCCCCGTAGATAGGGCACCCTAACAAAGAATTGAGATAGTGAGAAAGTAGTAAATAAACAGTTAAATTGCACACAGAAAGTGAAGGAATGTTGGTAACAATTTGATATAAACAACAGCTGAAATACTGGTATCCGAAAGTATGTTACCTAGAAGGAATGTTTATTCTTTTAGTGAATCATAAGTAAAAGTAATGTGTACCTTAATTTATTTATGAAACCAAATTAGAGGGCTCTAAATATTAAGTAATTTTTGCTGTATTTCTACTTCCATTCATAATAAACGATGTGAATGTCATCTTGAAAGCACTAATGACTGGTCCCTTTACATGACAGTGCAACAAACTTTGATTCCTTGCTTTCTCTCCTACACATAGGTGAGTCACTTCAGGAGGATGTGCAGACACTGTGGAGGGAGTAACCCAGATAATGAAGAACCTGATGGAGCCTGATTGGCAGTCAGATACAACTGGAAGAGGCAGATGGGTACAAAGAGGAGCTTTTCTTCTTTAAAGTTCATTACTGATAGGTAAGGATCCTTTTCTTACTGAGATACGACTACTGAGTGTGTTCTTTCTATAGGCTTCTTAATGTTAGCAGTTTGCTCATCTTGACCTCACACAATATTTTTTAAATTATTCTTTTAGATAAAAGTAAGTTGATGGATGTCCTGTAGACCTGTCAGTATTCTGTTACAACGATTATAATACCTGTAGTTAAATCGATAAAGCTCAATCATATTAGGTACTTTCTGAATTGAAATTGCATGTATAATTACATGGATGTGGATATGTCGTTTTTAAGGTAAAATGTGATCTAGCCAATATGAGTAAAGTTTCAATTACTAGTACATGCTCTTATAAATATATATATATATATATATATATATATATATATATATATATTTATACACTCAAGGTTTTTATCTACACCCAACAACGAAGAGAATCACGGGACCGTCAGATGTGCGAGAAGCAGATGTAACACCTGCAACTTTGTGTCACAAGCAACTAGCATCAAAGGCCCTAAGTCAACCTGGCATATCAGGGACCATTTCATATGCACGGCAACCAACTTGATATATGCCATTGTGTGCACCACATGTGAAATGCTATACATCGGTGAGACTAAACGGAGGATGGCCGATCGCACCAATGAACATCTACGCTCAATCCGACTGCACACGACAGGGCTTCCAGTTGCACAACATTTCCATCTCCCTGGGCACTCCATCAACAATTTCAAAATCTGCGGCGTGATGAGATGTTCTGGAGCGAGTGATGAGGAACGCAAGATCCAAGAAGAACGCATCATCCACCGCCTAGGATGTCTCCAACCTAACGGTATCAATGCTGCTTTCCGCTACTTTCCGATGAACTCTTAGTTTTGTTGTCATTGTCCTTGCTTTTCATTTTTTCAATTTTCTTTCTTTCTTTCTCTCTCTCTATCTCTTTTCTCATCTCTTCTCTCCCTTTTCTCCTCTTCTCCCGGTTTTTTCACTTTTTTTCTCTTTTTCTCTTTCTCTCTTTTTTTTCTCTCTCTCTTTTTTTCTTTCTCTCTCTCTCCTTTTCCTTTTTTACTTTTCCTCTTTTTTCTTTTTCTCTTCTCTCTCTCTTTCTCTCTCTGTTTCTTCTTCCAGTTTCTTTCTTTCTCGCAGGCTTCAGCTTTACTACTTCTTCTTTCTGCCTCCCTCTTTTCTTTCTTTCTCTCTCCCCCTTTTTTCCGTGTCTTTCACTTTATTTTAGCTCATGTACTTCTTTGTTACGTAATGTGCGCCACTCTGTCTGGTGCGCCTTACACCTAGGACTTCAGCAGAGTGTGCGCGCTGTTATCATGATAAACGACGCATTTTCAAATTGACATTAAACACTTGATAAAGCCCTATGGGCGAAAATTCGTGAAATTTCTTTGGTTTACGGAGTTTTTTATTCGTTTTTTAGTTCTTGATATCACCAACTCCGAGCAGAACACTATCTACTTTGTTTATATATATATATATATATATATATATATATATACACATGATATATAATATATCTGTAAAGCGCTTAGACACGTCTCAGAGAAATGTACTAGGCGCTATATAAATGGAGAATATTATTATTATTATATCCATTAAACATTATTGTTCTGACAGATGCATTGATCGAGGGCGAGTGCCTCTTGCACATCCGTTAAAGAGGTTGAGGGGTCATCAAATACGTGTATGTACCAACGGATGTCACAGAAAGGATACAGGGATACAAGGAGAGAAAATGATCTCAAAGATTTAGAGGCCAAAGGTCATAGAAGTTTTTATGTACATAGAAATGGTTCATTCTTGCAATAATTCAACCATTTGACGGATAAACTTTGCTTATGTACATGTATGCATATGGTTGGGACAATGATCTAATTACATTTTGGGGTCTCAAGGTTAAAGCTGAAATGTCATAGAGGTCTTTATGTAAATAGAAATGGTTTGTTCTCACAATAACTGCACAGCCATTTGACGTGTGAACTTCAGATGTGGCTCATGATGCATATGGGAGGGACAATGATCTGATAAGATTTAGGGTGTAAAGTTCAAAGGTTATAGAGGTCATATACATGAAGATTGCTTTTTCTTGCAATAACTTATGAACTCTGTGCTGTTCAACTTAAACTTGGCTCATTTATGCATATTGGAGGGACAGTGGTCTGTGTAGATTAGGGAATCGCAAGGTCAGAGATGTCATTGTTTGTATACATGAAAATGAAAATAAACAACATAAATGTGCCATATCATTTTCAATTATGGCAATGGCATGGGCATAAATTTCAATGTGGTTGAGGATTCATATAGATTGTGTTATCTAAGCCAGGTGCTCTTGTTCTTTATTGTATTTCTAAATTCTAATTTCTGTAGATTCAAATAATATACTGATGTCTATCTTTTTCAATTTTGCTCATAATCGTAATGTGTGTGTGATAAGCCTTGTCAATGCAATTTGTTATACTCAAGTGTTTGTATTATTTATTATATTCTTAGTTCTGATTGAGTTTATCCTCTTAGTCTTTCCATTTTTTTATAGACAGGCCAAAAATTTGTAATACCTTTCCTTCTCTATGTACCTTCACTTTTTGAAGTGTAGAAGAAAGTTTTATAATTGAGGAAAGACACATGTACTAAGTTTTGAAAATGCAATTCTGTGCAATGTTTCTGTCAGATTCATTAAATATTCTTTTTGTCTTGGCATTTGAAAATAATTTTTAACAGGTTTTTTTTTCTGTATTTAATGGCATTGTACGATTGCTCTTATATACATGAAACTGTATGTGCCTAAAATGACAAGTGAGGAGTAAAACATCACATCTAAAGTATGTCTTTACAACGTCTTGTACTATCATGAAAGGGAGAGACAACCCTAGAAGTTTTACTGTTTCAATAGAAGGAGATGAATTTGAACAGCATTTTAAAAGCAAAATGAGCAAAATCAGTCAAAGAAAAAAGAATATGTCATTTACTTATGTCTTAAAGACATTAGTTTGCACCTGCACAAGACGTAAAATAAGACTTATTTTGACGTCACTTACACTCATTTACATTTTCTAATAAATTGCTATCGCCTCAGCAAATTGGCAACACTGATGACTTCATATACTAGCACCCCTCCATTTACTTTGTACATGAAATGTCACATTCTCTTAATTTTTTTGGAAGTTACATATTTTCTCTTCCATACTCAATTTAGGTCCTATGTTATGTAAAAAGCAATTCTTCTGAAAATACATTGACTGTGGGGGTTAGAAAATGTGTATCTTCCAAAAGAAATTGAGAAAATGTGAAATTTCATGTACAGAGTGAATGGTAAAGCTACTTGCGTATGATGTCATCAGTGTTGCCAATTTGTAGAGCCAAGAGTAATTTACTTTAAAATGTAAATGAGTGTAAGTGACGTCAAAATACGACGTCTTATTTTACGTCTTGTGCAGGTGCAAACTGACGTCTTTAAGACATAAGTAAATGACGTAAAAAAGATGTAAGACATGACGTGAAAAGACGTAAAAATGACGTGATTTTTACCGGTCTGAGAGCTCCAAGGACGTCTTAAAGACGTCTCCTTTTTACCAATAAGACGTAGAAATTACGTCAAAATATGACGTTACTATGACGTCTTCCACTGTTGCAAATTGACATCTTTAAGACGTAAATCAATGACGTAAAAAAGACGTGAGAGAAGTCGTAAAAAGACGGGAAAATGACGTGAATTTTACCAGTTTGAGGGCATCTGCTTTGGTCTTAAATACGTCTCAAAGACGTCTTATTTCACCCAATACGACGTTAAAATGACGTCAGAATATGACGTCTTATTTGACGACTTGTGCTGGTGCAAAGTTTCGTCTTAAAGACGTGGTAATAAGACGTAAATAAGACGTACGGCACGACATAAATAAGACGTAAATATGACGTATTTTCTACCAGTCTCTGCTATCAGGGAAAAGGATGAACCCATTATTACAGAAATTCCGACTATTATTACTACACTTAAATGTAAAGGAATTGACATCTATCCTGAATGGATCCCAGGACACTGTGGAATAGTAGGAAATGAAATAGCAGACTCCTGTGCAAAGGCGGCTTCATCAAATCAAATAGAAATATACAACAAAATAACGCTATCAGAAATTAAGCAACTAATATCACAAAGTTTCAAGATGCTTTGGCAAGAAAGATGGAATCAAACAACCTCAGCTCTGAAAGACCTACAGCCATCTGTGATGTCTACATACATATGTAATATAGGAAGACAAGAAACTATACTCCATCGCCTTCGCGTAGGAGTCATTGGTCTTAATCAAGATCTCTTAAGATTAGGTATACATCCAACGGGTTTCTGTGACACATGCAATTATGCAGAAACTGTCAGACATTACCTTACAGATTGTCCGAAATACATTATTGAGAGAGCAATGTTTCTATCAGAATTAAATGAATCCCAATCAGGGCAAATAATGGAATATTTAAAAAAGACTGATCCAGGAATACAAAAAGCCATAATACGTTTCGTTTCGAGAACGAAACGCTTCAGTAAAGAGTAGTTAAGTTCAGTATATATATTGATTATATATTATATTATATTGATTGCATATATATATTGATTATGGTACGTACATTACCTTTTATTTATCTAAAGAAGAATAGGAAATAGGAAAGGAAAAAAAATAGTGTGAGTTTATATAGAGTAACGACATAAATTGTCATTTTAAAATTATTTTCTCCTCTATACGGTGTATATAGGTTAATGCATACTTGCGTATGTGCGCACAAGTTATTGAGAGGTTTATTACAATTAGAAAGATGCACATGTTACTAACCAAGCTCACAAGTGTTTTTCACCTTATTGTTTAAAACAAAAAGAACTTTAAAAAAAAAGTCATACACTGAAATTAAAACCCATCTATATGCACAGGTACACTAGCGCCCCCTCGTTCATGCATGAGTTACCTAGCCTTGACCGAAAAATAGGAGCAACGTACCGCGCCGATTTGGTAAGATTGCATCTTGGAAAGAGCAGGGCAAGCGCAGTTGGAACTGGGCTGAAGATAGTGGTTGTTTTTTGTGTGATTCTTTAGGCCAATTTAATAAAAATAAAGATTACTATTGTTTCTATATATTTAAACACAAGTAAATAATAAAAAAGACAATGCTAAAAATAAAATAAATAATAGGGTATATGTTTTAATAGAGAGAAGTGAAATAAACCTGTAGAGTCATTGGCGACAATAGTCACACATGACTGATTGCCACTCAACCTAACGAAAGGAAAGATTGGAAATTTGGCGCATTAAACGCGTCCCATTGGTCATTGTGTAGTCTAAGGACCAGCGTACTAGGGTCTACGTAGTTTTAGAAATTAGTTTAGAATGTTATCATTTTTTCCTGTTAATAGTTATTCTGAATGTCAGTCTGTGCCTTTATTTGTGAGCTAGGCAAATATTCATGTAATGGACCAAAGAAGAACTAAGTGAATACTGTATCTTTGACTTACATGCTGCTTAGTTGACAGGCATAGAGGTCTATACTAGGGTGTCTGGAGAAAAATATTATTTTTCTTATTTCACAATACTTACTATTGAATTTTCTTCCTGGATTTGGAAAATAATAACCTTGAAACTGACAGAAATATGATTTTTGGTGAAAAATTCCAGTTAATTACTGCAAAATAAGAAAATGAAATTGGACCATTTTTCAGCATTTTCCTGCCATAGGCTATGTAGTTCAGAAATGGCACACACAAGAACACAAATTTTGAGCTTTCGAGGTCCGATACGACTTTATACTTAATGTCAAAAACTTGTCCTTTTAATGACCAGATAGGAAAATTTTACAATCTTTCTAATGGTATGAATTTTGTATAGGTTTGAATATCAGATTTCAGTACAAAATTGAGAAAAAGTGACTGACGAAAATTGAGTAAAACAGGAAACTTCCGTTTCCCATAGTAGGAAACGGATGGGGAAATGGCAATCTCAATACACACAGTGAATAAGGGTTTGCAATTTATCTTGTATTTTTATTTCTAATGAGCCTAAAACCTTGTCCTTAGCGTCAAAAGGATGACTAGAATTTTCCTTTTCCATACATTCCAAATATGAGATGAAAATTAATTCAGATCACATTAATCGCACGATGAATATACCCCTAAAATTGTGCCATTCCCCCCCCCCCCTGAATCACGCACTTTTAAGCTGACACTTTTCAGTGTGGCACACCCTATCTATACTAGATCTGGATCTAGTAACAGTTAATTAGAACTTAGACCTAACAACACTAACAGCAGTTAACCCATTCGTGACAGAGGTCCACATTTTGTGGTTTGGTCTAATATCTTTTGATGCAAAGCCCTAAAAATCATACCAAATACATGAGCAGAAAGAGCAAAAAATTCTACACAAACTGTGCCCATTTTGGTTGCATCAATATTTGTTGATTGATGCTGAAAATTTTTTAAAAGAAAATAAGCATTAACATCCTTAAATTGGCAATGTGATAGAAAGTTTAAAATCACTGTTTCCCCTGCAAATTGGCAACTTTTTGACTTCTCATTGTAATTTCTGTCAATTTATATTCATTTCAGATACATGACGTTTTATAAGAAAAATGTAGCAATAAAATAAAAATGTTGGTTTTGCCAATTTGAAGAATAAAAGCTAATCAAATTAGGCTTTAAACAATTCCTGTCACGAATGGGTTAAAGTTGGATCTACTACGTATACCCAGTTGTGTATCCGGACAGTCGATTTTAAACAGCCATTTGAAACAGTTTACAAGTAATATTTCTTAAATTCTTGAACACAAGTGTTAGACAATATTATAGAGAACAAAAATTGATGATGATTAGCACTATTCAATGCATAATTTTTGTTTAATTCAAAAACAAAAAAGAAGGCTTTATTTTTGTTACGTGTCCGGACACCTGACCCCCCCCCCCCCCCCCCATCCTACATTGTCGATGCGGCGTGGCGATGCTCATCCTGGCCTAGCATGCCTGCTTGTTTTGTTTTTAAATCAAGATACATAAATATAATGAAATTTAATTACCTGGCTTGACATATCACATGTGTGTACCTCAAGTACCTCAAAATCCTGCTGGAAGTAGATTCAAAAGTCTAAATGGCCCACCATATACCAAGCCTCCAACTTCCAGAAGTTGAATCACACTGTGACTGTCGATGTGTCGCAATATCGCCGTTTTCGGTGGATTTTTTTTTTTTTTTTTTTTTGCATTAACAATGCATGCACGAGTAAGCTTGCGTTCGTTTTGTATATGCTGGGCGGAGCTAGCTAGCCGTTTTAGACAATCCAATCAAAGGTGCTTAGTTCGGTTCATGAAAGGAGGGCTTATTTTCGGCTTCTAATGGACGAAAGCTGGGTAGGGGCGGGGCTTAACCCGTAATGCTTTCCGCGCGTGCTGCTTTCTGTCTAGCGCAGCTAGCTAGCTATATATGTAAAACGTCTTTGGTCAGGACATGTAATTGACTAGTGGACTAGGTCTCTCCGAGACTGAGAAGTCTGCTCGATGTACCGAGCCGGACTATCCAGATGACGCAAACCAAAAAATATACAAGTTGGAGGACCGTCACCAACGCCGGACCTGTAGACCCCTCGTGAAATACATTTAAAAAAAACCAAAACAACAACAACATAAAGAAACCCGCACGTAGATGGCGTCAATATTCGGTACACGAATCGAACGCAAAAAACGGAACGAACAACAACAGCAACATGTAATTGACGCCGCGCGCGCGCGCCGGATCGTGGAGTCTCAGCACCATGCATGCAGTATACATACACAGAACTTGAAACGAAAGTTGATGTAATGGGTATCAGCCTATCACGAAACAGAATGTTGAATATTGACTCTTCCATTCTGTAACAGGTATTTTGACTATTTTCGTAATTGATTAATCGTAAATAGGCCTTCGTTAATCAATTTCTTTAACAAACCAAATTTTGGATAATTATAAGATTTTTGTGTGATGTCAACTCGCATGTAGTATATAAAGTTTACATATCGTTGTCATCAAAGGATTTAGACATTTAGTACTCGAAGTCACCCCTATATCGAGTACTAGTGTTACTGTCTGTGGTCTATATAGCACATCGTAGCCTGCGGAGGGACTGTTTCATAAAAGTTGTCAGTCAATGACAGTTACCATAGTAACAGTCAGTGATAAGTGCTTCTTAGCCAGTCAAAACCATTGGTGCAATTAATTGTCGGTGACTGACAAAATTAACATGTCATGAAACGATACCTGGATCGAGCATGAATTATCGGTGCATAAAGCGCATGGAATGCATAAAATTCCGCGGCGATATGGATTAGGGTATTCCCCGACCGGCGCAGTACACTATGAACATGACCGACAAAGGAAGTGGACAAAATAAACCACCTCTCATTCTACCCTTCACAATGGTTATGGTAGTCAAAATAACTTCCCTTCACTGCTATTGGCTCAAAACCACTACATCGCGGCGCCATTACGGGTAGCAAACGATGAGCGGAACTAGAGGTCGGAGGCGTTGCTAATTCGTACATGACGTCAAATGTCGTCGTTTTGGAGCATAATTCGGCGGAGCGTATGTCGGCGGAGCATTATTTCGGCGGCGCAAATGTCGGCGTAGCAAATGTCGTTTTGGAGGATATATGTCGGCGGAGCATATGTCGGCGGAGCGAATGTCGGTGCAGCATATGCCGGCGGAGCAAATGTCGGCGGAGCAAATGTCGGCGGAGCAATTGTCGGCGGAGCAAATGTCGGCGGAGCATATGTCGGCGGAGCATATGTCGCGGAGCACTTGTCGCGGAGCACTTGTCGTCATTTTCGGAGCAGTTGTCGGCGGAGCAAATGTCGCCGGAGCAAATGTCATGGAACCGTGTATAACACACTCATACCCTACTTCTGCTCCCCCAACCTCTTGTTCAGCCCTTATTTAAAAAAAACCTCAGTGTATAATACATTCATACCCTACTTCTGCTCCCCAACCTCTAGTTCAGCGCTTATTTTCACATACCTCATTGTATAACAAACTCATACCCTACTTCTGCTCCTCCAACCTCTAGTTCAGCCCTTATTTTCAGATACCTCAGTGTATAATACACTCATACCCTACTTCTGCTCCTCCAACCTCTAGTTCAGCCCTTATATTCACATACCTCAGTGTATAACACACTCATACCCTATTTCTGCTCCTCCAACCTCTAGTTCAGCTAGTTATACACTAAGGTATGTGAAAATAAGAGCTGAACTAGAGGTTGGAGGAACAGAAGTAGGGTATTCTTGAGTGTGTTATACACACTCGATGAATATTCATAATGACGTCATGTACGAATTAGCCACGCCTCCGACCTCTAGTTCCGCTCATCGTTTGCTACCCGCAATTACAAAGTCACAAAAGTGAAAAAAGAAAGTTTCCGCGAAAGGTTTTATTTTGATACCAATGCAAGAGGCATATATTCAAGCGTGTATATAGGTAATATGAGCATATGAAACCTCTTCATGGGACTGCTGTGTCAATTTTCATGAACTGATGTAAATATTCCCATGTAACTTACGTTACCCCTGTCATTATATTTCAAAGGCTTCAAAATTGGTGACTGTAGCTTTAAACTTGCTTGCTAATGAGTTTGAATTGCGTTCCTTCTTCAAATGCAATGTTTGTAAATGTTGCCGGTGAGGTATAGTGTTTCAATCGGTGTGTATGTGATATAGAACTGAAATGTCACTTTTTTACAAAAATAAACTTCAACAACGTGCTCCCATATTTTTCAGGACATTCAACGTCTGATAAATGCTAAGGAGATGTTTTTTTTATGTTTACCATTACTACGATTCCCTAAAATTCTTAAGTAACATTTGTGATCCACGTGAGACTTTGAGCCCAAAGTTATGTGCGATGGATTATTTGTAACGTAAGTTTCACATACGGTAACGTAAGTTACACGGGTCATTCTAAAAACATAAACAAATGTATTTTCACATAGTAGTGTCTTGGCAAATTTGTGTAAATCATATCATGAACTCGTAAAATATTTGTGAGATGATAATAAGGTCAAAACTAAAGTTGAAATTTCTTATAATACTGCATTACTGTGGGATTTGTTCCCGGGGTTTGTTCCTGGAGTTATCGTCGTAAGTTTACAGTATAATTTATGGTGATTTGGGGGATTTTAAGACAAATGGAAACATTTTTGGATTTCTTCTTATGTTATCAAGATAATTCAACTTAAAAACTGCTGTTTTCTGCTTAAAAGGATTTTTTTAATGCGTTCTTGGAATCTTTAGTTCGATAAGAGATGGGTAACGTAAGTTTCACTAACTTTATTGTTAAGTAGTGTTCTAGGTATCTGGCATTTTTCATCTTCATGCCGGGTCTGATATTACCCACTTATAACAAGGAGTCCGTAGAATAAAGCAGTTGTGTGGCAGAGTAGTAAATCAAACCAATTTTATCAAGGAAATCGTTAATATGCAACAATAGACATGACAGAAGTATAGTATTCATAAATGCAAAAAACAAAGAGGTAAATGCATATACTGCAATATGAACAAACTCCTGCTGTAGTATGAGTTCATCCGCATTCCCCCATCTTCCTCATTCCCTCATCTTCGTCACCCCATCATTTTCCTTATCCTCCCATCTTCCCCATTGCCCATTTTTCTCACCCTCTTTCCCTTTCCCTCCCCCATCCCCTCACCTCGTCACTAGTGAAATAAAGTATGCATCCTTGTACCCTATTACAAATATACCTGTAAATATAAGTGAGTATAATTTGAAGGAATTGTTCTCAAACGTGAACAATAGACGCTTTTCATAATAAACATCAACATTCAACAATATTTGAAATTTCATTTTGAGCTCTAACGCCTTTGGACACAGACTCAAGGAATGTAGAGCAATAAAATTTCCTCATAAATTAAATAAAATCATTACGATGAACCATAGCTGGCTAACGTATGAAGTCCCCTTCCAAAAAAAAAGAAAAAAAAAAAGACGTAGGTCTTAGTCTAAAATAACATCGAAAAGGGCTGCAACTTTAAAGGATCAGAGTGACATCCATATCAACCTTATCAGTTTTGACACTAACTGCTATTTTGGTGCTAATTACCCTGACAAATTAACAAGAAGATATTTGGTTTTCCCCTTTTTATACAAATGAGAAATCCTTGAAGGCATTTTTCAATTTATGATCCTTTTGATTTAAAAAATAGTCTGAAGAGGTCTTTTAAGATGTTCTCTACTTGCATAGAGGCGGGGCTTTCTGGTGGGCCATTTGAAACTGTTCTACGGATGAGGCCCCAAAGATATGTGACAGCAGTCTTCTTTGTTGATTTTGGTTACTCTAACCGATCGGTAAAAAAACACAACAACAATAACACACACCCATTATAGCAGCCATTCAGTTTTCAGTCACATGTGCTAGAAAAAATGCTTCCTTTTCAGCTTGCATGGTCAAGTTTTTAGAAGCCCCTTGGATTTCTGATCCAGAAAGGTTTTTTATCCACCCGACAATGTTAGTGACTATTGCTTTAGTGACTACTGCCTCCAAACAGTTCTGTGACAATAATATTTTTTATAAATCAAGCCAAATCAATATGAAAACAATATATGAAACTTACGTTACCAACACTTGAAACCTACTTTACTACACCATAATGAAAACTGACAATATTTAGAGGTTAAAATTGGTACAAGAAAAGTCAGCATTCTAATTTAATTGGTTTATCGTCTTGATTTGGGTTTATTTCTACTCTATAAATACGAGAAATCATTAAAGAAAAATTGAAAAATTGTTTGCTGATAAAAATTCTGAAAAGGGTATCTAAATACAGTCTAAATTTGCCGAGTTAGACTCATTCACCAACGTTTTTCTTGAATTTTATCGCGAGTATGGCAGAACTCTTGTGTACAAAAAAATATGCACTGGCCGTTCAAGTTCGCGGAGGAAATTCAGTGTTGATTATAGTGAGTGGGCCACTCCATTGATGCCCCCCCCCCCCAAAAAAAAAAAAATACTCAAATCCTCCGCAAACTTGGGAACTTGGATCCAGCAGATATTATGGCGATCGATTATGCTTGGTCAAATATTAAATACCACAACACAGCGATATCGACGGGCTTCAAAAATTTGACTCTTTTGAGTGAAAAAATGACACTTGATGCACTTAACACATTTTGATAAACAGCTGATCGGCGGAACTACTTATCCACATTAAGTGACAACACTGAATATGAACATTTCATAATAACAGGACACAGTTATACACTTTATGACCGACAAAATTCAATGTAAGAACTCTTTCGAATAGCAATGGTTTCCACTCAGGACCCCAGGGCTAGGTTTTACATATTTTCCTAAAACTAATTCGTAGAGAAAATTACGGCATACGAAATTAATGTCAGCGCATATTTTCAAGTCGATTTCAATGTCGGTGTCAAATTTCGTTCGGCAAAATGAAGGGGTCCTAGAGCTATGTACATAAAGTGAATGCAAATCTTGATCTTGAAAGTAAACTGGTGTGAATTTTTACCCCGATTCCTAACTAATCATAATATTACAAGGAATAAATGAACATTATTGATTCTTTGGCATATCAGTGCATGAATTATTGCTCGGTCGCATTGCCGGTGCGTACGTCGTTACAGACCAGCGTAGTAAATTAGGACCCCCCATAGAGATTAGGATGTTACTATTTTTTCTGTTATTCTGAATGTCAGTCTGGGCCTCTACTTGTGAGCTAGGCAAATATCCATGTAGTTTACATTAATGGACCAATGAATAAATAAATAAATAAATAAATAAATAAATAAATATAAACTAAACCTTAAAAAAAAACATGCTACTTAGTTAACGTCTATGGCTGACATGGTTGAAAATGACACGGACACAACATTGTTCGGTGGTAAAGCTCATCCTATGCCAGCATCCCTGCTTCGTTTTTTTTTAAATTAAAATAAATAAATGAAATGAAATTTAATTACCTGGCTTGACATGCCACATGCGTGTACCTCAAGATCCTGCTGGAAGACTGTATGGTAGGTTCAAAAAACAAAACGGCCCACCAGTACCAAGGCACACAGCTTCAACAAAAAAAAGTAATGTTTTCGTCAGGGAACATGACGCAGACGACGTTACGTTTTTGCCCACTGATCTGTTAGCACTCGCACTTTTTACTCCACTAAGTATGACTGCGGTTTAGTTTTTGCGGCTCTTCCATTCTGTAACAGGTATTTTGACTATTTTCGTAATTGATTAATGGTAAATAGGCCTTCTTTTAATGTATTTCTTTAACAAACCAAATTGTTGATGATTATACAAATTGTTTGAGGTCAACTCGCATGTAGTGTGTAAAGCTTACATATCGTTGTCATCAAAGGACTTAGACATTTAGTACTCGATGTCACTCCTACATCGAGTACGACTGCAAACGGGCAATATCTGGGTATTCCCCTTATCAACATACACCCACGCATACACCAGAGCGTAATTCAACGACATCTCGGAGTTATCGGTCATCTTGTCTGCTATAAGTGTTTCACAAAGCCGTCTTTGCCAAGACCAGCGACCACTTCGGTAAGCACTAAATAGGTACCACTCCTGCAGACGCTAGCTCATAAATAATCTTAAATATTCATAGGATTAGGATTAGGATTAAGATAAGGGTTAGGATTAGGGTTAGGATTAGGGTTAGGGTTAGGGTTAGGGTTAGGATTAGGATTAGGATTAGGGTTTCAGCTTACGTCTGCAGGATTGGTGCCTATATAGTGCTTACTGACAAATGACTTGTCGCTCCTCCGAACATGTCATATCTTTTTAGCACGCCATCACAGGTCACCTTTTGGTCGGCTATGGGCAGCGAAAAATAAGGAATGTTTATTTATTGAATACAAATATTTCTTGAGTTCCAGACTCATTCCATAACCAGTTATTACTGATGTTGATATAAAAGTTAAGTGAAATAACCTATATGTCTTAGCGACGTATTAACCCTCCAGCAAGTAATTGTGATTAATATTGATTATCCTCCTATCAGTTTCCCATAGAAAACGGAGCAGTCTGTATTAACAGGCCCGTAAGTATGATGGGGGGGGGGGGGGAGCGGGGGGGGGGGGGACAACACGAATGAACTTCTTCCATATTTCCGTTTTTTTTGCAACTATAGTATTTATTGAAATCATATTAAACTTATTCGTTAATGAATTAATGTCAAAATTACGATCGCAGAATATACCAATTCAGTATTTTTCAGAAATTAAAACAAAATATAGGTCTGCTTTTAATAATTTGTCAATTACGGTATCTTCTTAATTACGAATCTAAATTCGCAAAACGCAACAGCAGCTTTTCGTTTATTAATTTTAGAAATTCTCAAATGTTACAATTAATATAGTTTTCACGTGAATGCAACGTTTGTATTATGTTTATCAAATCCCATTGATGTTTTCTATACTTTTCCAACAATTAGAGCAAAGTTGAGTCTATATTGTGTTGGAACGATTGATAATAAATCCAGTGGATTATGATCAATCATAAATCAATTGGACACCATGGCCCTGACTTACGGAACAATTTACCCGCAACTGTAAAAATGTGTTCCTCAATTTACTCCTTTAAAGCCACTGTGAAGCGCAACCTAATATCATTGTATTCAAATCCGCCACATTGACGATACTTGTACTTATTTTTTATATTATATATATATATATTTGTATATAGTGGGGGGGGGGGGCAAATGGAGGGCAAAAGAAAATGTTGGGGGACAGGGGAAGTCATTTTTTTTTTTTTTTGCGTGTATGGAAAAATCAAGCCTGAAGCACGAGTTTTAGTCGCCGGCATAAATCCACTTTGAGGAGTGGGGGTGGGGGATAATTGAATTTTTGGACTATTTTTTTCCGTCTTACACACATTTTAATATCAATTTTGCGAGCGAGCGAAGCGAGCGAACAAAAAATAACTTTTTGTTAGTTTTTAATCGCATTTTCGAATAAATATTCTGAAATATGACGAGCGAGCCAAGCGAGCCGGCCAAAAATGGCTACTTTTCTTGTTTTTAATCGCATTTTAGAAAAGAAATTTAAAAATATGACGAGTGAGCGAAGCGAGCGAGCCAAAAATAACCACTTTTTTGTTTTCAATCGAAGTTTTGAAGAGTGGAAAATGGTATTTTAGAGCACTTCACAGCTTGAATATGATGCTTATGACAACATCTACTTATTTACAAATTACTGTATAATTTTTCTTTCCAGTCCTCAAAATTACTGGGGGGGGGGGGGGGGAAGCTTCTGAGTGGGGGGGGGGGGGGGGGCAAATGCCCCCTCATGCCCCCCCCCCCCCCCCCTGGTGCCGCCACTGCATGGAGTTGGTTTCATGAAACGCGCCCGTTTCCAAAACGTGTTTTTTTTTTCTTTTTAGTTTTTATTGGGTAAAATACAACGCAATAACAAATATACATGTACACATAACGTACAATGATTACATTACATGGAACAGTCCAACAAGGTATGAAATGTTAAATCTAAATCTATTGAAATAATTGCCAAGCTTACATTTTAAAGGCAATATTGTACTCTGTTTTCTGTTTGACACGAAGGAAGAAAGCAAAGCATGAAAAGAGATTTAAACCTTTTTGCAGCGGTATATACAAAAATCTAGTACAAAGCAGAAAAATATTGATCCAGGAAGAATGTGGGGAAGAACGTTCGACTCCAAAGAGTTTCTCAAAATGGAAGAACGTTAATACCTCTTTGAGTCTGGAGCATGTGTATACCATGTATACAGATAT
Organism: Echinometra lucunter; assembly: GCA_029962745.1. Classification (NCBI taxonomy): domain Eukaryota; kingdom Metazoa; phylum Echinodermata; class Echinoidea; order Camarodonta; family Echinometridae; genus Echinometra; species Echinometra lucunter. The sequence continues at coordinate 17,109,480 of CM057163.1, forward strand.
ATCTTGGAAAGATATATCTTTCCAGGCACAACCAAACAGGAGTAACAATTTGACAGTATAACAAAAAATGTATAGAATCTGTATCTCTGTTACAAAAACTGCAAAAGGGAGAGTCAGATCTCCCAGTCTTAAACAAAAAAAATCACTTGTAGCTATTGCCTTATGACATGTATGAAAAACTTTGAAATAGAAAGATTTAAGGCTTGTTTCCACAGTACTCTTGATATTAAAGCAAGACCACTCATTAACATCTGCATTTATATCAAATAAGTTATTCCAAAAATCATATTTCTTCTTAGGATCTTCGACACACATAAAAATAGGGTAAGCAGATTTAGGGGAAAAAAGGGAGGGCTGATTACCCGTTGAACGAGATCGGGGAATCAAGTCGTGGCAATAAACACAAAGCGACTTCGTAGGCCATGGGCCCCCGGGGGGTCACTTTCCACATGGCCTGCTACGCACCCGCGTCCAGAAAAAGCGTCGAAAAGGGTCCCGTTTCAGGCACTCGGGCGTCGTCGACGTCTTTGGCAAAGAGGGTTGCTTTTCAGCACCATTCGCTGGTAAATCGCCTCTTAGGGTAGCCTTTTCTCACTCTTCACACCATTTAGGGATGCTAATTTGATTGTGCAGATTACGCCATTTAGGGGTGCAAATTTAAGTAGATCTACGCTTAGGGTTGCAAATTTGGGCAAATTTGAGCAGACCTACGCCATCGCGCCATTAACAGGTTCCAGCATTTATAAAGAGTTACAAAGTTAGGAATTACAGAGCGCACCAAGGCCCTGTAACACAAAGCTTAGCAATTGATCGTACGATTGTTCTTTACGATTGATTGCATTGACCACTATGTGCAATCACTCGCAAAAATTTATCATACGATCAATCGCTAAGCTTTGTGTTACTGTGCCCAGATGATGGTAGACGGGTTGATGTCGTCATAAGAAGGCAGATTTCCTATATGTGCTAAGCTGTGCTGTGAATTCTCAGTTTTAACTGTATACTCATCTTCATCGTTCAGCCTATTTGAGTGTAGGAAGCCTGACCAAGAAGATACAAGTTTAATAATGTATGTATTTTCCAACAAAGTAACTGGTATGGATTTCATTTTTTCAACTCTTGATATAATTGGTAAAGCGAATGGTAAGTGATGCATCAGTCAGTCAAGGAAAGCAACATTTTCCACTTGCATTCATTAATTAAGGCTAAAAGATGGCTATTCAAAGTGGCTAAGAGAGGTGTCCTTGAGAGTAATCATGTTGGCCTTACTTTCAATCACTTTAAAAAAAAAGGAATTTATACCTGTTGTATTTAACATCAATTTAACATCTTTCATCAATATGGTATCAAATTAATCGATTTCAATGTTTACGCCACTTAGGGTATCAAATTAGGGGATTTCTCTGTTCACGCCACTTAGGGTAGCTTTTCTCATGGGTTACGCCATTTAGGGTTGCAAATTTGGTTAATGTAGTTACGCCATTTAGGGTGCATTTCTGAGGTTGTCGGACACGGGTGGGTAGCAGGTCATGTGGAGAGTGACCCCCCTCCCCCTCGGGCATGGGCCAAGCCCTGAAATTCTTTCATTCCGTGATCCACCTTTGGGAAGTACTTCATTTCACTCTTAAAACCTTTTGGACATGCTAAGAAAGAAATGGAATGTTCCCATTGTCAAATGTTAGGCGTTAGTAAGAAAATCAAGTAAAATGATGCCACTTTGCGTTGAGTCGTTCGGGAACTTCGGATTGCTGTTTCCGGGGTGTCAATCCGGGGGGGGGGGGGTGGATGGGGGATATATCCCCCCCCAATATTTTTGGCAGGGGGTGGCCTGTATTATCATCCCCCAATAATTCACCTTCAAAAATGACATGGCCCCCTGAAATTCCCTAAAAACAGATAAAAATAATTAAAGATAAAGCCAATGAGAGTAAAGAATGAAGAGAAAAAAGGAAAAGAAAAACTTTTCAGCGCTCGCTCGCTTTGCTCGCCCGCATTTTAAGTATCCCAACCAATGGCGAATATAATACCATCTTTATGAAATTGGTTTGCATCTTGTCTCTGTATAACGTAATCTATTGTTCTGTATATGCTTGCATTTTAAGTTTCTTAACTAACAGCAGTTTCTTATGAATTGAAACTGGTTTGCATCTTGTCTTTCTTTCTAATGTTTTACTATTCTTCTAGTAATGAAAATAATGTTAGTATAACTGCAAGGAGTTGAACGGCAAAAAGACCTAAACCAGAAGAATGTTCATGAGATAATGGCCTGTGACCAATAGCCTATTCCTATCTTACCAAATATGAGAAAGGGTGATGCTAATAGAAACAATCTACGTGACGAAAATCATGAGATTGGACTATAACTATACAACAGGTGTACAATAGAACCTGTTCTCAGTATTACCACAAAAAAAAAAAAGTATATGTTCGCGCTCGCATGCTACGCTCGCTCATGAATTCTAGAAACAAGATATTTTTAAGGAGGCAGGCACTCTTTCCCTTTCACCAACATGTCCGAATCGAATTCTGGATGGCAAGCGAGGAGCCAAATATAGCGTCATATTTAGCAGTTACGTGATCGAATATACTATTTGTATCTTTGCGGCTGTGAAAGGGTGTAAATTTTTCCTCACCCGCTTCGCTCACTCGTATACAGGGTGGTTTGGGAAGCCAAATGAATCGGGCATGCCAGAGAGTTGACCGAATATGTAATTTACATTTACATTTACAAACCTAAATGTTTTAATGACAATACTTTATCGCCAAAAGCGTATGTTTTCCCCTATATTTCTTCACTCGCTCGTAATATTTTGAAACAAGGTGGTTTAGACCAGCAAGAAATTGGACCAACGAGGTGCTAGAACAGAGTCATATAATTTTGGGAACTAGGTGACCAAATGTACCAACGAAATAATACTTTATCATCAAAAGAGTGAATTTTTTTTCTCCTTCGCTTCGCTCGATCGTAATACAGAAACATGGCGGTTGTACAATACGCAACTGGACCAGTGAGGTGTTGAAATAGTCATATCTGGCACCGAAGTTGCCAAATTTACCATTCAAATATCTAATTTTCCTAGAATGTATTGTAATGACAAAATAACATTTCTTTTATAGCTATAACTGGGAATTTTTGGCTCGTTCGCTCGCACAATAAAAAAACGGGTAGGTTCATACTCTAAACAAAAGTTTCAACTGGAGAAAAGGAAAAAAAGTTTCGAGGCCCCTAATCATTCCATTAAAGTAATGAGGATCTACTTATCTGATGTCGTTGTAAATAATTATCTTGTGTGGTTAATGGGAGGAACGGTAGAACGACACGTCAGCAAAAAGAGGTCTTACACCTCCTTTAAAATGTTTTAGCGACGCCCCTACATGTATCTTTGTGCTCCTTCGCTTAGTCAGTCCTTCACGTTTGAAGCCCACATCCTTTCCCCTCTCTGTCGCTTTGTTCCACGGCTGAGGATGTTCTGCATCAATCATTCCCCTCCCCCCGCCCCGCAACCTCGAACATAAATCGACACCCATGATACCAGAGGAGCGTTTCACGAAGAGTCTTTGAAACAGATATTTTTTTTTTGACAGTTGTAAGTATCAGAATTAATCATCCAATAAATAAAAATGACAGAAATCTTATAAGGAGTACTCAATAGTGTAATTTTCCTTCCAAAATTTTCCTAATTTTTACGGATTGCCTTTGTGGAAACAAACTAGGATTGAATGTAACACATATCTGAGTTTTTTGGGTTGTTGTTGACTTTTTGTCACTGGATGTCATGTCGTATAGAAAAATAAGAAGAATCCTTATACACCCTTAAAAATGGTCAAAATAACCATGACCAATATTTCCTACCTGAAGATAAAAATCAACCAAAATTTCGGTAAAAGTTTAACCAATAATTTGGTAATACTAACCATCATATTGGTCAATCTTTACCAATATTGTGGACAGATTCACCAAAGTGTTGGTCATTTTGACCAATCCTTTTTATAGAATGTAAAAACATAAATTTAAAATACTGCTCATCCGCAGAGCCATACACACCGAGCGTCTATGCAAGCTTAATAATGGTCAGATATGATATGACTTCAACATGTTCAAAGAGCTATTTCTCCTGTAGACATTGTATACAATGTGAATATTTAGATTAGCTACCAATACATCATCTCGAAGGCCCACTACATTACTGCCTGTTCGCCATGCATCCCAAGCGGATGATGAGTGCCTTGAAGAGCCCCTGCTATAACAAGGGAGTCCCTTCTATTCCCACCTCCCTAAACTTAGGATTTTGGGTTCAAGTCATGCAATGTTAGATTCAGGCGCGGTTCTATAGAGCAAAACATTTGGGGCTACTGGGCACTTTGTGGATTGAACGTGTAATGTACAATTATTGTACTTCATTTTTTTTTTTTGCGGGAGGGGGGCTTGAGTAATTCTTTTTGGGGGCGGGTCTTGAGCCCCCGAAGGGCTTCTCACCTCCCCCCTCCCCCCCCCCCCCCCTGTAGAACCACGGCTGCTTCGTACCTCTGCAGGAGCAAATGCAATAAAATATTGCGCCCCTCTAAATACCTCAAAATGAAAATTGACTCCAACAATTAATGCAACAAAAAGATACAAAACGCAAAACCCAGTCCGTTTACCATTCACCTTGAACACGCGTAATGACATAAAATAACAAAAAAACATATTCTGAAAAAAAAACTATGTCATCAATTGTTTGTCATTTGACTGTTTAATTGCAGAACAATGCATCGACGTATTCAAAATAATACATCGTAAAATAAAAACAAGAATCATGATTACAGAAGTAATAATATTCATAATAATAATGAGTAGGCCCTTTTATAATGATAACGTACTGTTGTACATAATGCATCAATAATGGGTAACCTCAGAAATTGTTCACCCAACACCCGCCAAAATGATGAAAAGAGTTTGGGATATTTTAGCATGTTTGAAAACATGAATTCTACGCCCGAGATAGTTCACCGTATTCGATGAATCACTGTCCGTCCGGGCGGACAGGTTACCCGGACAGGTTGTCGGGATCGCGCCATCACTCGACTTGGCGCGTACAGTGAGTTTAGCCGATGTATGTTTCGGGGAATATAAAACTTCATAAAAAGAGTCCAGAATCTAGACTAGTCTGCGCATTGAGTACGAGTAGAGGACGTTTCATCGTGCTTTACTTGACTGCTTATGTCTGCGTTAGGTCAATACGCAGCAAATACGCAAGCCAAATACGCAAAGATGTGTGAACCCTACAGTGGCGGCACTAGGCATTTGCCCCCCCCCCCCCCGAAATTCTGAGGACTGAAAAGAAAAATTATACAGGAATTTGTAAATAAGTAGATGTTGCCATACGCATCATATTCAAGCTGTGAAGTGCTCTAAAATACCATTTTCCGCTCTTCAAAACTTGAAAATTTTCTCACTCAGTCGCTGTTAGCTTCCTCGCACACTATTAGTATGTAATGTAAATGTTCAATTCATGATCTAGTTTTGATCAATATCTTTGCTCCATTAAGCATTACCTGATTTTACAAAGATTTCTCTCTATATCAAGTGTAACAGAAAAATGTTTATTTGGGCCACTAAAAGCATTGGCGATCCCGGGGGGGGGGGAATATATCCCCCACACTTTTTGAAGAGGGGGGATATATGGCGTGTACAAATATCCCCCCTCACTTTTTAAGCAGGAAAATATATTTTGATTTATCACTTAGTAAAAATTTTACATATCTATCATAAACAACCATCATATTTTAAAATTTCTATTTGAAAATGCGATTGAAAACCAGAAAAGTGGTTATTTTTGGCTCGCTCGCTTCGCTCACTCATCATATTTTTTAATATCTTTTCTCAAATGCGATTAAAAACAAGAAAAGTGGCCATTTTTGGCTCGATCGCTACGCTCGCTCCTCATATTTCAGAATATTTATTCGAAAATGCGATTAAAAACCAAATAAGCGGATATTTTTTGTTCGCTCTCTTCGCTCGCTCGCAAAATTGATATTAAAATGTGTGTAAGAGGAAAAATAAAATCATCCAAAAATTCAATTATCCCCCCCCCCCACTCCTCAAAGTAGATTTACGCCGGCGACTAAAACTCGCGCTTCACGCTCGATTTTTCCATACACGCAAAAAAACTTTGACTGCCCCTGCCCCCCAACATTTTTTTTTTCCCTCCATTTGCCCCCCCAACTTTAACAATCCTAGTGCCGCCACTGGAACCCTATGGTGTGAACGTAGCACAGCTTCATTTCCGTTTCCATAGCTCAGTTCCTAAAAACAACACGCTCAGCGCCCTTTAATGGATAGTATAGTTGGATATATATACTACTCATCGACCGCCTTTAATTGGTTACGTCGTATCTCAAAAATATTCGTTGGTTTTCCCTTAATTTCATCTCACTTGTGCAGAAAATGCAGCAGATTAACATCTCATGTTCAGATTGTTGACTCGTACGATACGCACGGAAATCTCGGCGACAAACGCATGTGATGTTTTTCAATCGACGCCTGTGTGAGCTCATTATTTAAACCGACCGCCCGTCTTCTGTATTGATTATGCACGTATTTATCATTTTCATTATCAAAGTTTTATAAAAAAAAAAAAAAAAATTAATTAAATTCTGTTATTTCATCCTAATTTCTCTTGGACTTTGGTTACTGCCACTTTTATTTCATACCTTCTCTGTTTTCAATGTGGTAAATCGCTACTTGTCTGAATGAACCTTAACTGTAAAGTTGGTGTATAATCATCAGAGTCACCATTAGCACATATAATAACCAAATCAGAGTAGCAAGTCTTGATATACTGTTATGTCACGACAGCGATCCATTTCCTTCCGTTTATTGTTTTCTTTTCTTTTGTTTTAATAGGCCACCATAGAACTGTTTGGCTTCAAAGCTAAAGAAACGCTTTGACGGTGGTTCAACTTTTAAGACTCTTCTTCGACGCGTTTTTCTTCCTCTGTGCGCTCTGTCGCTTGATCTCTTCGCTCTCCCGGTCCAACCAGTAGTCGAGCTTGTCCAGCGTCTCACGGGCCTTGTCCGTCTCACTAAACTTCATCTGCGCCGGCGATCTCGGGCCCATCCTCTTGAGCAGGTGAACGACCATGGTGAGACTAATGAGCTGAAAAATAGGGACAAAAATATTGCTCTCTTTAGGCAAAGTGCAAAAAAAAATGCAGTAGTAATAACAATGGATAGGGAAATCGTTAAGTCACCGGGGTCGAGATAGAAAAGAAATGCAAAGAAAGAAGAAAAAAAAATAAAAGGTCCAGAGTTATACTGCACGTTAATCGTCATGCATCCTAAACATGCTAAACGAAGGGAGAGAGAGACAGAGAGAGAGAGAGAGACAGCTAGCAAAGCTAGCAATTTCACCGCTATACACTATGTTTACTTTCTTAATCAACCATTAAAAACCCAACAAAGGCGCAGGGGTGACTGGGGGTTGCAGCCCACCCCTCTTTCTCTCTCTCCCACGTTTTTGGCTAAAATTGAAAAATACTAATTTAGAAAATATTAAGAAAAAACTACACAATGTGAAAACTTGATATCTAAATTGCTCATAGCTCGCAAAACCATAAAAATAAAAGGGGATTCAGGGGGATCCCTCCTGTTTGGGAGTCAGCCCTCCCCCCTCCTC
>CM057163.1:17117637-17156396 GCA_029962745.1 Echinometra lucunter
ACAAACCGTCACAGTTCACTGTGTATAAATTATATGCAGAGACCTGTATAATGCCGTGTAGTCAACAATATAAAAACCAACAACAAAACTCTTATAAGACAAGAATAGACATGTACTGTCTTTTAAGCATTTTTACCTTATTAATAACATGAACGAAGGTCAAACAATACATGACTCAAGAACTCTAGATTCACATACATAAATGCTGCCTTCATCTATTCATCAAACATATCCAATATACCTCAAGATTAATCATCACACCTGAAATATATTTGAGAGCATGTATGTAGAAAACAGCATACTTAACATGCATCTAATATTAGAACAAAGGCATAATTACATTAGATCCAAAACTGCAAATGGCCCTTGCCCATTATCTTCCTCTGACCTCTTTTAACAAACCAATAATCCTTTGTACCTTCTACCTCTTCATATCATGTCAATACATTATGACTTCTTTACTCTCTCCTGTCCTAATTAACTTCACATTTTATCATATCAATACATTTGACTTCTTTACTCTCTCCTGTCCCAATTCTTTTTGCCTTTTATCGTAACAATACATTTTGACTTCTTTACTCTCACCTGTCCTATAAATTTTTCACCTGCACTTATAACATTAAAATAGCTTCTTCCGTATTGCTCTTCTATTATCAAATCGTGTCAATACATTTTGACTTATTTACTCTTTTCTGTCCTACATGTATATATCCTTCCCTGCTTTTGTCCTGCTATAACATGTTCTGTATCATATACTTTCCCCCTTTCAACTACATTGTATATTAACCATGTGAACATCAAGAAGAGAACAAACTACCTGATGTAGACAGAAAATAAACAAAATGTAAGCTACATTTTGCATATACAGAACATCAAGAAGAGAACAAACTACCTGATGTAGACAGAAAATAAACAAAATGTAAGCTACATTTTGCATATACAGAACATTAAAGCTGTAAACATGAAAATAATATAAAGAGACATGCAGATCAGGAACTGTAAAAAAAAAAAAACATAGGGCCTGTAATGTGATACAGAATAAACAGAGAAAAAGCACATCGGTACTATTGTATAAGATGAGAGACACGATCACATCAGACACAGAAACTCACCTAAATATGGCTTGTTCCCGTGTCTCAGAGTCAGAGGCCTCTGAAGTGATTCCAGAAGAGCTGCGTTGTAAGTTTAGCTGCGGTTAGGTCTTGGTCTTCTCACTGGAACGTCTTTTCTGGAACTGGTACTATGGTGCTATGTCGGGGGGTCAACTACGGGCGCGCCGTGCGTAACGGACGCACGGGCGCATTGGTGAGCGGGAGTGTGAGTTATTTCACGCCCTTATACAATAGTACTCTCCCACATAGCCCAATACTACAAACATGCACAAAAGACATTGTACTTATAATAAAAAACAATGATACACTTCAAAAAGGCTTAGAACAATTATTGTATCCCAAAGCACAATGAAATGTACTGCAGAAAAACATAAAATATTCATAACATATCATGACAAATAGCAGTAATGAAGACTGGCAAATCTTGACATGGAAAACTTTGAAATGGTGAAAAAAGGGGGAAGGGAGAAACAAAAGCATTAAGAAGCATAGGTATAGTAAATCTCTAACAAAACTAGCAAACAAAGATGATGCTGGAGATCATAACAGTCCAGTATAAAAGGGAACTGGTAAAAATGTCCAATAGACCTGCGTCATATAAGTGAAATTTATGTCCATCAGGAAACAAGAACTGCACGTGGAGCAGCTGGACAAATGAAAGTGGTCAGCCAGGAGACCACCATCAGGTCATGGAGCACCAAGCGAGGGGCTGGAGGGGCTGTAGGAGCGATGGAAAGCTTGATGTTGCTACCAGCCTTAAGCGTGATCAGATGAGATGAAGGAACATGCTGGGAGCGAGTAGCATCAGGAGGTCGGCCCAAAGGAAGACCATGGACACTGGTATGCGCACTGAAGACGCATAGTGGTCGCGAGTATGGTGATGTCACGACGTCTGATGTCTGCAGGATGACCTTGGGGCAGCGAAGTATCACAGCAGCTGCGGGCTCCAACAGGGGCAAAGGTGGCATCAGGGTCACACAGATAGGTGGGCACATCAGGTGGGCGGTCTGCAGGAGCATGGGCCTCCTCGCACTGAAGATGGGCCTCGTCATCGGCAACCACATGAGAGGTGGGGGTATGGTCACCACTGGGCTGGAAGGCTTGGCCATCAGGGGGCTGACCTAGAGGAGCCTGGGCCTCCTCGAGCTGAAGATGAATGGTAGGCCTACTGCTGCGGTCCATGAGAGTAGGTGAGCAAGCATCATCATCCCATGGGTACCTAGGGGTCTGAGGGGGATGAGCTAGACTTGGAGTGACCTCTTCTCTATGGTCGTGAAGAAGATCCAAGGGATAATGCGGATCAGGAATGATGGTGTCACACATCTGGTCCAAGTTAGGGCCGGGTGTCTGAGCTTGGACAGAGTTCGTTGTCCATTGTGATGGTCTCAAGTGCTGTGACAGGGTCTGAAGAAGCGGGTAGACAACTGGATGTTAGCAGCTGATGCGGTGATGGATAACCCAACTGGAGTTTGGGTGTTGTCAGGACATGATCTAGAACGTCAACTCGGATGGTGTTAGAACCATAACCGCGATGCTTCGGACGGGCCGGAGACGCGATATCGGCACTACTATCGGAATTGTGACGAGCATGTGCATATTCAGTAGGGGCGCAAGAAGTATTTGTGCGGTTAAGCTGCAGCGAGCCATCAGAGCCAGGGGGATCTTTCTGCGACTCATGGTCACAGCCAAGAACTTCAGGGTCTCCGACAGTCTCATCTCTCTCCGATGAGCCACAACAGGGATTGCTATCAGCAGCAGACTCAATGAAGCGGACTACTGGCAGGTCAGCATCTGCCGTCACAAACTCAGAAGGAGGGGGGCATACCCCAGTCCATCCAGGAGTTCACAACGATGGACATTCTCAAGGTCACCTTGAGCCTCATCTGACCCTGAGCAATCAACAGCATCATCACCGGAAATTTCAGCCACATGTTTGTGGAACTCATTGACCAGGGATAGATTATCTAATTCATAAGAAACCTGAAATCCGTCTTGATCATCAGAAGAATCAAAGAAATGATCAGGCAAACCTCTCAGATTGACAGCACTCTTTTCACTCTCTAGTTCAGTCTGTACTAGCTCATAATCATATTCACTATTCCCATACCACGCACTTTCTCCACATACTTTAAGTTTAAGCTCATCATTGTGCTCATCCTTGTCGCAAACATCTCCATCCTCATGATCACCATAATTAGACTCATATTGATAATCATCAACATCACTCTCATCATCTTCCCGACTGAATCCAAAATGAACATATATGAGATTCCAAATATGTGCTAGCGATGTAGAAGTGCTAATAATAGTGCCCCTTGAAATGATTGGGCAGTAGATTGAAATTTGCCCCAACATCAATTCCAACAACACTACTTTCTGAGCAGCAGTCTTACCACCAGGTATATCGAGGGGATCATCAACAAAACCCCGCAGAGGGTCTAACTTTGAGTTTCTCCTCCATGACAAGTCTCTCACAAGAAAAGGAGCAAACTCAGAACAAGACTGATTAAGAAATACAAGGAGATTCTCTCTCCACTCAATGAAGGAATCGAGTGATTCGTCCTTCGTTAAGCGCCTATGCGTGGGCGCTGCCGCGGCGGACTGCGTCATCGTATCGGTTCTATACGTGGGGCTATCCGAAGTGTCAAACTGCACTAACACTTGATGGTAAGTGATGAACAGCCAGTTCAACCGCAAATATCACTACAACCAATGCTTCTGGCTGTCAATGTGGTAGCCCTTTTTGGCCTACAAATCTTACTTTCTTGGCTGGAGAACGATCCCAGCGCTGCCACCACGCCAATAACTTCCAATAAGTGGAATTTACACACATAGGATAACTTGCGAGAGAACATCCCTTCTTTATTAGGAACCCAGGCTGAACATAGCCGACAATTATAATAACACAATAACACAGATTGGCGTAATTCATGACAGCTTATGAATTATTTCGAAAGGCTTATTTCGGTTTCTAATGGACGAAAGCTAATGGCGGAGCTTAGGAGGCTTGGTGCGGACTACTGGTATACCCTAGCCAGCCAGCCTTTCAGGAAACAGAATGTTGAATGTTGATGAATATTCATTTTTCTGCTGTTGACTCTTCCATTCTGTAACAGGTATTTTGTCTATTTTCGTAATTGATTAATCGTAAATAGGCCTTCGTGAATCAATTTCTTTAACAAACCAAATTTTGGATAATTATAAAAATTTTGTGTGAGGTCAACTCGCATGTAGTATATCAAGTTTACACATCGTTGTCATAAAAGAATTTAGACATTTAGTACTCGAAGTCACCCCTACATCGAGTGCTACATCGTAGCCTCCGTAGGGACTGTTTCATAAAAGTTGTCAAACACTGACAGTTACCATAGTAACAGTCAGTGAACCAAGGATTTTGCTGAAATTAATTGTCCGTGAACTGACAAAATTAACTTGTCAGTGCTGACAACTTTCATGAAATAATCCCTGGTTCGAGCATGAATCATCAGTGCATATAAAGCGCACGGAATGCGTAAACTTCCTCGGCGATATGGACTAGGGTATTCCCCGTTAGCGGGATTCATTGTATTATAATTTTCTTTTGGTACTGGTGATCTCTTTCTAACAATCCCTTTAGGCTTTCATGTGAAACCTTTTTCGTTCATTTCTTTGTATTTCATATTTATTCTTGATATATATCACTAGATTATAAAACGATGAATATTTATAATGCATCTTTAGAAATATAATGATTACTTGTTTTTAATTGTACATAATATTTATATTGAAAGAAATTAATGAAATTTATATGCCCTAAATCAATCAGTCAATCAAATCGAGGAGGGGGGTGAAGGTTAGTTTTTTTTCTCGAGGGAAAGGATATTGGAAATTAAACAATTCCTTACTCCATCATGAAATATTTAAAGAAAATATAAGACGTGTAATCATGAATGTGAAATTACAATATTCACTCCAAAGCCCACAACTGAAATGGGAACTTTGTAAAATTCAAATAAAAGAATTTGCTATCAAATAATCAAAAGAAAAACAAAATCAACAAAATTAAAACTCAAAACAATTGCAGAACATTTTGTCACCAGTTCGCCCCACTAACATGCAAGGATAATGAGCACTGGTTAGTCAGAATCCATAGACATATACATTAGAATATCTTTCTATACATCACAAAGACGTACTGAAGTCAAATGTCTTTCAATTCTTGTTTAAAAATTATTAATACAAGTTGAGACCAACTCTTGCATTAAAATGCATAACATGAAAGCTATATGCTTTCGTCAAAGGACTTAAGACATTTTAGTACTCGGTGTCACCCCAACATCGAGTACGACTGCGAACTATATAGCACAGGCCAGCTGGCAATACCGCAGGAGTATGCACATGTACTCGAGTACATTAATCAGGAGCACTCAGAATAATTTTCCCGAAGTTGCCTGTCACTGCTATGCAGATGACACACAATCATTTAGACCAGCCCCTAGTACTCAAGATGCAAGTGTTTCATTACTCGAAAAATGCTTTAATTTCATTCGTAGCTGGATGCTTGAAAATAAGTTTAAAGGCATTGGCTAACTTTGTGAGTAGCTGATTTAAAAAATTCTCAAGCTAAGATGAAACATGTGTATGAGTACTTGTATTTGTACTCAAAAACCCTGAAACCAACCATAATTTGGAATGAAAAAGTGTAAGTTAGACGCAAACGGCGATTTTATTATCCTTCGTCTCACGAGACAATCAGAAGACCACTTTGCCTGAATTTGAAAATGCCGTTAAGTGCCTCCCACAGCGTGATACCCCAATACACACAATACGGTAAGGTGAGTCATACGCATGCGCACTCCTTCTGGGCAACCGACCCTCGTATATTTTTCAAACATTGGCTCACATTTTTAGTATTTAAAAATACTTCCTGTGGATGTTATACTTTGAAGCTTTCAGACTGGTATTTTTACACTATAACCCTTATGTTTATCCCATTTTCAAGTAACAAAACAAGATTTTTTTAAAATCATAACAATGCTAGCCAATGCCTTTAAATTGAACGATAGTAAGAGTGAATTTTTGATTATCGGTACTTCACAACAGATTTTAAAAATTAGCATTAATGATGTAAGAGTAGGATTATCCAATGTTAAACCCTCTGATTCTGCAAGAAATTTAGGAGTATACTCTGACACAAACTTGAACATGGAAACACAAGTAACAAATATATGCAAATCAACATATTATCATCTTCTATAAAATCTCAGACGTATCCGCAAATATTTTGATCAGGAAAGCATGAAAGTGGTCGTACATGCCCTCATTACAAGTAAGCTCGATTAATGCAATGGATTGTTGTTCGAAATGCCTGATTCTCTGATATCTAGGTTACAAAGAGTCCAGAATGCATTTGCAAGACTTGTCTACGGTCAATCAAAATTTACTTCAAGTGCACCTCTTTTGAGAGAGTTCCACTGGTTGCCAGTTCGTCAAATAATTTCATGTAAAATTTTGTTAATTGTGTATAAATCCTTGAGTGGTCAAGTTCCTAGTTACATAACAGATTTACTCAAACTCAGAAGTCCAGTCACACAGTCACAGCTTGCGCATTTCAGGGGATACATACATTGTTGCTTCAAATTCCCCAATTTGAAGCTAAACTAAATTGAAATATGAAGCTCTCCATCCCTGAATGTCTTTAAATCCAAGCTAAAATAAAATCATATTTGTTCAGTTGAGGTGATATATTTTGTAGAATTAAGTAAAAAGGAACAGCTGTATATATCTTGCATAGTAACTGCGCTGTATAGATTTATGATTATTTATATATATATATATATATATATATATATATATATGTATATATATATTTATTTTTATGGCATTCTACTACCAACTCTGATTATATATATATATATATATATATATATATATATATATATATATAATCAGAGTTGGTAGTAGAATGCCATAAAAAATAAAATCATAGCTTTTTAAAAGAAAACGGAGCATAGCTCTCAAAAATGAAAGGCGAAGTCACACTCTTCGTCAGTACCCACGGTGTGACAAAAAGATGTAAATCAAAATCCGTTTCTGAAACAGACGAAAAAACACATATATATTTACGTATTTATCATGAAAATAAACAATTATTTATTTTCAAAAAACCCTGTATTTTGTGTTAAGACTCACAAAAACTAATTCTCATCATTTTTCCACTATAATAATAATAATAATAATAATAATAATAATAAAAATAATAATAATAATGATACTAATATTAATAATAATACTAATAATGATAATAACATTAATCAGTTAATAATAATAATAGTAAGATTTGTAAGGCGCCGAATCCATTTGATGATCAAATGCTCAAGGCGCAACTTGTCCCAAACGTATTTAAAATTGGTGCACTGTACAAGTACATTCAGGTCAACCCTTTGGGTTAACCTCAATATGACTAAAAACTTTTTTGTTAATGGTACTGTATAAAAACTTTGATATTCTTTTGATATCTACCAGAAAAATTGTGATTTTGGTATTTTTAAGAGTTGTCCCACTTCCTCTCGACTGTCGATCCACTTCACCCGGCTGAATTAACCTATTTTTAATTATTATTTGTGTGGGGAGCTATTTTGTACATTTAATTAGGTTGTGTATAGACTGTACCTACATGTATATCCAGTGATCAAGGTTAATGATCTTTGCTTTATTTATTTTTCTTTAAGCCAGGGTTCACCTCTTGTAACCTTATTTCCATTTGTGCTTTAGCCCTCTCAGGATTGCCCTCTTTAACATTCCTCCTTGCTTTTGTCATCATCCTTCTTCAGCCTTCTTGCTTTTGTCTCCCTCATCTCTCCTTCATGCTTCACATTCCCAACTTGATCATTTCCTTTGTTATAGAATTCCTGTTCACCATGCTCCATCCTTCAGCTATTTCAACTACCCTCCTTCTTCCTCATTGGTTGTTTTAGTCATGAATATTTATGTTGTATAACACTCAAATGTGATTGGATTTTCCTTTAATGAAAATGTATTGCTTAGGCATTGTTATGCTTGATTTTCTTTGAATATTTATGATTTATGAATTGAACTTGAGTGACATGTGCAAAGAAGCCAGAAAATATCATGAATAATAAATCAGGCCCTGCCAAGCCCTAGGCAGATGAGCCCAAGACTTCGATCAAGAAACATCTCAACTAAAGACTGCTCTTGTCCTGTGTTGGGGAAAAGAACCTACACTTACAGCTAAACTTGAGCTCCTACATTTGCATGCATAAAAAATGAAAAAGACATGCAGATGGTGCCAAATACCTTGTTTGGAAGCCTAGTATTAGTATTATTTACCATTCAAAAATGCAATTGAATACTTAAAAGTTATGAAGCAAAAGTTTCAAATCACAATTTCTTGTCCCACTTCACTCCGCTCTCCCTAGCAGTCAACACTATCAGTATCATTTAGAACGTCCGTGAGGGGTATGAGAGCGTCTGTGATGAAAACTGCAAAAGGCTTGAGTACCTTCAAGAGCTCTTACATGTCCGAAGAGTTAGCGCGGTTCTAGAGCAAACGATTTGGGGGAGGGGGGCTACTGGGGACTCGGAGGATATATGTCAGAGCTAGAGCAAAAGACTGAGAAGTGGGAGGAGGAGGATTACCCCCTCCATACACACACACACGCGCGCGCGCGCGCGCGATAGGGACTTTCTAAAATACACATCTCCTTTTTTATATTTGCGAGCGAGCGAAGAGAGCAAGCCAAAAATAACCGATTCTTGCTGTAATTGTCATCAAAATACACCCTAGACTGACATATTTAAAATGGTCTATTTAGCTACTTCGCTAGAATACCTTGCTGGCAAACTTTTTGCTGTTCCAAGCCACCCTGTTCCTAAAGAGCGAGCGAAGCGAGCAAGGACATAATTAGACTCCACAGGCCTATAAAATATTACAAAAATACATTCGGTCACCTCCCTTGCATGCCCAATTCGTTTGCCTACCAAAATAATTCTTTATCTAGCTATAATAACTGCCCGCCCGCACACGTCCCCCATATACTATTTGTTTATTTTGCGAGCGAGTGAAGCGAGCGAGCAAAAAAAAAAAAATCTTGCTGTAAAAGACGTCTTAGTTCGTCATCAAAATACTCTCTAGGCCTAGCTCCTATAAGATATCCAACTGGTTTATTATTTTGGTCACCTCACTAACAAATTATTATAAACCTCGATGGTCCAGGAAATTGTTTCTTGTCCAAAACCATACTTAGAAACATTTCTAAATAATATCAGCAAGCGAAGCAAGCAACGAAAAACGCAATGATAAAGTATCAAAATACATTATGCCTATATCCGGTCACCTCCCTAGCATGCCCAATTATTTTGTTTGCCATCCCAATTCTTTATAAAAAAAAAAAAATTATGAGCGAGCGTAGCGAGCGAAGAAAAAATATATGCAAAGTTCACTAATTGATCCTATCATGTACACTCCCTGTAGAATTATTTTGAGGATAGTAGCACACGTCGCTGCAAAAATGTTATGAGACCGGGTTATACTACTCCCTTCTCGATATTTAGTAATGTATAATTATATTTATCGGCATCTTCTGTTCTCACAGAGGGTATTGCGAATAGGTTTATGGTTGCAAGCCTTTATCTCCTGAAAATTCATCTATTCATCTCTATTCGTCTTTGTCCTTTCTTTTTTTTCTCCTATCTTTTTTGACATGCGGGTTTAATAGAACGACATTATATTAGAATCTATATGAGATTAAAATTTCACTTAAGTGGTCAAAAAATGGGGGGGGGGGGGGGGGCTTGAGCGATTTTTTCTGGGAGAGAAAAATAAAAGACCTTCCGACTGCAGGCGCAAAATTCTGAAGGTATAATAAAAAATTACTTGATATTGATATCACTATCAAACCAGATGTTGTCATAAGACTGGATTAGAACTGTCTGCATTTGAAACTTTAATTCCAAACACTATTTTGTTCTTCAACTTAATGATAGAAATAATAAAATATTGAATACGGAAGAGGATATTAGGAAAGAGGTTGAAATATTTTATGAAGACCTTTATGGATATCGAGAGGTATTAGATTTTGAAGATATTTCACAGGACCTAGAAGAAATAGATTACAATAAGATTTCTGATGAAAAGGTAGAAGAGTTGGGTAGAGAAATTTCCTTTACAGAAATTCGCAAAGTTGTCAGCAACTTGAAACTTGGTAAATCAGCTGGACAGGATGGGTTTATTCAGAGTTTTTCAAGTTTTTTCTTAAGGATATAAAGGAATTTTTTCATGAGGAGTTTGAATGCAGCATATGTCTCTGGACGATTTTCACATTTTCAAAATTTAGGAATTATAACTCTACTTCCTAAAGGTAACAAGCCTCGCAATCTACTTAAAAACTGGCGTCCTATATCTCGGCTCAATGTCCAATATAAAATTCTAATTGTATTGCAAATAGTAGAAAACCACTGTTAGATGAAAATACACATAAAGATCAGAAAGGCTTTTTGTCTGGTAGATACATTCGAGAGAATATCAGAATAAGTTATGACATAATTTCTTACGCAGATTATAAAAATATTCCTGGGATATTACTTTGATTGCGTTTCACATGATTTTCTTTGGAATGTACTACATTTCTTTTACGACAGAATATTTGATAAGCTAAAAAGGCAAATTATATCTTGGTCAAAACGTAATATTTCTATCTTTGGTCGCGTGGTTTTAGTGAAATCGTTGCTTGTTTCGCAATTTAACCATTTGTTTGTCCTTTCCCAACCCTTAGGAACATCTTTTAAAAGCGATAAATGCCTTTTTCTTTAAATTCATATGAAAAGTGGGAAACCCCATAAAATTAGCAGCAAACAGAATCTGATTTGATACTTCCGAAAATGACGCAAATGGTTGATGTTCACAAACAGAATCTGATTTGATACTTCCGAAAATGACTCTTTTTGGCAAGCTACTCCTGTTTGGTGTAACTCTGATGTGAAAATTGGAGGAAAAGATATGTTTTACGTTCACATTTTTAAGGTGGTTAACTTCAATGGTTAATAAAAAAAACTTGTTCCATATAAGATCCCGGTATAATCAGGATTTTTGTAATGCTTAAATATGCATTCTTCAACAATAAACATTCTTATTCTTATTATTATCATTATTCTCAGCATTTGTTTTTTGAGCCTCCATTGACCAATTATTGTACATTGTTCAAAATTCAAGCCAATATATTTATTCTGGCATGTGAATACATACACGTTTTGTCACCTTGATTATTTGTGAATATATTGTTTTGATAAATGGAAGAAATAAAAGACATCTTTAAAAAAAATTGGAAGCAAGTCGACCAGTTTGATCGAAAGAAACTAAATCATGAACAACTTTTTTGCAATCATTCAGATAGGACCCTTGCTAAAAAATTTTGTTTTCTGTACTTAATAAAGAAACGGCCTCCAATTATCCAAATTTTTCCCATCGCCCTTTTTGCAACGTAAGTAGTGCTTGTTTTTTACTCTGATAACTCTCCATTTTCATGTGCTTTATTTACATGATTTAAGCTCAGTATGTCTTTAATGCCATTCCAGATACATTTTAAAAATTCTGCACTTAACTCATCTCCGCCAAGTGATTTATTGTTCTTCACTTATATAAATGGCTTTATAACATTCTTTTTTATGTTAAAGACCTTCGCAACTAAGTGCCTCGTTTTCATTTAAGTGGTTGACATGGTGGCACTGCAGTACGCTAGACAACATGGCATGTGCGACGTGAATTTCGTGGCCAACTTTGCGTCCCAGTTGCGAAATTCGCTATCCGTTACGCGAAATTCATGTCCCGGGACGCGAAATTCATGACCCAGGATGCGAAATTCCATGACCCAGGAAGCGAAATTCATGAACCGTAACGCCAAATTCATGATCAGGGATGCGAAATTCATGCGAAATTCGCGACTGGGACGCAAAGTTGGCCACGAAATTCACGTTGCACATGCCATGTTGTCGAGCGGCGAGCGTACTTCCGGGCCACCATAGGTTTAACTCTGTGTTCTGGAAACAAGTTTCAATATCGTCAATACAAATATTTTCATTTGCCGCGTACATGACTGTAATACGCAGTAATATGTAAAACTTTGTTCGGAGTCGTAACAGTTTTGCCTTCGTATTATTACCGGGTGCATTTCCTTTTTCCTACCATGAACAAATTCTCTTTTTCAAAAAATATTTTGTTGACTCTTCCCCATGTTCTAACCACATTTCCCTGGCTCTAACATATAGGCACCTTTAACCCATTCCTGACAGGAATTATTTAAAGCCTTATTTGATCAGCTTTTATTCTTCAAATTGGCAACACCAACATTTTTATTTTATTGCTACATTTTCTTATAAAATGTCATGTATCTGAAATGAATATAAATTGACGGAAATTATGATGAGAAGTAAAAAATTTGCCAATTTGCAGGGGAAAACGGTGATTTTAAACTTTCTATCACATTGCCAATTTAAAGATTTTAATGCTTATTTTCCTTTAAAAAAAATTCAGCATCAAACATTAAATATTGATGCAACCAAAATGGGCACAGATTGTGTAGAATTTTTTTACTCTTTCTGCTCATGTATTTGGTATAATTTTTAGGGCTCTGCATCAAAAGTTATAAGGTCAATCCACAAAATGTGGACCTCTGTCACGAATGGGTTAATATACAATTTATCACCCTGTTTATCAAGCTTATTTTCTGTTATTTCTTCCATTTCCTGAATATCATTTGTTTGGTTTTCATCAACTTTAACAGACAGTGCAATAATTCAATGTGCAATTGTTTTAAGTTTTTATTTTTCATTTCATTTGTGGGCTCCCTCCCCTAGACCTCAACCAGCGAGACATGATTTGATTACACGACTTATATTTTCTTTAAATATCTCATCATGGAGAAAGGAGATGTTCAATTTCCATTATCCTTTCCCTCGAGAAAAACAACAAACCTTTACTTTCAGTGACATGTAGCATATCAGTATGGACCGACTGAACAAACAGACAGACTCTTCCATTTAAATGAAAAGAAGAAATTAGTGACCAACTTACCTCTTGGGTCTTTCAAAATCCAATTTTTTACTGCAGGTAAAGCTAGGTAAAATAGTATGCTTACAAAGTTCACTTTCAGCTTCATCTGACTTCATTGTTTCAATATAATTTGGGTTGATATAGGTTATATGGGGATCAAGTCGGCCGGAGCAAACAAGAAAATTGCTACCCTGCCTCAAAAAAAATAATTCCCGTGATGAATGAAGAACAATATGACAAAACGTCCCCCCCCCCCAAAAAAAAAAAAAAAAAAAAAAAACACTAGGAGTCAGAGGAGTTGCATGCATTGGGTTATTGCTACTTGCATTTCTAAAAAAAACCCAGTCCGCTTTCCATTCACCCTGAACACGTAAACACTGGGCCAGCGTAGCTAAGGGGGGGCACAAGGGGGCCATAGCCCCCCCCCCCCCCTGTTGATCGGCGAGCAAAAAATAACTATTAAAAAATGAAACAAAAACACATTTCAAATGAAAAAAAAAACTTTCATCGAGTTCACTTCAAATAACTTACCCTACCCCTACCCTGTGAAATGAAAGTAAAAGGTAAATATGCCACCCTCTCACATAAGTTATTCCTAATACTGAATTTTAATGTGCAGAAAATGCCATTTTCATGCAAGAATTTTCAAAAATCCCCCTACCGTGGGAGGGGGATACCCCGCTCGTTCGCTTCGCTCCCTCGCCTTGGCCCTCCCTAGGCCTATATGCCACTTCTCACAAGTTATACCCCTAATGCTGAATTTTAGTGGGCAGAAAATTCTATTTTCATGCACAAATTTTCAAAAATCTCCCTACCGCGGGAGAGGGATACCCCCTCCCACACCCTCCTCCCGCTCGGTCACTTCCTTCCTTGCCTTGGCCACCACAACCACCCCCCCCCCCCCAATAAAAAAATTTTGGCTACGCCGCCAGTGCACGTAAATGATTATGACATAACACGGCATAACACACTGATAACTTGTGAAAATAAAAAAATATGTGATCAAATGTTTTTCATTTGACTGTTTAATGGGGAAACGAATGCATCGACGCATTCAAAATAATACATCGGTACATCGTACAATAAACAACATGAAATCATGATAAAGCCAGAGGTAATAGAATGAGTACAACGAGTAAAATTATAACATACTAGTACATAATATTCTGATAGATTCCCTGGGTCAATAATGGGTAAATTTCATCAGAAATTATTCATCCACGGCCACTCACCAACTGAGGTGAAAAGTTTTGGACATTTACAGCATTCAACCACAAAGAAAAAAAAATACCTCTCAATAGTTAGACCTGTCAGTATGCGAACATTGTACCTACAAATATTATTCCTGATGAGCGGATGAAGTATTGTGTACTGTTGAATTCTTGCGGTTATGATCACTGCTATTAACATGATTAATAAATACTCATCGGTACGTGAACGAAGGCCTGTAACTATGTGGCACTATCCAAATTACACACCAATAAACTGTCGATATGACTAAACTTGGCATACAAAACCACTTCCGTTTCCATTGTATATGCATAGCGCCCCCTCATGGTTAGAACTATAAATTCCATAACGCATGCACGATTGTGGCGCAAAGATTTTATTTGTTGGTATTTGAAATTAAGTAAATGTACATCGACGAGGAGTATCAATTACACAAATACAATAAGGAGTATGAAGTGTATTGGCTCGTGGTAATAAAGAAAAAGAAAGGATTACTTTTGCAGACAATGTATTAGCAAACTGCCTGCTTGCTTTTTCATATTGAGAACCGCATCCATTTCGATCATGAGAATAATCATCATCCTAACGATATTTGTGACTCCCAACACTGGCGTACTGGAGGGGGGGCTTGGGGGGGCGCCAGCCCCCCCCAAATAAATTTCAACCATGGTTTATTTTCAATTTTATATAAGTGTTATCACACGAATTTCATTACTTCTCCCTAGACTCCCTTTCTGCTGTTAAGTAACGCATTCACAATTTCTCAAATAGCATGCATAGCAAGGCAGAAAACACGCATAATAACACGCTTACTGGACCCCACCCCCTAGGGAGTGCGCTTCGAGCGCTCACAACCGCCCCACTAAAATGAAATCCTAGCTACGCCACTGTGGGAGTGAAACCCTGGTACCCCACCGCATCACACCCTCTCCATGCTCGTCCTTTTTATTTTATAGTGTCTTTGTCTGTATTATTATCATAAGTAATAAAGTATTTTGTGTAACGCTGGCATTTGTTTGAAACTTAAGATTATTTGGGCTGCATGTTTTCATAATCATGTTTCCAAGTTCATGAAAAAATATCCTTTTCCGGTCGGTAGATTCATGACACGTTTATCCATTACAGTACATGTCATCAAACATGTCATCAAACGTCGGAGCTTCCGCGCTTCGCGCGGGAGGGGGGAAACTCCCCCCTCCCTGCACCCTCCCCCCTAGGGAGCGCGCTTTGCGCGCTCATTAAGTGATTCACACGCTTCGCGTGCTGACTACCGCCCCACTACAATGAAATCCTTTTGTTGAAAATGAGAGAAAATAAATATTGAACTGAACTCAAGCTGGAATTTAAGTCGAAAAAATGAAAAAGCTCCGTATCGTGAAGGGGGGGGGGGACCCCGGCTCGGTCGCTACACTTCCTCAGGGTTGGTCGCTTCGCTCCTCACAAAGATTGAGCCCCCCCAAAAAAAATATTTTGGCTCATTACGCCACTGACTCCCAAGAAACATAAAATCAAATGACAATGAATTATATCTAAACACGTGGGAATGATTCCCCCTTATACGAAGGCACCGTGGTTCATTAAATTGACATTCGAACGAAAGGTTGCGAGTTCGAATCCTGACCAGCATGGCGTAAGTAGTGACGCATTCGAAATGATGACTTGTGTGTGATGGGTATAATTATATCACGTCTAAAGGGGGATCGATAACATCGTATAGGTGCATGTAACATGAACGGTATAACAGTATGGTAACATTGGTGTATAATAGTCCGATATTGATTTCACATGCAACTGGTCCGCATTATAACAATTCTCAGTGGTGCATCGTAAGCAATAGGCATCACGCTCGAAGTAAGATTACCATTTGTACAAAGGGTGAATGCAGTCTTAACGGTTTCTTTTAAGGAGTGTTCATAAAAATACAGCGGTAACCTGCTTCATAAAACGTGGGACATATACTATGTATACTGCGCTTCTCATTTTGTGCATTTTTCTACAGCCACGAAAGTGAGTACGGTACGCGCATATCGTTACGTCACTCACTGCCACTTTTATTTCATACCTTCTCTGTTTTCAATGCGGTAAATCGCTCCTTGTCTGAATGAGCCTTAACTGTAATTTGTAAAGTTCGTGTATAATCGTCAGAGTCACCATTAGCACAGATAATAACCAAATCGAAGTAACAAGTCTTGATATACTGTTATGTCACGACAGCGATCCATTTCCTTCCGTTTATTGTTTTCTTTTCTTTTGTTTTAATAGGCCACCATAGAACTGTTTGGCTTCAAAGCTAAAGCAACGCTTTGACGGTGGTTCAACTTTTAAGACTCTTCTTCGACGCGTTTTTCTTCCTCTGTGCGCTCTGTCGCTTGATCTCTTCGCTCTCCCGGTCCAACCAGTAGTCGAGCTTGTCCAACGTCTCCCGGGCCGTGTCCGTCTCACTGAACTTCATCTGCGCCGGCGATCTCGGGCCCATCCTCTTGAGCAGGTGAACAACCATGGTAAGACTAATGAGCTGAAAAAATGGGGACAAAGCATTGATCTCATTATGCAAAGTGAACAAAAAAAATGCAGTGGTAATAACAATGGATAGGGAAATCGTAAAATCGAAAATCGGAAATCGAAAAAAAATGGGGACAAAGCATTGATCTCATTATGCAAAGTGAACAAAAAAAAAATGCAGTGGTAATAGCAATGGATAGGGAAATCGTTAAGTCACCGGGGTGGAGATAGAAAAGAAATGCAAAGAAAGAAGGGAAAAAAATTAAAGCTCCAGAGTTATACTCGTTATTAATCGTCATGCATCTTCAAGGGAGAGAGAGAGAGAAATTTTCACCGATATATTTTGGAGAGAAACGTACATAAATTTAAGCACCTCGGGGTTTATTCTCTCCCCTGCCTCCTTCCAAAAGTATCAGAATTTGTATTTTCGTTCACCTAATAATGACAATTTTATACTTACTTGAATAAGAAAAAGTACTGCGCTGACACCGCCTAATATCAGTATTGGCAATTCTATGGGATCTTTGATTAATGCGTAGCAGCCCTGCGAAAGAGAATCAAAATGTATTTCTTTAAAGAAAGAATTATAAAGAATTATTCTAAAGTTTGTTGTAATTCATAAAGATTATGTTATATACCACTGACTGGCGAAGAGATACTCCTCTTCAGGGGGTAATTTCCCTCTGAGCCCCGTTTCATAAAATTTGTTTTAAAAAACAACTGTCACATTTCTATGACGAATTTGCTCTCAGCCAATGAGATGCAAAGATTTCAGTAGCTTATAAGAGTTACTACAGCTTGTTATTGATAACAAGTTCTATGAAACGGGACCTGGTTATGTTGGCCTATATTAATGCACATATCAACACACATGTATAGTTACACTGGCGTATTAAAATGAGCCCAAACAATTGACGACTGGGGGCGGGGGGGGGGGGGGGGGGGGGGGGGGGAGGGGGAGTCACGTCTCTTGCCTTGTAGACCTATATCAAAATGTCAAATTCTTTGGGGGGACACTGTTTTATAAAGAAAATGCAAGTTTTTCATATTTGTACTTTAATTTCTATTAAAGAATAATAATAATGATAATGACAATAATAATAATAATAATAATAATAATAATAATAATAATAATCATCATCATCATCATCATAATAATAACAATAAAAATGATTAATTAATTATAATAACAATTATACAAATGATAATTCATTATTATGATAATTATGATTATAATTATGATTATCAGTATAATTATGATTAGAATTGTAATTATAATTATCATAATAATAATTAAAATTATAATCATAATCATATCATTATAATGTTTAATTTTTTTCTATTTGAAAAGCCATAACATCTTAATACTGATGTAAATATGTATACAACATCTCTAGTTTACGGTTTGTCAGGGTATGGCGGAAAATGGTGTTAATTCATCTAACGATGTTGTTTATGATTTTCTTTATGTGCAAAAATGTATAAATATCTGAAATAAATAAATAAATAAATAAACAAATAAATAAATAAATGTCATTGTTTTCTCC
Source organism: Echinometra lucunter (assembly GCA_029962745.1). NCBI lineage: Eukaryota > Metazoa > Echinodermata > Echinoidea > Camarodonta > Echinometridae > Echinometra > Echinometra lucunter. The sequence continues at coordinate 17,136,075 of CM057163.1, forward strand.
AAGACGTATTATGACATTTACTACTGATGTGAAAATACATGAAAATTGTTACCGTATCTTTGTTAAGCGTTAACATCTTGACTTCTAAGCTTTGTAATTTTCATGTTTTCATATTTTCATCAATATGCCAAATTTTTGAAATTCAGCGACTGATTGAATGATAATAATGTTAATAAAACCATGAATGCAATTCCATCGGACATTGCTCGGTGTATTTTGTTATTTCCTTTGAACTTTTTGACAGGAAATGGAATGTGGATAGATACATGTATTAATGTGGATACAACGATGTGAATATGATCGAGAGAGAGAGAGAGAGAGAGAGGAGGCCGGGGAGAGGGGAGACTCGGAGGAATGAAAGAAAAAAAAAAAGAGATCAGAAAAAAGGGAGAGAGGGGGAGGGAGAAAAAAAAGAGAGACTAACAGATAAAGAAGAGAAGAAACAGAAGAAGGGAGAAAGGGAAGAAGAGAGCTTGAGAGAAGAAAAAAAGGAGAAATTAAGGAAGATAGACAGAGAGAAAGGGGAGGGAAGATTGAGGAAAATTGATAAAGGAGGACAGCTAGAGGGAGAGAGAGAGAGGGGGGGGGGAGAAAATAACGATATAGAAAGAGGAGCATAATACAAATCAGACAAATTAATGAAAGCATGATGCCCTCGTAAACCTTGCCCCCTTTTTTTCCCCTGCACGACTTCGCTCTTCAACATCTAGCAAATAGAAAAGTGCAAGTACCCCCCCCCCCCCACCAGTGCCCACAAACTTTAGTCAATGTTATTAACTCTGAACTCATTAAAGTTACTGAATGGATAAGAGCTAATAGATTATCTTTGAATCTCAAGAAAACAAAATATATGTTATTCAGTAATTCCATAAACGCATTACCAATGAACATTATTTTTGATGATACTCCCTTAGAAATTGTTACACATACAAAATTTCTTGGAATTATAGTTGACAACAAACTTTCTTGGAAAAATCACATTGAAAATATATGCAAAACAATTTCACGAAATATAGGTATTATCAACAGACTGAATTTTTTTATTCCTTCGACATCACTTATTATGCTTTATTCATCTTTAATTCTACCCTATTTGAATTGTGGGATTCTTGCTTGGGGAAATACCCATCAATATCTATTAGACAGATTGTTACTTTTGCAAAAAAGGCACTTCGTGTTATTCATAGCTCTGCCTTCCGTTCACACACGGATCCGTTGTTCTTTGAGAGTAAAATATTGAAAGTCAGAGACCTGCATTTACTCCAGTTAGGGCAATTTATGTACAACTATAATAATAATGCTCTTCCCCATATTTTTGATGCCATGTTCCTTAAAAATCAATCTTACCATAATTATCCCACGAGACGCTCTTACGAATTTCATTTACCTTTCTGCAGAACTTTACTAGCCAAAAACACATTCATATACAACGGTCCCAAATTCTGGAACTCTCTTAGTAATGATATTAAAGATAGTGTTTCTTTGAATGCATTTAAACATAAGCTCAAACTTTTCCTGCTTCATTCTTACAACAGTTAACAATGGAACTGAGATTTCAATTTTGGTTACGTCTTATCAAGGTCATCGCACTATCCTATACATACGAAATTCCCACCTGTCTATTTTTTTTTATTTCAGTCTGGTTGTCGGTCATGTTATGTCATGTTGGTCTGTGGCAGCCCGTCTCCCATTTCCTCTTTTTAACTTCTTGCTATTTTCTCCTCTTTTCCCCCTTATGGTTCCTGTCTGTTTGTCTTGTCTTTTCTTGTCTTGGCCCTCTTTCGTCTTGTCTTGTCTTATGTTATCTTGTCTTATTTCTCCCTTTTCCTATTGTCCTTTCTCTTCTTTAATTGTCTCAAATGCGCAACGCATCGTTCATCTGGCGGAGTCCTCACTGTGTGACTGAATCTGCAACTGCTATATATATATATATATATATACTGCTGTTTCACCTACCTTTGTATCACACATTCTTCTGTTTTCTTTACTTTCCCTTTTCTTTCTTGAGGAATCCACGTCACTACAAGCATTGCTTTTTTGTGGATTTTTCTTTTCCAATATTATTATTTTTTTAATCTTTTAGTACACTACGTCAAGCGGACATTTAATTTTTTGTTTTTGATGTTAAGAGGAAAAAAATGTTGTATGTTTGTTTATTTACGATATTTCTGTTTAAAAGAAGAAAAAAAATATGTCTTGTGTTATATTGGAAATAAAACCTGAGCCTGAACCTGAACCTGAACCCCTTGCTCCGCTCCACTCTCGAATGGACGCACACTCACTGCTTAAAGTTAAAGCTCAAAGTTAAAGCTGATCTAGACCTTCAGTTCTTGATCAGCTTTCCAAATGGCAAACTTGATTTTAAAACATAAATAAATGAGAGTCAAATTATTTTTATTTCCTTACCCTTGAATACATGTACATATTTGGAAGTTGGTTGGCAGCACCACTGCTATTCGTACATGCGGTTTCATTGATAATCACTGTCGACGATGACGACGATGACGACGATGACGACGATGATGACGATGATGACGATGAGGTATTGGATGTAACGCAGCATGTTGATGGGATCCGACCTAAGTCTGTCCTTCTTCTCCATGTCGACGATTCCCAATCTCCGTAACTCTTTGATCCACAACAACGGAACTAAATAAGAAAATAATAATACAAGCAGGAAATAGAGAGGAGGCTGACATAATTATTGTCCTACATCAATTTTCTTCCTTAATCTCGGAGCATTTGCTTTCAGTCCAGTTGAATTCTGAAGGGTTAAAAAATTCATATTATCAGTCATTGCGGGTGAAATAGAAGAATGGAATGAAACACATAAGGTGAAAAGTTAAACATCGTTGTCTGACGGAACCTTTTTAAGTGGAAGGCTTTTCATAAAATAAAATACTCCTGGCCAAGGGATTCCCCCCCCCCCCCCACACACACACACCTCTGTTTGAACATTCTGGCCCATGTCAACAATATTAAAAGGCAAACGGTTAATTTTGTTGTAAGTTTACTTGCCGAGTCGTAGCAAGGCCGTACGCAGAATTTTTTCCCGGGGGGGGGGGGGGGAGGGAGGGGGCTAGAATGGAGAAAATCTTGGAGGATACACGCAAGCGAAGGAGCGAAGCGACCAAGCTGGTCAAGGGGCGTGGTTTTTTTTTCATCTTTACAATTGAAATTGAACGATCTAGTGCACAATTTGGGATTCTTTGGAAAGTTTTCGATTATGATAAGTAAGGCTTGGATTTTTGGGGGGGAGGGGGAGCAACTGCCCCCTGGCTCCCCTACTGCGTACGGCCACGAGTCGTAGGCCCCCGACCTCCCCCATTCAAAACAGTCTGAATGGTTTTTCCTACCTCTCTCTGTATAACGTCAATGTATTCTGTGATGTCTTCCATTCCGGTCACGTGGTACTGAGATTCGATTTTATCTGACATCGACATTTGAAGCGTATCACTCAACTGCGATAGAAAAGGAAATGTGATTGCAACATCACTTTAAAAAGACAATTCAATTTGAAATTCAAGATTTTTTTAAGTTGAAGAGAAGCCTGAATTCTGGGAAGGCTATAAGAAATAATTTGCGAGCTTTCTCACTTTCCCTTTTCGTTTTAGGCTAGTGTAGAATATAAATCATTAGTAGAATGTTTTCCCGCAAGGATTGCTGTTCAATTTAATGCCCTAAAACCCAAATTTGCAATTAGACCTGGGGAGCGTTTCATGAAGAGTTTTGTCAGTGAAAAGCACCGACAAATGTTACAAGCTACTGAAAATCCACGCATCTGATTGGCTGACAGCAAATTAGTCGGTGAAAATCACCGACAAAACTCTTCATGAAACGCTCCCCAGGTTGGAGTATTTGGGCCGAACAGTCAGGGCACATTTCTGTATGCGTGATCTCTTGTATCCATTCTGTGTGCAGTATTTACACAAAAACTTGCAAAACGAATGGACTGAAACAGAAATAAGTATCTGACTCCGTGTGTCACAAGTTAGTTCAATTGTATATTGGAGAATTTTTTATTTTTTTAAAAATAGAAATAAAAAATTCAGCCGAGGTCAAAGATACGTGATCGGTTGCGTGATCGGTTTTCATTCCACAATCCCTATTTTGATATTAGCCTTTGTAAAGTCCTTAAAATGATCACAGTCCCCGCCCTCCGTTGCTATTTTTGATACTACTTAAGACTATCAAAATAAAGCAATATCATGATGCTGCCAATAATGCTCTATTAAAAATCATCTCAAAAGCTCGGAAATAAACTCTTACCTCAAAATATAAAACAAAGGAGATTATTGCGATAACCAATGATAGAGTACATAACAGAAGCAACATTCCGAAATACTGTAAAGAGAAACAAGAAAATAAAGACAATATCAAATGTTATTGTTATTTGATATTGATTATATTTTCTCCTCCTGCTCCTCCTCCTCCTCCTCCTCCTCCTTCTCCTTCTTCTTCTTCTTCTTCTTCTTCTTCTTCTTCTTTTCTTCTTCTTTCTTCTTCTTCTTCTTCTTCTTCTTCTTCTTCTTCTTCTTCTTCTTCATCCTCCTTTTCTGTTGGCTCAATATTGATCTGACGTCCGCCTCATGAACGGGAGGTCGCGGTTTCAATCCCCGGCCAAGTCGACATACCAAAGACTTTAAAAATGGGACCTTCTGCCTTCTAGCAAGGCTCTCGGGCATATATAAAAATGGAGAAGGATAATAATAATAATATATTGTGCTATGCATCCGGTGTTGTCACTCTGTAGCCATGATCGTTCGGCAACCCAGAAGTTGACCCCTATTTCGCGGTGTTTCAAGTACATTTTCCGCCATTTTTAGCCCCTATTTGGCACAAATCGGGTACAAATTGGCCTTTAAAAAACACCCCTATTTTTCGCATTCCAAGTACACTTTTATTAAACCACTCCTTTCAAATTCAGTTTACCCCAAAACACCTTTTTTCAATTTCGAGTAGCTTAAAAACAACCTTTTTTCGATTTCGAGTACAAGCTCACGAAAGCAACTTTTTTTTTTTTTTTAAATTTAATTTTTTTTTTTAAATCACGAACATTTCATGTTCGCGAACGTGCTCAAAAAAGACCCCCTTTTTACGCAAACTTTCGAACGATCATGCGTACACGAAGTCAATACAGAGTGACAACACCGGGGCTGTGCATCATGCATGGCCCGCTGGGAGAGCAGTTGAAAAACTGAAGTGGCTACCCTATTAGACGTTATTATTATTACTATTATTATCTATTTTTACTGTTCTTCAATAGCAGTATTTGAAAGCGCTGATCAGTGTAAAGTGCACAGAACTATATAGTTCGTTGGTAAAGTGTTAAACTAGATGCATCTAAAATATCTATCGGTGAGGGCAGCAGACACAAGCCACAGATACAGTCCACGGACGGTGTTTGGTACTGTTTCGTTGACACCGGGTGTATAGGCCCTGATGCCTAAACATGTGAATGGACAGTGGTATCATTTGCTTTTGTAATATTATGACGAGGGTTGCCGTCCTTTAATATATTACTCTCTTTCCATAAATTTTAAAAGTTACAGCTGGCAGGCCCCTCTTGCAAGAAAAAAAAGTTGCCTTGAAATACAACTACAAATAGTGACAAATGTTTTTCCTGATTTGTCGCATTTAATTTTGTGAGCAGTATTTAAACGGATTTTTTTTTTTTTTGAGAGGCTTTCGGAAGATTAACTGACCAGTCACAAAAATATCTGATGCTGAGACGTTAGATATTGCTAATGACCTTTGAGTAAATCATTAAGTATGAATGCCTGCCCAAATCAAAATGATCGCTCTCATCCAATTATTTAATCAGAATCTACATCATAATTATATAAAATTCAAATGTGCCAGCTCATGATTAAAGAGGGTAATTCCAGGGGGGGGGGGGCTGGGGACGACGGGTGTCTGCCCCTTCCCCGCTCCTTGGATCGTTCTATATTATGTTTCATTAATATATACCCAAAGATGATCTTTGATATACCTACCCATACAAGACTACACCTCGATTTGAAACAGAGCCCTATGGCTCCCAGGGCAATGATGAAGAAAATAGCGCCACCCTCGGCAAGTGGGGTGAAGTTTGCCACATAATAGAGTGGACCAATGAGAGCAATGATGCCGTCACGTGACTCAAACGTTGAGAGCTCAATCCAGACCCATAATGAGACACATATAGCGCCAAGACCTGCACACTGTGGAAAAAAAATATTAAGGAAATGAATTATTGTTTTTGTTATTTTCATTACTTTAATTGTAATGATAATAGTGATAATGATATCATCAATAACAATAGTAACAATGATGATAATAATTGTAATAATAATGATAATGAGGATAATGATGATGATGATGATGATGATTTTTATTATTTTTTTTTATCATTATTAATATTACTACTACTATTGTTATATTATGATGTAAATATTTGTTATAGATAATATATTCATAAGGTGAAAGAGAACAAAACCATAATCATCGTAATCATCGTCATCAGCATCATCATCATCTTCACAATGATCATCTTCGTTATTACTATAACCTTACTATAAGCATGGTCAATAGGAAATATGAGTGGTTTTCAAATGCATTGCCCTCGACGAGCACTGGGGACTGCCCCATTACCCGCCCCCTAGCTACGCTACGACACACCTCTCATTAAAGAATATTCATCTGCTTTACAAATAAGGATGACTTACGAAGAGGATGCCATTGAAGACATGAGAACACCCGATGAGTCGAGTCTCCTCCGCTTCGAGATATCCCGGGGATGAGTTCGTGGTCGATGTCGGTGATGATGGCTTTGTCTCCACCGTGGAGTTGTCACCCATCTTATGACGATCTCGAGAAAAATCTTCTGCAAGAAGAAGAAGAAGAAGAAGAAGAAGAAAGATGGGATAAAAGGAGTGGCCGCATGTGACATAAAATATATCATTTTTCAAATGTTTATCTAACATGTTTGATATAAGTCATGAAGTAAAATAGACTACTCTTATTTATCTGTAAGGGAATCTACAACTTACAAGATTTGCTTTTTAAATAAATTCCCTCATATTTTCACCAAAAATATACTTGTCTGCAAAACGCCATGCAATTGTATTTACTTTTCTGTATGTTATTTCGAGCGTAGATTTTCGTTTACATTTTGTAATGAACAGTTTATGCATTATTATTGTTGTTTATGCATTATTATGTAATGATTGTGAAAAATTAAATAAACTGGATCTGAAATTAAAACTGAATTTAGTTGGCGCCATCATCTTCAATTCTTCAACAACAACAACAACAACAACAACAACAAATTTAAAGGCGCTTACTCCTCAAACTAAATTAGTATTTACACATCTGCGGATAAGTTTTGAAGCATGATTTGAAGTTTTCTAGGCTACCAATTTCACGAGGAAAGGAAGAGAAAGACCCGCAAACGGGCATGGGCGTAGCTACGGGGGGGGGGCACTTGGGGCCTTGTGACCCAGATCCCCCCCCCCCCCCCCACCCCCCACAAAGTCATGCTGAGGGTAGGAAACGAAAAACTGACAAATTTATAAGAATTTAGAAGAATTGAAATAGAAGAATTATTCTGCAGTGAGATGATAAGTGTGTCTTTGATAAAGTCATTCTTTTTTGCATGTTTTATTATTGCTTGTGTGTTTTTCATTCTGATCATAATTAGTCAGAATATATGGCACAGGGGAAAAGGTTGCGAGAATGGAAGGAAGCAGCAAAACTTAGGCAAAAGTTAATTAGGCCTACTTTCAAAAACATCTTTCGATATATTTGGATGTAAGACAGAAAGTAACAAATTCATAAAATCCCTTTACACCCAACCCTGATAATGACAGGGTTATTGATTGTTAATAATGATTATAATGATAATGATAATAACAATAATGATAATAATAACGATGATAATAATGATGATGATAATAATAATAATAAATGTAACATAATTATATAGCGTCAAATTCACTCTGCTCAAGGCGCATATAGAAATAATTTAGAATGTAGCAAAAAATGTTTTACATGATTTTTAAAAGTAGTCAGAGGTTAAACTCGTTTTGAACCCTTAAGTGAAGATTTTATTACAGCACAGCAACCACTTTTTTATATCATGTTAATAACTGTTGATTTCGCTCAAAGGCAAATAAATGAACAATTCAACTACACTCTAAACTTCTTAGACATTTATCTAAGTTGATTGTAATTATGGACAACTCCAAAATGAGAATAAAAATTACAATCAATAAGGTTTATCACTTATTAACACTTTTAATCGAATTTGGAGTTGACTTTGATTCAAGTCTAAAAAGTATATAGTAATATTTTATTGGCATTTTAAATCAGTCAACAAATCATGATTATCCAATATAATCGATATAACGCATGTAATCATTAGAAACAATGAATTTCGACTTTTATTATGAGAAGTCTTTCATATTGCGCTTGCAACTTCACCCAATGCTTTTTTCCTGGACAAATATCAAGACCTAAACTCTGCCGGGAAAAATTGACGATAGACGTTGGTTCTCTTTTTTAAGTGAAAGAAAAGGAGATCAGGAAATCCGATCTGAATAGAGTGATTTGACTCATCAAAATACATCACCAATTTGTTATGCAAATAGGAACGCCCGAAATAATTCGAAGTGGAGTGGAAAGCAGCTTAGCACACGACAGATACTGCGAATTAGACGATCTCAATACAGTTATCGATTTGGGGATTTTCTTTTATGAACGAACTTAAATCCCAGTTTTTATAATAGCCGTAATCTTGTATCGGGGACAGCTGGAACAAACAATGTATATAATGGCGATTTTCTTTAAGAGTGTTACATTGTAGCTTTTGAATCTTGAGGAAAAACTATTCGTATACGAAAAGTTTTTCCTCAAGATTCATAGGAAAGTACCGAAAATTCTGTTGGCCTATATTCTATCACAATATGCATTCCAAGGCGTCAAACCAGTGGTATTTTTTTTTACGTAATATTTATTTTATACCTCTTTTAAAAAAATAACTTTGATTGGGGGGGGGGGATATATCATTCAATCTTATATTGCTTTTTTTCAAAGAATTAAACAATGAATAATGTAGTGGATGAATAAATGTCAAGATCCAAACCGGGAATATAGCACATTAAGTTTTAGTATAGGAATTTCCTTGGGAGGGGACACATTTTAATTTTGCTATAGAATAACTGATTAACAGAATGAAGACTTCTTCTTCTTCTTACAGGCCACCGTCTGGTGTATTCGTACTGTGCAACAGACTATTAGAAATTATTCCATGATACAAATTAAAGACCCTCGTAATATTCGATTTTTGAAGGATTTCTTTTGCATTCATTATCAATAATTCTTTAACAGCAGTATCATAAATCAATATATTGCACGAAGAAAAATCAAAATAAAACTATATAGTCACCGTATAAAATTACAAGGTTATAGTAACAGTCACAATACAAACCTTCTAACTGTATTTTGCTCTTTCAGAATTTCAAATTATAATATATTCCTCGCCTAAAGATATTATAAAGAGCTTGATTGCAAAAACAGATAAGGGCAATTTTAACATTTTAAAGTAACACCACCATTTTATAAAACAAAAAAGCATTTTTGTACCTTGCTCATTACATATCTAGAAAAACTTTGGATTTATGATCTAAAAGTTTAAACATTTTCTATTATTTTCCTTATCATCACAGCAACTTCAACTCTAAATATCTCAACTGACAAAAAAAAAAAAAAAACTTGTTTATATTTATTTATTTATTCATTTATTTATTCATTTATTTATTTATTTATTCATTTATCTATCTATCTATTCATTTATTTACTCATTTATTTATTTGTTTGTTTGTTTGTTTATTCATTTATTGAGACTTTATTACCTAGGATGGCTTCATCAGTGGTTAAACACTGTTTTTCATGAATGCCCTGCACAAACATAAATAAAATATGAACAAAACGCAAGAATGATCACAAACAAAATAGCAATAAACAAAACATGATAATGTCAACTTGACAAATCCAGATCAAAAGAAAATCAAAAGAATCAGACTCCTCATATGATATTCTGTTTTCTGATTCTAATGTATAAATTTATTTACATCTTGTTGTGTAGCAAAACACATTCTAATCAATTAAAAGGATCCGTTTAGTGACGTTAATAGTTTAGCCCTAAGGCAATACTATACAGTAGAGTCGAATAAACACGGTAAACTTCTTAACAGCCCCTTCAAAGTAGATGCCTTTCAACAACAGCGCAAAAATGCGCCAAGCCCAATTTACTTACCCCTCAGCAAAAGCTTGAACAGAATGAAAGACACAACTTGAGTCAAATGTGCAAAAAACGGTTCTTCTGTCTTTATGAGTCCTGTTCGTAATCCATAGGATCTGATGAATTCTTATAGTGGAGCTTCGTGAAAATGTTGAAAATCCACATACCAGCAATGACCGTTCATGGTGATGAATCGCTCAGAGAACATTGAAATGTATTAATATATAGGCGTGTATGATGATGATGGCGTGTTTAAATCTTTGAAGGACTTGCGATGAATGAATGAAGAGAGAATAGCTGAAGAGAATTCACTCCTATTCTTCCGCCCCTACTTTTACTCATCTTGTTATCTCCGTCACACCGCTAACTCGACACCACACAGATTCCCAGCCGATCTAATATTCCCCATGCAAGGTAATGCAGTATTTTGTGCGATTTGTGACGATCGAGCATTGGTCTCCTTTTGGTGGAACCGGGGTATTATTATACGTACATGCGATATACACGCCCGTTTCGAACAAAACATCGGGGCCCACTCCCAACAAAAGGCCCGCTGGAGCGTTCGAATTCCTGCACCATGCAACTTTTTCCGTCTTTTCTTTCCTTCGCCGACCCTCAGTCGTAGAAAGAAACAACTTCTTGGGTCATGTAGCACAATAGAAGAAGCGAGGGGGAGATAAACAGTGCTGCACAATAGAAAGAATGAAATAAGTGACGAATTTAGAGACAAAGGCGAAAGGAAAAAACATTTAGACACCTCCCAATGCCCTTGGATATAGAGACATCTTCATTTTGTTTTCCTTTGTGCAGTTTCTGGATAATGACAGTGTCTTGTAGTGTCTGTTGAAACTATGAGGTTGTTTGATGGTTCCAAAACATCTTGCACTAGACACGGGGCCCGTTTCTCGAAACCTTCATCATGTCTGAGTTCTTGGACAACCAATAGAGACACGTGCTTCAGAATTAACATGCGTTTTGGTGGGATGTCCACGATATTCGACTGGTGACGGTTTCGAGAAAGATGCCCCAGTTTTTCTCCTTCCCAATCGCTTAGAAACAACGCAAGGCATCACTTACTTTTATCTTTGATGCAAGTTGGTTCCATAATTATTCCATTTAGACAAAACGAAATGATTTTTCTCGTTGCTTATTTAAAAAGAGTATATGCTCACAATATGTATTATTTTGTTAGAAACCGTGAATTTCTAGAAATAGCTAAAAGACTTTATAATACCGTCTCCATCTAAAACTTGACAATTTATCATTACCTTTTTTTCTGGTGATTCATAATAATATTTCTATGGCTACATGAGGATAAAAGAGCGTGAAACATCGAACTGCATCTTCACATCTGAAATAGCATTTTTTACCTTTCTCTCCGGTATTTGATTTACCTTATCATGATGACATTGGTGACATTTAAAAAAATTATTTCATGCTTTATGCATTTTTTGTAAAGAATGCTGATAATGATCATGATGATTATAATCGGACCATGCCATGCTCGGACGTAATATACTTTGACGAGTGGAAGGCGAAAAGCTTTAATATTTCTGTCTTCACGCAATTCTTGATTCTGGCAACTAACAAGGCAGATTTATCCAACTTCTTTCTAGGTTATAACTCTATTCGGCAGCAAAATATACGATCGCATACAAGCTTTCTAAAAATCAAGCTAATTCAAATTCGAAATCGATTCAACCGGGCATGTTGGCTCAATTATTCATAGAGCGTGCGCCTCAAGAACGGGAGGTCGTGGGTTCGATCCCCTGCCGAGTCATACCAAAGACTTACAAAATGGGACCTTCTTCCTTCTAGCCAGGCACTCGGCATAAGAATGGAGAAGGGTAATAATAACATTATGTTTTGCAGGGCCTGCTGGAAGATCAACCGATAGCTGAAGTGGCTACCCTGGGTAAAATAACAGTTATTATTATTATCATTATTATTATTATCATTATTATTATCATTATTATTATCATTATTATCATCATTATTATTATTATTATTATTGTCATTATTATTATCATTATTATCATCATTATTATCATTATCATCATTGTTATCATTGTTATTATCATTATTATTATTATTATTATCATTATTATCATGATTATTATCATTATTATTATTATTATTATTATCATTATTATCATTATTATCATTATTATTATTATTATTATTATTATTATTATTATTATTATTATTATTATCATTATTATCATCATTATTTATCACCATTTGGGATGTGAGGATTTTTGTATGACTCATTATCATGATAATCCGAATATGATTTTTATATAGCAGGGTGAATCTGAGCTTAAGTTGACTTTTGGAGAGTAGATGAGATCGTATATTATATCTTTTCTCTGATTTTCAGTACCGTGGGCGGAGCTGTGCTGATGATGAAGATGGGAGAAATCCTTTGTTGGAAAAGCAAATTAAAGAGAAAAATATACTACTCGACTTTTCTTCGAAACGGAAATTCTTTAAAAGTGTTAGTCAAAGGTAACGAAGAAAGAAAAGGAGATGGGGAGAAAAGGGGAGAGGGAGAAAGAAAGAGACACGGAGCCTAGGAAGAGAGAGAAGGGGAAAGAAAGAAAAGAAGGGGGAGAGAGAGAGAGAGAGAGAGAGAGAGAAAGTGGAAGGGCGGAGGGGGGGGGGGGCTTGAGGGGAAATGCATGGCAAGAGGAGACCGAGTGAGAGCGAGAGACCTAATGGTGTTGATATTTCCATAACGTGGCCTTTTGATGAACTTCAGTGTTTCGTTGTTTCATTTTCATTTTTTGCAATTAGTCACAATAGTGCAGATGAAGAATTCGATCGTCATTATACTGTTGGCCTGACATCCACACGTGTTTGGTTCTTTACAATAGTTTTGTTATGGTTCTGTCTTTTCCTATAACAGGCACGCTAGCTGAACTTTCATTACCGTAGCATTTTTTCTTTTTTAAGCTTCACAATAACTTATTCAGCTTTGAAAATGTCAATTCAGCTTTGAAAATGTCATTTATCATCGGTATGCTTGGTTTATATATTTGCTGCCACGTATGCACTACGATACAGAGCATTAAAGTACTTTCTTAAAACTGAAACACAATATGAAGTCTGACATTGATTGTAACAATCAAATATGTTAGAGAAGTAGGGCCTAGTCCCCGGCCTACTCATTCGAATAATTTCGTTACGTTGTATCATCTGTTCTCCTAAGCCATTCAGCCATTCATCACAAACAAATGAATTTCTTAAGAAGTCTGAGAAAATGAGGGATTGTGAGTGTGGGGTGCATTGGGCAAAATGCCATACTTGTTATAAATATTCAAACCTGGTTCTAAAATCTAAACTACGAGGGGGGGGGATATATGTGCATGTATATCAAAGACGGAACCCATTAAGGAGGCATAGCAGCCCCCTAAATTAGCCTCTGATAAATGAATCCAATACAGATTTTTGTTTTTGCTCGGATGTGTAAATCGGCCCGAGAAATACATGTCTATGATAGGCCATATACCTACTGGTTGCATATCAATTATTCATTCTCTCTTCTTTTTTTTTTATTACCTTTATTTTTCTCACCTTTTGATTAAAGAATGTCCTTTTTACGCCATGTTCATTTTAAACGAAAATAGGCCTATTAGCAGTTATGTTACACAGTGAATTTTGCGCTTCATACATTCTTTGTTTATGCATTGTTCCTACAGTGCATGAATTTTATTATTTTTTCGTCAATTCGAAGTATGGCATGGTGGAAAAATAAACAAACAAACAAACAAACAATCATTCAATGAATAGTCAGAAAAATGAGAAGTGTCATAAATGAGTTCATTGTCTAGTGCTCTTATATATACAAAGAGCGGTTTCATATTTTACAAAGTTCAAACAAGAAGCACGAAAAGTATTTTGGGGGTGCATGGGAGCATTATATTTGTATCAGTTAACCGGCCTCATCATTCATCATTCAAAAAACATACCTGTTTCTAATTGATTGTCTTTATGCTTGAATTTAGAAAGCAATGGAATAAATATATTAAGTGGCAATGAAAATTCAATATCTCTAATTTTCCCCCAAGTACTCTTTTCTTTACATCAAAACAAATTACGCATGCGCGAATTGTGGAGAGATGAGAGAAAAAAAGTTGTTATTCGTTATTATAATTCGGATCTTTTTTCTTGCGGATACCCAACTCTTCCCCGTATATTTTGTACGCAGGCGTTCGCATTTCTAATATCTGATCTATCCATAAATGTTAATGCGGAATCACAAATCAGGAGGTCGCGTGATAAGATAAGATTACTTCAAAAATGGCAGGCAGTAAGAATGATTTTTGAGTAATACAATGTATACTTTGCCTCAGTTAGTAGTTTTAGATATAAAGTGTTATAAATTGTGTGTATTGGTGGATGAGATGTTCTCTTTGTATGAAAATCTAAGTTGGCCGTGGCGTTGTGGAGAGTTTAAACTTTACACAGAAGTGAGCTGATGGGACTGTAATGTAGTAAAATTATTATAAAATTGATGATTAACGTCGATGCGCGCTGACTCGCCACCGAAAATGAGTCGCCACTCACCTGCTACCTCCTGCTCTTACTTGTCCTCTGAAAATTATGAGCATCGCTGGATTGTGATTTTTTTTGCTCCATTGAAGAGTTAAGAATATAGAATCTATCCTTTTGCCATAAAAAAATTCTCGTGTAAAATCCGACAGCAGAATATAAATTGCACGCGATCATAGTTGAGTTTGCACATATTCTCGCGTAATAGCCAGTGCATGCAGTTCAGGCGATGAAGATGACACTTCCGGACTTGGCGATCGTTGTATCCCAATCCAACGACGTACATGGACGTAAGTTCCTCAAACTTGTGTTGAAAATGAAATTTGGCATTTGTCGATCGAATTCATACCATAAAAGCTGGGGTGTTATGATCTAAAAAAAGTAGGAGGGGGTGGCTTCTCGATGTAGAACCCACTACACGGACAACGCGAGTCAATGTACATCGGGCGCATGTGTTATGTGTATGTAAGACACCTGCGTGGTGGCGCATGCGCAGAACTGCCTTGACATATCAAGTGTGTGTGTGGCGACTCGGCAAGAGCTACCTGTTGAGTCGCCATCCCGGAAGTACGTAATTAATGATGTCATTGTCTGTAAAATGGGGGATTTTCATGAATTTTGCTTTTGATTGATTTTACAGGATATGCAGATATTTTCATATGAAATTAAGACTTTGGTATGAATAAAGTGTATTATAGCAGGAGAGGAAGATTAAGGCCGCCGGGTGGTGACTCATTAGTTATTGACGTTAGTATTGATTGATATTAATCAAGCCAAACAAGCAAGGAAGCCAAGGCGATTCCGATGGCAATGTCTTCATATTACTTTAAAGGGTGAAGGCTGGCGTGTACTTAAATTAAGATTTTGTGTAGGGACAATGTTAGATAACCTGGCACAGATTCATTAACAAATTTTGCACAGGGGAGACATTCTACAACACTCGGAACTTGCCGAAGTCTTCCGGAACTTGCCGAAGTCTTCCGAATCGCCCATAGGTTCCACTCGGAAATGTCGAAGGGATGCAAATGGAGATATTTCATGCATCAAATAGCCCCTACCTGAAATGCATTTTGTTATTGTTAATGGGTGGGTTTGAGTTTCGTGATAAAGGGGTCCATTATTTTGTGAGCGGAAAATCAAGTAATTGATTAGGCCTAACTGTTAGTCTTATTAATTAATTCCATGTTGAATCGCATGAAGATTTTGAGATGCATTTCAACACAAACACATCTATATCTATCATCATAAATTAACATCATTATCATTACTATCTTGAATCTTGGGTTGGAAAAAAAACCCAAAATACATGATATTTGCATAAATGGATATTACAATGACATATATAATTATCAATTTATACATCGAAACAATCTTTCCATAATAAGCAATTTAAACTTGCAATTCTTGCTTCGCATCTGAAGGATCGTATTTATTTACATGCTACACGTCGTACACGAGTGCGCGCGTATGACAAAGTCACTGCAATGTACTTGCATTAAACTTCACAACTTCACTTCGTATTCATCACATATCTCATTATCTGTACAAACTAACATTCTTCAAGACTATTCATCCTTAGAATAATTCTATATTCTACGCAATTCTGATAATTGATTTCAGTAACTCATTTGGATCAAATACTGGAATTAATTCAAGTAATTAATTAGAGTCAGTACTTGCCAACAATGGGCCCAACACTGTAGAATATAAAAGCAGTAGATCTAGTTTGATATTATTAGGTAGGCAGAAGTGGTAGGCCTATAATTAATTTTTTCGTTAGTACAGACTACAGTGTGGACTGTGGTAGGTCGTTAAATTCCTTGAAAAGCGGTAGTTTACTGCCCAAATCGGTAGAGTTGGCAAGTATCCCGAGTATGCAATTTATCTGCACAGCGCTACGGCCTGATTGTATTTGTGGAACATGAGACATGGAAGTGATAACGTTCGTTGCCCATGTGATAAGTGAGAGTTTTGAGTCATGAATGTTATAATTTAGGCAAAAGTTTTTGCAGCCAACAGCAGCAGACAGGAAATTCCATTTCAGCAAGCTAGGTGGTGGGGATTCAATTGAAATAAATGTATGAAAATCCTAGTAAGAACCAACAGTGCAGAACTGAATTTAAAAACGAAATATTTTCCCATAATCTTTTTTTACCTATCTGAGGTTGACTTCCACCAACATCGACAACAACCTACATGTACATATATACAGATGGTCTTGAGTGTCACAATGTGTGAATCACAAAGTGTCTTTTGTGATATAGTGGATCTGATATCTCTTTTTTTCACTCTGTCTTCTTTTTAAAAAGAGAAAATTAAGAACAAAAAAGAGGAAAAAGAAATGGCATATAGAATGAAATAAAAATGTACATGTATAAATCTATTTCAAAGAAAATACTTAGAGTATAAAAAACACCTTTTTTCCTTTTCTATTTTCCTACATATTAATAAAAGTTAAAGGTGTAAATATTCTTAATGAATGAATCTAACAATCCCAATACGTACCTACCTACCTACCTGCCCCTTTCTATTACTTGCGGGCAATGCTCAGCTGCCAGTGGCAATAGAACAAGCATCAGCTGTATGGTAGGAGTGTGGATAAGTAAGCTTTATCATAAAATTGGAAACTATTCATTCAATATGCAATCTCATGCTTGTCTAGGGCCCTGTTGCATAAAACTTACCATTAATGGTAACTGTGCTATCAAAGGTAACTACCATAGTAACTAGGACTGATGGTGACATCGCTCCACAGCCAATCAAATTCAAGGTTTCCATGGAGGTTACCACTGATGGCAAAGTTACCATCAATGTTACCATCAAAGTCAGCGACATGCGGAGTACCGCCCTGCTGACTACAATATCAGAAGGTTTAGAATGGTAATTCTTGTGCATCAGGGCCTAGATCTATTAAGACTGACCGCCAAGTTGACATATCGGTGTGGTCAAAGATGAATTTCTGGAATATTTCCCACTCTTCTTCTCGCAGGTGTCGTGATGCCGAGGAACTTCCGATTGATGGAAGAGCTGGAGGAAGGTCAGAAGGGAGGAGATGGAGTGGTCAGCTGGGGGCTGGAGAGTGATGATGACATGCTGATGAAGAAATGGAATGGAATGATTATTGGACCTATGAGGGTGTGTTAGAATTGATCAATTGGTGTAGGGTGATCCAGCACAAAAATAATAATAATAATAATAATACATAGGATTTATATAGCGTCTTTTCCATTTTGATTAAATGCTCAAGGCGCTTTAAAAAAAAAAAAAAAAAAAAAAAAAAAAAATATGTCTGTCTTCAAACCTAGTACCTGCTTAGTTTGAACAAATGGGATTTAAGGTTGCCCTTGAAGGAAGTTAAAGAGTTTGCATTCTTCAGCTAATGTGGGAGTGAATTCCACAGGGCTGGTCCGGCATGAGCAAATGCTCGATCCCCCCAGGATTTCTTTGATAGTGGGATATGTAAAAGGCCAGATTGGGATGAACGAAGAGTACGTGTAAGTGCGGGTTGGTAATGTTGCACAAGAGACTTATTGTAATTGGGTGCTGTTCCATTGATGATATGAAAGACCAAAAGAAGAATTTTAAAGATTATGCGTTCCTTTATGGGCAACCAATGGAGATTGGGGCAAAGGGTGTTTTGCCCCTTAAAAGTTGAAAAAGCCCCCATGAGCCAAAATATGAGAGCTACACGAATGAAATCACCTTAAAAATTGCCCCTGCTGACTGGGTGCGAGAGTCAAGTAATGACTCCAAATATTTGGCTCACTGCACCATTGACTGGTATTATCGGGATGCAATAAGTATTGTTACAATGGTTGAAATTAGAAATAGTAATAATTATGAAATAGCTCCTAAGAGGCCCCAAAAAAGCCCTTGTGAAAAGTTTCATGAGGGCTATATTTTTGCTCCAAAGCTTTGAAATAGCCCTCATGAAATTTTTTTTTTTTTTTTTTCCGTTGGGATAATAGTCTTTATGCTTTATGTGCTTGGTACAGGCTGCTCTAGGTTTCTTGCTCAAAGCTCCAAAGGTTTAATAGAAATTATTCACCTTACTCATTTTACAGAATATTCTGCTTTTGGCAAATCAGTTGAGCTTGAACTCATATTAATACATATGTGGGCATCTCGCTGTTGTAAGTGACGCAGTTTACCGCGTATATGTGAACACCCCCCCAAAAAAGCGCAGGGGTTTGCTACTTGATATGTGTTTGAGCCTCGTGCTATTCCATGTAGGCAGATAGATAGATAGATAAATGGTATGTATTGATTCAATTTCATGTGTCGCAGTTACAAGGAACTGAACTGCACATGAATAAAATTGATGTAAGAGGCAAGTATACATTTCAAGAAATATAAAAATACAGTCAACATGATCAGTATAAAATATGAATATGAATGTTCATGTATACTGTATACAATTGATCTTATACGAATATAATACCATTTTATTTAAAAAAAAATGGAAAAACAGACCATATAATTGTAATCATGCCAAGAAATAGTTATTAACCAAAGAATGTCAGATAGAGATAGAATATATAGGGGGGGGGGAAAGACAGAAGAGTAAGATGGAGAAGGAGAGGGAAAGATGGAGAAGAGGAGAAAAAAAGGCAATAGATAGAGGAGGAAGACAGGGAAGAGATTGGGAGGGGGAAAGAAGAGGGAGGGAGTAAAGTGGCAGGCTCTTGACGATTATACACTGATAAAAATACAATGATACATTGCAAAAATAAGAATATTGAAAAGGTGTATACCCCATGATATAGAATATTCAGTTATATGATACAATTCAAATATGATACAATATTAAATGTATATTAACCTCAAATTTATTTCATATTAATATATTTGCAAGGGACACAGCGTGTATTATGGAAATTGGACAATTTCTGAGATATGAAATTATCTGAGATATGAAATTATATCATTCCAACATGATCACTGTCTTTAATTTGCAGACATAGTTTTGATTTTCTCTTTATCCCACATGTTTTGTTATTGCCTAAATTCTTTTTTTTTTTTAACCAGACACCATTTGATGGCAGAATTTATTCGCTGAAAATTTACTGCGGAGACAAGTACCCCAGATGAACCTCCAACAATCAGATTTGCATCCAGGATAAATATTACTTGTGTGGATTCAAACGGTGTTGTAAGTATAGGGATCTTTCACACTAGGTGCTTTTCTTTTGATTGCATCTATGATTGTAGTCACTCTGATCTCTTTCTTTGTGAGTTTTCTATATTCCTTTGATAGATAGGCTTAAAAATCTGCTTATTATGAAAACAGAAAATGAAAGTGTGATTCATACTTTCTGATAAGCCAAATATGCTGAAAAATATGGAGAAAAGGTTGGCGAAAGATTGAACCCAATTGGACAAATTTTTAAGAATGTTAAGTGATTATTGTGCACAATTGCACAGTATACATACCCCCCCCCCCCAAAAAAAAAAAAAAAAGAAGGAGAAGGAGAAGAAGAAGAAGA
>CM057163.1:17156896-17181135 GCA_029962745.1 Echinometra lucunter
TAATTTTCAGAGGACAAGTAAGAGCAGGAGGTAGCAGGTGAGTGGCGACTCATTTTCGGCGGCGAGTCAGCGCGCATCGACGTTAATCATCAATTTTATAATAATTTTACTTCATTACAGTCCCATCTGCTCAGTTCTGTGTAAAGTTTAAACTCTCCACAACGCCACGGCCAACTCAGATTTTCATACAAAGAGAACATCTTATCCACCAATACACACAATTTATAACACTTTATATCTAAAACTACTAACTGAAGCAAAGTATACATTGTATTACTAAAAAATCATTCTTACTGCCTGCCATTTTTGAAGTAATCTTATCTTATCACGCGACCTCCTGATTTGTGATTCGATTCCGCATTAACGTTTATGGATAGATCAGATATTAGAAATGCGGGACGCCTGCGTTTAAAAAATACAAGGAAGAGTTGGGTATCCGCAAGAAAAAAGATCCGAATTATAATAACGAATAACATTTTTTTTTCTATCATCTCTCCACAAATCGCGCATGCGTAATTTGTTTTGGATGGTAAAGACAAGAGTACTTGGGGAAAATTAGAGATAATGAATTTTCATTGCCACTTAATATATTTATTCCATGATGCTTTCTAAATTCAATCATAAAGACAACCAATTAGAAACAGGTATGTTTTTTGAATGATGAATGATGAGGCCGGTTGACTGATACAAATATAATGCTCCCATGCACCCCAAATATACTTTTCGTGCTTCTTGTTTGAACTTTGTAAAATATGAAACCGCTCATTGTATATATTTAAGAGCACTAGACAATGAACTGATTTATGACACTTCTCATTTTTCTGACTATTCATTGAATGATTGTTTGTTTGTTTGTTTGTTTATTTTCCACCATGCCATACTTAATCGAATTGACGAAATAATAATAAAATTCATGCACTGTAGGAACGATGCATAAACAAAGAATGTATGAAGCGCAAAATTCACTGTAAAACATAACTGCTAATAGGCCTGTTTTCGTTTATGAACATGGCGTAAAAAGGACATTCTTTAATCAAAAGGTGAGAAAAATAAATGTAACAAAAATGAAGAGAACATGAATTATTGATATGCAACCAGCAGGTGTATGGCCTATCATAGACATAGGCCTACATGTATTTCTCGGGCCGATTTACACATCCGAGCAAAAACAAAAATCTGTATTGGATTCATTTATCAGACGCTAATTTAGGGGGCTGCTATACCTCCTTAACGGGTTCCGTCTTTGATATACATGCGCATATATCCTCCCCCCCCCCCCCCGTAGTTTAGATTTTAGAATCAGGTTTGAATATTGATGAGAAGTATGGCATTTTGCCCCATGCACCCCCACACTCACAATCCCTCATTTTCTCAGACTTATTGAGAAATTCATTTGTTTGTGATGAATGGCTGAATGGCATAAGAGAACAGATGATACAACGTAACGAAATTATTCGAATGACTAGGCCGGGGACTAGGCCCTAGTACTTCTCCAACATATTTGATTGTAGTACAATCAATGTCAGACTTCATATTGTGTTTCAGTTTTAAGAAAGTACTTTAATGCTCTGCATCGTAGTGCATACGTGGCAGCAAATATATAAACCAAACATACCGATGATAATTGACATTTTCAAAGCTGAATAAGTTATTGTGAAGCTTAAAAAAGAAAAAATGCTACGGTAATGAAAGTTCAGCTAGCGTGCCTGTTATAGGAAAGACAGAGCCATAACAAACCTATTCTAGAGAACCAAACACGTGTGGATGTCAGGCCAACAGTATAGTGACGATCGAATTCTTCATCTGCACTATTGTGACTAATTGCAAAAAATGAAAATGAAACAACGAAACACTGAAGTTCATCAAAAGGCCACGTTATGGAAATATCAACACCATTAAGTCTCTCGCTCTCACTCGGTCTCCTCTTGCCATGCATTTCCCTCAAGGCCCCCCCCCCCCCTCCTCCGCCCTTCCACTTTTTCTCTCTCTCTTCTTTTCTTTGATCCCTCTTCTATCTATCTATCTATCTCTCCACCCCTCTCACCCTCTTTCCCTTCCTTTCCCCTTCTCTCTCTCTTCCTAGGCTCCATGTCTCTTTCTTTCTCCCTCTCCCCTTTTCTCCCCTTCTCCTTTTCTCTCTTCGTTACTTTTGACTAACACTTTTAAAGACTTTCCGTTTCGAAGAAAAGTCGAGTAGTTTATTTTTCTCTTTAATTTGCTTTTCCAACAAAGGATTTTTCCCATCTTCATCAGCACAGCTCCGCTCACGGTAATGAAAATCAGAGAAAAGATATAATATACGATCTCATCTACTCTCCAAAAGTCAACTTAAGCTCGGATTCACCCTGCTATATGAAAATCATATTCGGATGATCATGATAATGAGTCATACAAAAATCCTCACATCCCAAATGGTGATAAAATGATAATAATAAGGATAATGATGATGATGATGATGATGATGATGATGATAATAATAATAATAACAACAATAATGATAATAATAACAACAACAACAACAATAATAAAAATAATAACAATAATAATAATAATAATAATAATAATAATAATAATAATAATAATAATAATGATAATAATAACAATAATACTAATAATAAAGTATAATGATAATAATAAAGTATAATAATAATAAAGTATGTATTATGAAAAAAAAAAATAATAACTCTTATTTACCCAGGGTAGCCACTTCAGCTATCGGTTGATCTTCCAGCAGGCCCTGCATAACATAATGTTATTATTACCCTTCTCCATTCTATACATGCCGAGCGCCTGGCTAGAAGGCAGTTCTAAGGTCCCATTTTGTAAGTCTTTGGTATGACTCGGACGGGGATCGAACCCACGACCTCCCGTTCTTGAGGCGGACGCTCTATAAATTGAGCCAACATGCCTGGTTGAATGGATTTCGAATTTGAATTAGCTTGATTTTTAGAAAGCCTGTATGCGATCGTATATTTTGCTGCCGAAAAAAAGAGTTATAACATAGAAAGTGTTGAATAAATCAGCCTTGTTAGTTGCCAGAATCAAGAATTGCGTGAAGACAGAAATATTAAAGCTTTTCGCCTTCCACTCGTCAGAGTATTACGTCCGAGCATGGCATGGTCCGATTATAATCATCATGATCATTATCAGCATTCTTTTCAAAAAATGCATAAAGCACGAAATAATTTTTTTTACATGTCATCAATGTCATCATGATAAGGTAAATCAAATACCGGAGAGAAAGGTAAAAAATATATTTCGGATGTGAAGATGCAGTTCGATGTTTCATGCTCTTTTATCCTCATGTAGCCATAGAAATATTATTATGAATCACCATTGTTAGAGGAAAAAGGGTCATGATAAATTGTCAAGTTTTAGATGGAGACCGTATTATAAAGTCTTTTAGCTATTTCTAGAAATTCACGGTTTCTAACAAAATAATACATATTGTGAGAATATACTCTTTTTAAATAAGCAACGAGAAGATAACTGAAAATCATTTCGTTTTGTCTAAATGGAATAACATTATGGAACCAACTTGCATCAAAGATAAAAAGTAAGTGATGCCTTTCGCTGTTTCTAAGCGATTGGGAAGGAGAAAAACTGGGGCATCTTTCTCGAAACCGTCACCAGTCGAATTTCGTGGACATCCCACCAAAACGCATGTTAATTGTGAAGCACGTGTCTCTATTGGTTGTCCAAGAACTTAGACATGATAAAGGTTTCGAGAAACGGGCCCCCGTGTCTAGTGCAAGATGTTTTGGAACCATCAAACAACCTCAAAGTTACAATTTGGTTTTAGGGAGAAACATAGTACTGTTCACGCTTTAATGACTTTTGTAGAAAAGGTTGCCCATTCAATTGACTCTTCTTCTCACACAGTTGGTATATTCCTGGACTTCTCCAAGGCTTTCGATACGATAAATCATGACATTTTACTTTATAAACTCAATCATATCGGTGTCCGTGGAAAGGCCTTGGAGTGGTTCAGGAGTTACCTCTCTAACAGAAAACAATTTGTTTATTTAAATGAGCAAGAATCTGATTTTAGAAATATTACTTGTGGTGTTCCGCAAGGGAGTCTTTTAGGCCCTTTGTTGTTTATTCTTTATATAAATGATTTCCATAAATCGTCCAATTCACTGTCATTCATTTTATTTGCAGATGACACTAACTTATTTTTTTCACACAGAGATCCAAATGTTCTTGTTGATGTCGTCAATGCAGAGTTGCGAAATGTTTTAGAATGGATAAGAACCAATAAACTGTCA
The DNA here is from genome assembly GCA_029962745.1 of Echinometra lucunter. NCBI lineage: Eukaryota > Metazoa > Echinodermata > Echinoidea > Camarodonta > Echinometridae > Echinometra > Echinometra lucunter. Next base: position 17,161,168 of record CM057163.1, read on the forward strand.
TTAAATCTTTTGAAGACGAATTACATATTATTTAGTAACTCCTTAGCTTCATTACCGACTCAAATTATGTTTGACAATACCCCACTTAAGCAGGTTTCTCATACAAAATTTTTAGGTGTTTTGGTTGATAGCAAGCTCTCCTGGAAATTACATATCGAAAATATTTGCAAAGCAATCTCTCGTAATATTGGTATCATTAACAGACTAAAATCACATCTTCCACAACCATCTTTGTTTGTTCTTTATTATTCTCTTGTTTTACCCTACCTAAATTATGGACTTTTGCTTTGGGGAAACACTCATCAAACTCTGTTAGAAAAAATTATATTGTTACAAAAAAAAGTAATTCGTATAATCTGCAATGCTCCGTTTCGTGCCCACTCAGATCCACTTTTCTTTGAACATAATATTCTCAAAGTAAACGATCTCTACTTGTTTCATCTTGGAGAATTTATGTATAAATTCAATTCTGGTGCCCTTCCCTTAGTTTTTCATGACATGTTTATAAAGAATCAAACTATTCATAAATATCCCACTAGACAGTCTGAAGAATTTCATTTACCTTTACTAAAAACACTTTCAGCACAAAATACATTCATTTTTGAAGGTCCTAAATTTTGGAATACTTTGCGCATAGATTTGAAAAACTCCCCTTCACTCGCAGTCTTCAAAAGAAAACTTAAGACATTTTTATTGGCTACGTATAAAACCTAGCTCTCCTTGTTGTACTTAGATTGTCCCTTCTTTTATTGTCAATATTACCACTATTATCATGATTATTTTTGTTATTAGTATCATGATTACTATTATTATTGTGATTATCAATATCATTAACATTATTATTATCTCTATTATTACTGTCATTGCTATTATTGTTGGTATCCGAAGAACTCGTCACCACTTCTCAACCAGTCATACACTTTGATCCGTTTCCTTTGCGCGTTTACTTCATATTCGTTATACATCACCTGTGAAACATTTTCTTATTTTAGTCCACATGCAGGTATGTTCTCCTCATCGTCTCTCCTCGTTATTCTTCGTAAATTACTCATTTCATGCATCATGTTATTGTTTATTTCACATTTTTCTTCCCCTCTTTTGGCCACTATCATTATTTTAATTATGTAATTTAATATTAATGAATAATTTGATTGAGGGGTCCACGACTTACAAGCACAGCTTCACAGTGGACCTCTCCATTTCCAGCATGTTATTTTAAGTTTTATGTTAAGTTTCGAATGTATAATTTAGATGAATATATATATATATATATATATATATATATATATATATATATATATAAATATTGTGTTACATGTTTCTTTATTACATTTCAATTGTTATAACTGTATTTATGATGGATTTTGTTTATTGTTTTGTTGGAAATGAGAAAAAAATAAAACTGAACTGAAACTGAACAGACACTACAAGACACTGTCATTATCCAGAAACTACACACAAAGGAAAACAAAATGAAGATGTCTCTATATCCAAGGGCATTGGGAGGTGCCTAAATGTTTTTCCCTTTCGCCTTTGTCTCTAAATTCGTCACTTATTTCATTCTTTCTATTGTGCAGCACTGTTTATCTCCCCCTCGCTTCTTCTATTGTGCTACATGACCCAAGAAGTTGTTTCTTTCTACGACTGAGGGTCGGCGAAGGAAAGAAAAGACGGAAAAAGCTGCATGGTGAAGGAATTCGAACGCTCCAGCGGGCCTTTTGTTGGGAGTGGGCCCGATGTTTTGTTCGAAACGGGCGTGTATATCGCATGTACGTATAATACTGCCCCGGTTCCACCAAAAGGAGGCCAATGCTCGATCGTCACAAATCGCACAAAATACTGCATTACCTTGCATGGGGAAGATTAGATCGGCTGGGAATATCTGTGGTGTCGAGTTAGCGGTGTGACGGAGAAAATAAGATGAGTAAAAGTAGGGGCAGAAGAATAGGAGTGAATTCTCTTCAGCAATTCTCTCTTCATTCATTCATCGCAAGTCCTTCAAAGATTTAAACACGCTATCATCATACACGCCTATATATTAATACATTTTAATGTTCTCTGAGCGATTCATCACCATGAACAGTCATTTTTGGTATGTGGATATTCAACATTTCCACGAAGCTCCACTATAAGAATTCATCAGATCCTATGGATTACGAACAGGACTCATAAAGACAGAAGAACCGTTTTTGCACATTTGACTCAAGTTGTGTCTTTCATTCTGTTCAAGCTTTTGCTGAGGGGTAAGTAAATTGGGCTTGTCGCATTTTTGCGCTGTTGTCAAAAGGCATCTACTTTGAAGGGGCTGTTAAGAAGTTTACCGTGTTTATTCGACTCTACTGTATAGTATTGCCTTAGGGCTAAACTATTAACGTCACTAAACGGATCCTTTTAATTGATTAGAATGTGTTTTGCTACACAACAAGATGTAAATACATTTATACATTAGAATCAGAAAACAGAATATCATATGAGGAGTCTGATTCTTTTGATTTTCTTTTGATCTGGATTTGTCAAGTTGACATTTGGTAATTTATGTTTTGTTTATTGCTATTTTGTTTGTGATCATTCTTGCGTTTTGTTCATATTTTGTTTATGTTTGTGCAGGGCATTCATGAAAAACAGTGTTTAACCACTGATGAAGCCATCCTATGGTAATAAAGTCTCAATAAATGAATAAACAAACAAATAAATAAATAAACAAACAAACAAATAAATAAATAAATAAATAAATAAATAAATAAATAAATGAATAAATGAATGAATAAACAAATATAACCATTTTTGGGTCAGTTTGAGATATTTAGAGTTGAAGTTGCTGTGATGATAAGGAAAATAATAGAAAATGTTTTAAACTTTTAGATCATAAATCCAAAGTTTTTCTAGATATTTAATGAGCAAGGTACAAAAATGCTTTTTTGTTTTTATAAATGGTGGTGTTACTTTAAAATGTTAAAATTGCCCTTATCTGTTTTTACAATCAACTCTTTATAATATCTTCAGGCGAGGAATATATCATAGTTCGAAATTCTGAAAGAGCAAAATACAGTTAGAAGGTTTGTATTGTGACTGTTACTATAACCTTGTATTTAATACGGTGACTATATAGTTTTATTTTGATTTTCGTTGTGCAATACATTGATTTATGATACTGCTGTTAAAGAATTATTGATAATGAATGCATAAGAAATACATCAAAAATCGAATTTCACGAGGGTCTTTAATTTGAATTATGGAATAGTTTCTAATAGTCTGTTGCACAGTACGAGAATACACCAGACGGTGGCCTGTACTTATAGCGAAGAAGAAGAAGAAGTCTTCATTCTGCTAATCAGTTATTCTATAGCAAAATTAAATTTGTCCCTTCCCAAGGAAATTCCTTCACTAAAACTTAATGTGCTATATTCCCGGTCTGAATCTTGACATTAATTCATCCACTACATTATTCATTATTTAATTCTTTGAAAAAAAAAGCAATACAAGATTGAATGATATATCCCCCCCCCCCAATCAAAGTTATTTTTTTAAAAGAGGTATGAAATAAATATTACGTAAAAAATACCACTGGTTTGACGCCTTGGAATACATATTGTGATAGCATATAGGCCAACAGAATTTTCGGTACTTTCCTATGAATCTTGAGGAAAAACTTTTCGTATACGAATAGTTTTTCCTCAAGATTCAAAAGGTACACTGTAACACTCTTAAAGAAAATCGCCATTATATACATTGTTTGTTCCAGCTGTCCCCGATACAAGATTACGGCTATTATAAAAACTGGGATTTAAGTTCGTTCATAAAAGAAAATCCCCAAATCGATAACTGTATTGAGATCGTTTCTAATTCGCAGTATGTGTCGTCTGCTAAGCTGCTTTCCACTCCACTTCGAATTATTTCGGGCGTTCCTATTTGCATAACAAATTGGTGATGTACTTTGATGAGTCAAATCACTCTATTCAGATCGGATTTCCTGATCTCCTTTTCTTTCACTTAAAAAAGAGAACCAACGTCTATATCGTCCATTTTTTCCTGGCAGAGTTTAGGTCTTGATATTTTGTCCGGGAAAAAAAAAGCTTAGGTGAAATTGCAAGCGCAACATGACAGACTTCTCATAATAAAAGTCGAAATTTATTAGATCTAATGATTACATGACTGTGTTATATCAATTATATTGGATAATCATGATTTGATGACTGATTTAAAATGTCAACAAAATATTACTATATACTTTTTAGACTTGAATCAAAGTCAACTCCAAATTCGATTAAAAGTGATAATAAGAGATAAACCTTATTGACTGTAATTTTTATTCTAATTTTGGAGTTGTCCTTAATTACAATCAACTTACATAAATGTCTAAGGAATTAAGAGTGTAGTTGAATTGTTCATTTATGTGCCTTTGAGCGAAATCAACAGTTATTAACAAGATATAAAAAGTGGTTGCTGTTCTGTAATAGAATCTTCACTTAAGTGTTCAAAACGAGTTTAACCTCTGACTACTTTTAAAATCATGTAAAAACATTTTTGCTCAATTCTAAATTATTTCTGCATGCGCCTTGAGCAGAGTTAATTTGACGCTATATAATTATGTTACATTTATTATTATCATCATCATCATCATTATTATTATCATTGTTATTATCATTCTCATTATAATCATTATTATCAATCAATAATCTTGTCATCATCAGGATTGAGTGTAAAGGGATTTTATGAATTTGTTACTTTCTGTCTTACATCCAAATATATCTAAAGATGTTTTTGAAAGTAGGCCTAATTACTTTTACCCAAGTTATGCTGTTTCCTTCCATTCTCGCAACCACCCTCGCTCCTGCCATCCCCTCTCTCTGTTTTATGCTGAAATTGCTTTACTTCATTAGAGAAAAAATGTTTGTCTTCCCGTTGCTTTTATATCTCCAGCTTTTTAACTAATTTAAGACTTATCTGTATCTATATATATTATCATTTAGATTTTAAAAAAAAAGCAGTCGTGCCTTTTCACTTCATTTCGGTTATTGGTCAGATGTAAAGCATATCGAAAATGGAAAATTGTTTTTGCTTTCATATACACGCAGTTTAAATTTGAGAATGATAGAATATTATTTATCACTCGATCAGATTAGATAAGAATTAGATATTGATATTGGTTTCACTTGGTGTTTCGTTATGTATCTTCATTTTTCTTTTCCCCTCTATGCTGTAAGCGCCTTTAAATTTGTTTTTGTTGTTGTTGTTGAAGAATTGAAGATGATGACGCCAACTAAATTCAGTTTTAATTTCAGTTCCAGTTTATTTAATTTTTCACAATCATTACATAATAATGCATAAACAACAATAATAATGCATAAACTGTTCATTACAAAATGTAAACAAAAATCTACGCTCGAAATAACATACAGAAAAGTAAATACAATTGCATGGTGTTTTGCAGACAAGTACATTTTTGGTGAAAATATGAGGGAATTTATTTAAAAAGCAAATCTTGTAAGTTGTAGATTCCCTTACAGATAAATAAGAGCAGTCTATTTTACTTCATGACTTATATCAAACATGTTAGATAAACATTTAAAAATGATATGAATCATATTTCATGCATTTGTCACATGCGTCCACTCCTTTTATGCCATCTTTCTTTTTCTTTTTCTTCTTTTTCTTCTTCTTCTTCTTCTTCTTCTTCTTCTTCTTCTTCTTCTTCTTCTTTTTCTTTTCTTCTTCTTCTTCTTCTTCTTCTTCTTCTTCTTCTTCTTCTTCTTCTTCTTCTTCTTCTTCTGCTTCTTCTCCTTGCAGAAGATTTTTCTCGAGATCGTCATAAGATGGGTGACAACTCCACGGTGGAGACAAAGCCATCATCACCGACATCGACCACGAACTCATCCCCGGGATATCTCGAAGCGGAGGAGACTCGGCTCATCGGGTGTTCTCATGTCTTCAATGGCATCCTCTTCGTAAGTCCTCCTTTGTAAAGCAGATGAATATTCTTTAGTGGGAGGTGTGTCGTAGCGTAGCTAGGGGGCGGGTAATGGGGGCAGGCCCCAGGGAGAAGTGCTCGTCGAGGGCAATGCATTTGAAAACCATTCATATTTCCTATTGACCATGCTTATAGTAAGGTTATAGTAATAACGAAGATGATCATTATGAAGATGATGATGATGCTGATGACGATGATTATGATGATTATGGTTTTGTTCTCTTTCACCTTATGAATATTTCCATAACAAATATTTACATCATAATATAACAATAATAATAGTAATATTAATAATGATAATAATAACAATAATAATAATAAAATCATCATCATCATCATCATCATCATCATTATCATTATTATTACAATTATCATCATGATAATCATCATCATTGTTACTGTTGTTATTGGTGATATCACTAACACTTTTATCATTACAATTAAGTAATGAAAATAAAAACAATAATTCATTTCCTTAATATCTTTTTCCACAGTGTGCAGGTCTTGGTGCTATATGCATCTCATTGTGGGTCTGGATTGAGCTCTCAACGTTTGAGTCACGTGACGGCATCATTGCCCTCATTGGTCCACTCTATTATGTAGCAAACTTCACCCCACTCGCCGAGGGTGGCGCTATTTTCTTCATCATTGCCCTGGGAGCCATAGGGCTCTGTTTCAAGTCGAGGTGTAGTCTTGTATGGGTAGGTATATCAAAGATCATCGTTGGGTATATATTAATGAAGCATATATAGACCGATCCAAGGAGCTGGCACATTTGAATTTATATAATTATGATGTAGATTCTGATTAAATAATTGGATGAAAGCGATCATTTTGATTTGGCCAGGCATTCATACTTAATGATTTACTCAAAGGTCATTAGCAATGTCTAACGTCTCAGCATCAGATCTTTTTGTGACTGGTCAATTGTAGTGCATTCACGGATAACCAGGGGAAGATCATTCCAGAGAACAGGGCCAGCGTGAGCAAAAGCCCGTACCCCCCATGTCTTAACGGATTTGGGAACAACTAGGGAACCAGAGTTGGATGAACGTAGGGACTTGACAGGAGTGTATCTGTTAATCAGATTGATGTTGTATTGTGGAGCAGAACCGTTAATTGCATGGAATACAAGGAGAAGGATTTTGAAGATGATGCGATCGTTGACCTTCAACCAATGTAGAGATTTCAGGATGGGTGTGATATGAACATGCTTTTTAGATAGGGTACGCATGATCGTTCGAAATTTCGCGTAAAAAGAGGTCTTTTTTTAGCACGTTCTTCATGTTCGCAATTTAAAAAAAAAAACAACAACAAAAGTTGCTTTCATGAGCTTGTACTCGAAATTGAAAAAAATGGTGTTTTGGGGTGAACTGAATTTGAAAGGAGTGGTTTAGTAAAAGTGTACTTGGAATGTGAAAAATGAGGGTGTTTTTTAAAGGCCAATTTGTACCCGATTTCTGCCAAATAAGGGTAAAAATGGCTAAAAATGTACTTGAAACACCGCGAAATAGGGGTCAACTTCTGGGTTGCCGAACGATCATGGCTACAGAGTGACAACACCGGATGCACAGCACAATATATTATTATTATCCTTCTCCATTTTTTTATGCCCGAGAGCCTTGCTAGAAGGCAGAAGGTCCCATTTTTAAAGTCTTTGGTATGTCGACTTGGCCGGGGATTGAAACCGCGCCTCCCGTTCATGAGGCGGACGTCTTATCAATTGAGCCAACAGAAAAGGAGGATGAAGAAGAAGAAGAAGAAGAAGAAGAAGAAGAAGAAGAAGAAGAAGAAGAAGAAGAAGAAGAAGAAGAAGAAAAAGAAGAAGAACAAGAACAAGAAGAAGAAGAAGAAGAAGAAGAAGAAGGAGAAGAAGAAGAAGAAGAAGAAGATATAATCAATATCAAATAACAATAACATTTGATATTATCTTTATTTTCTTGTTTCTCTTTACAGTATTTTGGAATGCTGCTTCTGTTATGTACTCTATCATTGGTTATCGCAATAATCTCCTTTGTTTTATATTTTGAGGTAAGAGTTTATTTCCGAGCTTTTGAGATGATTTTTAAATAGAATATTATTGGCAGCATGATGATATTGCTTTATTTTGATAGTCTTAAGTAGTCTCAAAAATAGCAACGGAGGGCGGGGATTATGATCATTTTAAGGACTTTACAAAGGCTAATATCAAAATAGGGATTGTGGATTGAAAACCGATCACGCAACCGATCACGCATCTTTGACCTCGGCTGAATTATTATTTCTATTTTTTTAGAATTTCTTTTTGTTGTTGTCTCCAATGTACAATTTAGCTAACTTGTGACACACGGAGTCAGATACTTATTTCTGTTTCAGTCTATTCGTTTTGCAAGTTTTTGTGTTAGTACTGCACACAGAATGGATACAAGAGACCACTCATACAGCAATGTGCCCTGACTGTTCGGCCCAAATACTCCAACCATACATGTCTATTTGCAAATTTGGGTTTTAGGGCATTAAATTGAACAGCAATCCTTGCGGGAAAACATTCTACTAATGATTTATATTCTACACTAGCCTAAAACAAAAAGGAAAAGTGAGAAAGCTCACAAATTATTTCTTATAGCCTTCCCAGACTTCAGGCTTCTCTTCAACTTAAAAAAATCTTGAATTTCAAATTGAATTGTCTTTTTAAAGTGATGTTGCAATCACATTTCCTTTTCTATCGCAGTTGAGTGATACGCTTCAAATGTCGATGTCAGATAAAATCGAATCTCAGTACCACGTGACCGGAATGGAAGACATCACAGAATACATTGACGTTATACAGAGAGAGGTAGGAAAAACCATTCAGACTGTTTTGAATGGGGGAGGTTGGGGGCCTATATATACGACTTGTGGCCGAACGCAGTGGGGGAGCCAGGGGGCAGTTGTTCCCCCTCCCTACCCCCCAAAATCCAAGCATTAATTATCATAATCGAAAACTTTCCAAAGAATCCCAAATTGTGCACTAGATCGATCAATTTCAATTGTAAAGATGAAAAAAAAAAAAAACACGCCCCTTGACCAGCTTGGTCGCTTTGCTCCTTTGCTTGCGTGTTTCCTCCAAGATTTCCACCATTCTTGCCCCCCCCCCCCGGAAAAAAATTCTGCGTACGGCCTTGCTACGACTCGGCAAGTAAACTTCCAACAAATTAACTGTTTGCCTTTTAATGTTGTTGACATGGGCCAGAATGTTCAAACAGAGGTATGTATGTGTGGGGGGGGGGGAGAGGGAGGGGATGATCCCTTGGCCAGGAGTATTTTATTTTATGACAAGCCTTCCACTCAAAAAGGTTCCGTCAGACAACGATGTTTAACTTTTCACCTTATGTGTTTCATTCCATTCTTCTATTTCACCCGCAATGACTGATAATATGAATTTTTTAACCCTTCAGAATTCAACTGGATTGAAAGCAAATGCTCCGAGATTTAGGAAGAAAATTAATGTAGGACAGTTATGTCAGCCTACTCTCTATTTCCTGCTTGTATTATTATTTTCTTATTTAGTTCCGTTGTTGTGGATCAAAGGGTTACGGCGATTGGGAATCGTCGACATGGAGAAGAAGGACAGACTTAGGTCGGATCCCATCAACATGCTGCGTTACATCCAATACCTCATCGTCATCATCGTCGTCATCGTCGTCATCGTCGTCATCGTCGACAGTGATTATCAATGAAACCGCATGTACGAATAGCAGTGGTGCTGCCAACCAACTTCCAAATATGTACATGTACTCAAGGGTAAGGAAAATAGAATAATTTGACTCGCATTTATTTATGTTTTAAAATCAAGTTTGCCATGTGGAAAGCTGATCAAGAACTGAAGTTCTAGATCAGCTTTAACTTTGAGCAGTGAGTGTGCGTCCATTCGAGAGTGGAGCGGAGCAAGGGGGGGGGGGCACTTGCACTTTTCTATTTGCTAGATGTTGAAGATCGAAGTCGTGCAGCGAAAAAAAGGGGCAAGGTTTACGAGGGCATCACCCTTTCATTAATTTGTCTGATTTGTATTATGCTCCTAATTCTATATCGTTATTTTTTCTTTCTCCCTCCCCCCTCTCTCTCTCTCCCTCTAGCTGTCCTCCTTTATCAATTTTTCCCAATCTTCCCTCCCCTTTCTCGCTGTCTCTCTCCCTTAATTTCTCTTTTTTTCTTCTCTCAAGCTCTCTCCTTCCCTTTCTCCCTTCTTCTGTTTCTCCTCTTCTTTACCTGTTAGTCTCTTTCTTTTTTTCTCCCTCCCCCTCTCTCCCTTTTTTCTGACCACTTTTTTTTTTCTTTCATTCCTCCGAGTCTCCCCTCTCCCCGGCCTCCTCTCTCTCGCTCTCTCTCTCTCTCTCTCTCTCTCTCGATCTCGATCATATTCACATCGTTGTCATGGTTGTATCCAGATTAATACATACTATCTATTCACATTCGATTTTCTGTCAAAAAGTTCAAAGAAAATAACAAAATACACCGAGCAATGTATGATGGAATTGCATTCATGGTTTTATTATCATTATTATCATTCAACCAGTGGCTGAATTTTTAAAAAATGGCACATTGATGAAAATATGAAAACATGAAAATTACAAAGCTTGGAAGTCAAGATGTTAACCCTTAACAAAAATATGGTAACAATTTTCATGTATTTTCACATCAGTAGTAAATGTCATAATACGTCTTGGAGAAAACAATGAAATATATATTATTATTATTATCATTATTATTATTATTATTATTATTATTATTATTATTATCATTATTATTATTATTATTATTATTATTATTATTATTATTATTATCATTATTATTATTATTATTATTATTATTATTATTATTATCATTCTTTAATAGAAATTAAAGTGCAAATATGAAATACTTGCATTTTCTTTATAAAACTGTGTCCCCCCAAGGAATTTGACAGTTTAATACAGTATACAAGGCAAGAGACGTGACTCCCCCTCCACCCACCCCCCCCCCCCCCCCCCCCGCACCGGTCGTCAATTGTTTGGGCTCATTTTGATACGCCAGTGTAACTATACATGTGTGTTGATATAGGCCAACGTAACCAGATCCCGTTTCATAGAACTTTTTACCAATAACATAATTATGGTAGTAACTGTTATAAGCTCCTGAAATCTTTGCATCTCATTGGCTGAGAGCGAATTCGTCACAGAAATGTGACAGTTGTTTTTTAAAACAAATTTTATGAAACGGGGCTCAGAGGGAAATTACCCCCTGAAGTGGAGTATCTCTTCGCCAGTCAGTGGTATATAACGTAATCTTCATGGATTACAACAAGCTCCAGAATAGTAAACTGGGAGTAATGCCGAAAAATTTGTTTACAAATCATGAATTTCTCCCATTAAGCTTCTTTCTTTACTATCTATTGTCCACGGCTGACCTTTGCATATTAATGAGTCAGAAAGAGGAGGACCTTGGGTATGTCACTCCAGTTCATCATGACTTAACCGTGAACCAGAATAGCCTGGTGGTTAAGTCGCTGCCCGGTAAGCAGTAGATGGCAGGTTCGAATCCGACTGGTTCCAATTTTTTCTGGCTTGTGAGTTTCATTACAGATCGAACATACGATCTTTAACACTGGTAGTAATGCCGAAAATTTGTTTACAAAACTTCAGAATAATTCTTTATAATTCTTTCTTTAAAGAAATACATTTTGATTCTCTTTCGCAGGGCTGCTACGCATTAATAAAAGATCCCATAGAATTGTCAATACTGATATTAGGCGGTGTCAGTGCAGTACTTTTTCTTATTCAAGTAAGTATAAAATTGTCATTACATGAACTAAGTGAACGAAAATACAAATTCTGATACTTTTGGAAGGAGGCAGAGGAGAGAATAAACCCCCGAGGTGCTCATATTTATGTACGTTTCTCTCCAAAAGATATCGGTGAAATTTCTCTCTCTCTCTCTCTCCCTTAGTTGAAGATGCATGACGATTAATAACAAGTATAATTCTGGAACTTTAATTTTTCCCCCCTTTTTTTATTTGCATTTCTTTTCTATCTCCACCCCGGTGACTTAACGATTTCCCTGTCCATTGATATTACCACTGCATTTTTTTTTTCACTTTGCCTAAAGAGAGCAATTTTTGTCCCCATTTTTCCAGCTCATTAGTCTTACCATGGTTGTTCACCTGCTTAAGAGGATGGGCCCGAGATCGCCGGCGCAGATGAAGTTCAGTGAGACGGACACGGCACGTGAGACGCTGGACAAGCTCGACTACTGGTTGGACCGGGAGAGCGAAGAGATCAAGCGACAGAGTGCACAGAGGAAGAAAAACGCGTCGAAGAAGAGTCTTAAAAGTTGAACCACCGCCAAAACGTTTCTTTGAAGTCAAACAGTACTGTGGTGGCCTATTAAAACAAAACAAAGGAAAACAATTAACGGAAGGAAATGGATCGCTGTCGTGACATAACAGTATATCAAGACTTGTTACTTCGATTTGGTTATTAACTGTGCTAATGATGACTCTGATGATTATACACAAATTTTACAGTTAAGGCTCATTCAGACAAGTAGCGATTTACCGCACTGAAAACAGAGAAGGTATGAAATAAAATTGGCAGTGAGTGACGTAACAATATGCGCGTACCGTACTCACTTTCGTGGCTGTAGAAAAATGCACAAAATGAGAAGCGCAGTATACATAGTATATGTCCCACGTTTTATGAAGCAGGTTACCTCTGTATTAAGGCTGCATTCACCCTTTGTACAAATGGTAGTCTTACTTCGAGCGTGAAGCCTATTGCTTACGATGCACCACTGAGAAATGTTATAATGCGGACTGCATGTGAAGTCAATATCGGACTATTATACACCAATGTTACAATACTGCTGTGCCGTTCATGTTACATGCGCCTATACGATGTTATCGATCCCCATTTAGACGTGATAATACCCATCCCACACAAGTCATCATTTCGAATGCGTCACTACATACGCCATGCTGGTCAGGATTCGAACTCGCAACCTTTCGTTCGAATGTCAATTTAATGAACCACGGTGCCTTCGTATAAGGGGAAATAATTCACACGTGTTTAGATATAATTCATTGTCATTTAATGGTATGTTTCTTGGGAATGAGTCACAAATGTCGTTAAAATGATGATTATTCTCCTTATCGAAATAGATGCGGTTTTCAATATGAAAAAAGCAAGCAGGCAGTTTGCTGCTACATGGTCTGCCAAAGGAAGTCCTTTCTTTCTTTATTACCATGAGCCAATACACTTTACATTCCTTATTGTATTTGTGTAATTGATACTTCTGATCGATGTAGATTTACATAATTTCAAATACGAACTCTGCTCCACAATCGTGCATGCGTTATGGATTTGAGTACAAACCATGAGGGGGCGCTATGCATATACAGTCGAAACGGAAGTGGTTTTGTGTGCCAAGTTTAGTCATATCGACAATTGGTGTGTAATTTGGATAATGCTACATATAATGTAGTTACAGGCCTTTGTTCATGTACCGATGAGTATTTTTTTTTTGCTTTACAGAAATAGCAATGATCATAACCGTAAGAATTCAATAGTACACAATACTTCATCCGCTCATCAGGAATAATTGTAGGTACAATGTTCGCATACTGACAGGTCTAACTATTGAGAGGACTGACAGAGACTTACACTCATAATGTAAAACTGGGGTAGAGGTACCATTCCCAATCGACAAATTCGCGATTGCTGTCGGCAAAGAAAGAGAGAGAGAGAGAGAGAAAGAAATGAGAGGGAATGGGATGAAATAGCAATGATCATAACCGTAAGAATTCAATAGTATACACAATACTTCATCCGCTCATCAGGAATAATTGTAGGTACAATGTTCGCATACTGACAGGTCTAACTATTAAGAGGTATTTTTTCTTTGTGGTTGAATGCTGAAATGTCCAAAACTTCTCACCTCATTTGGTGAGTGGCCGTGGACGAATAATTTCTGATGAAATTTAGCCATTATTGACCTAGGGAATCTATCAGAATAATTATTATGTACTAGTATGTTATAATTTCATTCGTTATACTCATTCTATTCTTCTGGCTGTATCATGATTTTATGTTGTTTATTGTACGATGTACCGATGTATTATTTTGAATGCGTCGATGCATTCGTTTAGCCATTAAGCAGTCAAATGACAAACATTTGATCACATAATTACTATTTTTTTCATAACAATTTATGGGTATTTATGTCGGTTTATGTCATTATTATTTACGTGTTCAGGGTGAATGGAAAGCGGATTGGGTTTTCTAGAAATGCAAGTATCAGTAACCCAGTGCATGCAACTCCTGACTCCCAGCGGGGTTTGCATAGGAGAGAGAGAGAGAGAGAAAAGAAAAAAAAATGAAGAAAAAAGTAAAAAAGAAGAAGAAGAAGAAGAAAGAAAGAAAGAAAATGAAAGGGCTATGGCAAAATTTCCGCTTGCGCTCCGCGCTTTCATGCTTTCATCTTGGGAGCCATAAGAAAGAATTACAAATAAGTATGATTCATTTTATGGGGATTTTTTCGCTCACGCTTCGGGCTCGCATATAGGGGGAAGTTGATTAGGTTATCATCAGTTAAGAATGAGTTCAAAATAATTAATGAGAGGCAAAATTAATCTGCCTTCAGGGTATTGTAACCCAAAATTTCGGCTCGCGCATCGCGCTCGCAATTGTCACTTCCTCAAAAAGGTCTACTACTTCCAAAGTTGAACCACAGTAAAAATCCTAGGTACAGGACTGACAGAGACTTACACGCATAATGTAGAACTGGGGTAGAGGTACCATTCCCAATCGACAAATTCGCGATTGCTGTCGGCAAAGAGAGAGTGAAAGAAAAGAGAGGGAATAGGATGAAGGGGAAGAAAGAAAAAGAGGAGTAAGGTGCCCATATTCGGCTTATTTCCTTGTTCATTTTGACGACGAAATAACATTGGTACCACGAAAGAGAGTGTATATTTTTCCTCGCTCGCTGCGCTAGCTCGTAAGTTCGGAAAGCAAACACTTTCGGCAGGTGAGATGAACAACTTATCTAGATACTTTTAGGCAAATCATGTATTTGGATGAAGAATTATCACTTCTACCACAAAAAGGTATTTTCCCCCGCTCGCTTACAAGATGGTCTTTGGAAGCAAATAAATTAGGTAGGAGAGGTGACCACATATTTCAAAATAGATATCTCAAAGTATTGTATTTTGATGAACAATTTTCACTTCTACCATGAAAGGGAGCAAATAATAATGTATTTTCCTCGCTCGCTATGCTCGTTCATACAATACTCAGATACAAGATGGATTTGGGAAAGCAAACGAATTCGGCAAACGAGGTGACCAAATGTACCTGCACAGGGTAGTTATCTCATAATTAATACCATCGTGTATTTGGATGAAAAATCAACACTTCTACCATGAAAAAAAAGTATATAGATTTTTCCTCGCTCGCTGCTCTCGCTCGGATTAAATCTAACTCATGATTAATACCATCGTGTATTTGGATGAAGAATTATAACTTCCACCATTAAAAATAGTATAAAGATTTTTTTCCTCGCTCGCTCTGATTAAATTTAAATACAAGATGGTATGGAAAAGCAAACGAATTAGGCAATAGAGATGACCAAAATGTACCTGTATACATAAAAGTCACATATCTCATGATTAATACCATCGTGTATTGGGATAAATAATTATCACTTCTACCATGACAAAATAGTATACAGAATTTTTCCTCGCTTGCTACGCTCGCTCGGATTAAATTTAAATACAAGATGACATGGAAAAGCTAACGAATACGGCAAGCGAAATGACCAAATATACCTGTATACATATCAAAAAGTCAGATATCTCATGATTAATACCATCGTGCATTGGGATGAAGAATTATCACTGCTAACATAAAAAAATTTATATAGATTATTCCTAGCTCGCTGCGCTCGCTCGGATTAACTTCTAATACAAGATGGTTTGGAAAAGCAAACTAATTCAGCAAGCGAGGTGACCAAAATGTGCATGTATAAGTAAAATATCTCATAATAAATTATTCAGTGTATTTGGATGAAGAATTATCACTTCTACAATGGGAAAGGTATATTTTTTCCTCGCTCGCATCGCTCGCTCACATCAAGATTTAGGATGGTCTTTGAAAGCGTATCAGGTGAAAGAGGTGACCAAATAGGCTGTTATTTTTAAGCCCGTCATGTAGCTTGATGAAGAACTATCACTTCTACGAAAGAGAGTGTATATTTTTCCTCGCTCGCTCGTATTATACTTAGATACATGGTGTTTCCGGAAAGCAAACACATTCGGCAAGTGAGGTGAACAGGGTTTGGTGTAAAAATGTCAGAGGTAAAAATGTCAGAGGAAAAAATGTCAGAGGTAAAAATGTCAGAGGTAAAAATATCAGAGGTAAAAATGTCAGAGGAAAAAATGTCAGAGGTAAAAATGTCAGAGGTAAAAATGTCAGAGGTAAAAATGTCAGAGGTAAAAATGTCAGGGGAAAAATATTGAATTTGAAATTAGGAAGAGCACTAGATATTAAAAAAAAAGAATTGATACTGTATAAATGGAGTGATCACAATAATACTGCTCTCTGTAAAAGTGTGTATAATTATGTTCAGTCACACGAATGGCCTTCCTGTCATACTCATTTGATGTGAAAGTGATAATGTTGCCTCATTTGAGACCAATCTCGTTTTGGCCGGGAGAACATCCTGGTATGTGCGCATTGCCCAACAGTGTTTTGATCTTCCGAAAACTTGTTTAGCTGACTCCAAATTATAGCAGCAAACGAATGCCCACTTCCCTCTGTGTGTTAGAGATTTGGCCGCTTGACATGCATTGCACTGTGAAACATTTTGTGACAATTTCAACAAGCGATAAGTAAATCGCGCCTTTTGGGTAAGAAACCTAGCATGTGATGATATTTCTTTGTGAAATTAATGGGAAAATAAGTTACAGGATTTAAGATCTTAAGTGCAGTGGCGGCACCAGGATTGTTAAAGTGGGGGGGGGGGGGGGCAAATGGAGGGCAAAAGAAAATGTTGGGGGCAGGGGCAGTAAATTTTATTGGCGTGTATGGAAAAATCGAGCGTGAAGCGCGAGTTTTAGTCGCCGGCGTAAATCCACTTTGTGGGGGGGGGGGGGATAATTGAATTTTTGGACTATTTTTTCCCCTCTTACACACATTTTAATATCAATTTTGCGAGCGAGCGAAGTGAGCGAACAAAAAATAACCACTTTTTGGTTTTTAATCACATTTTCAAATAAATATTCTGAAATATGACGAGCGAGCCAAAATGGCTACTTTTCCTGTTTTTAATCGTATTTTAGAAAAGAAATTTTAAAATATGACGAGCGAGCGAAGCGAGCGAGCCAAAAATAACCACTTTTTTGGTTTTCAATCGAAGTTTTGAAGAGCGGAAAATGGTATTTTAGAGTACTTCACAGCCTGAATATGATGCTTATGACAACATCTAGATACTTATTTACAAATTACTGTATAATTTTTCTTTTCATTCCTCAAAATTTCGGGGGGGGGGGGCAACTGGGGGGGGGGGGGGCAAATGCCCCCCATGCCCCCCCCCCCCCCTTGGTGCCGCCACTGCTTAAGTGGAATGTCAGAATGGTAGATGAAGTTAAGAAGGGATATCCACGTTTGATGTTCTTTCTAAATTCCTTAGGTTGGAAATCAATCTAAAAGATTGTGGTTTGGGACCAATCCAAAATTAGATTGAGAAAAAGATTGACTTCTAAATCTATTAGATTGAGATTTTCAATCTAATTTACGATTGGTCCCTCATCTCAGTCTAAGGAATTTAGAGAGTGCATATGCTAACACAATAATTTGAGTAAAAAAAAAAGTTAAGTTGTAAATTCCGCAGCGTATCGGATGAAATAATACAAAAGGTCGAGAAATAGATCGAATTAACGATAAAATTTTGCTTACTTCATATTCTTCCTTTATTCTGAGGACAATAATGTTGAAGCATTCGTTCACGTATACCACGCTTGATTGGACAGGGGTAGCTTATGAGGAGGAATGTGCATATTAAAATCGCGCACTCGTGTGGAATGTCTGTTTGTGGTCAGCTACTCGTGTTACCAACCCAGTTTTCCCACCATCGTTTTCCCCGCGGTGCAAACAAGGGCAATGCGCGCTTACCAGAACGTTCACCCCGCCAACACCATATCCGTTATTTCCAAATGGCCAGGATAATTGGCATTCAAGTAGACACATTGTGTTTACAGAGCATATTTGAATATATCGCACTCTCCATAATCTCTATAATTCAATATTCGTACCTGAAACATGTCACTATAACATTTCCAAATCTGACATTCCTCAGACATTAATTTCTTACCTCTGACATTTTTACCTCTGACATTTTTACCTCCGACATTTTTTCCTCTGACATTTTTACCTCTGACATTTTTACCTCTGACATTTTTACCTCTGACATTTCTTCCTCTGACATTTTTACCTCTGACATTTTTACCTGGCACCGTGAACAGTTATATCATTTAGAAGAAAAATGTGATAGAGGCACACAATGCCTCTTGGGCTTTATACGGTTGAATTTATCGGCATTAGTTGTCGGTAATCACGGCATTGTTTTTTGGCAATCTGGCCTCCACACCCCTCCCCCCCCCCCCATTGAAGAAAGTCTAGCGACGCCCCTGACGATTTTCTTCATTTGGAATCTCAAAATTTTTCAGCTCGCGCTTCGCGCTCGCATTATCCATCATTTTCTTTTTACTCAGGAAAAGAATTTTATGATTCCTCAATTAAAGATAACTATTTCAAGATATTTAGGCGCATTTACCTCTGTGGGGGGGGGGGGGGGGACCCACAACATATTTTCATTTATTACGCCACTGAGTACAGTTAATCGGTTCGAGCGGCTTTTAAAAAAATCGGCCCCTCTATTGGAGAATGCTGGATCCGCCCTGGTTTGTTTGTTTGTTTGTTTATTTGTTTGTTTGGTTGTTTGGTTGGGGTTTTTTTTTTTTTTGGGGGGGGGGATTCAGGGCTTCAGGGCTCAAAAGGGCTTAAGGGGGCTCCGTCTTCTGGACCCCAACCCCCCAAAATGTTCCGCAGCCCCTGCCAAATGCCAAAAGGAGAGATTTTTCATCCCTTTCTAAGAGTTGCATATTTGTACATGGTTTTGTTAGGTGTTGGAAATAACGTCGTCTAAAACAACTAATACTTTGTGGCTTTGACGTATTATTTTCTAGTCCTTTGCCAGGACTGTTCTACTTTTCAGTTACGTTGTTGATCAATAACACAATCTTCGACCTCTACGCCCGAAATGAAAACAGCCGCACGATTTTCTCCCATCATCACAGTCCTTTCAACTTTGCCAATTTTACGACCGTCCCCCGAAAACTCCAGAAACTGACCACACCTCCGAGCCAACTTGATCTCCGCTCACTGGACGGTTGAATGTGACAATCATTTACGAACATTACGTTATGCGCTATGCATGACCGAATCGAAGCCGGGTCGGTGCTTCATTGTTGGTGAATCGAAAGTTACACACACGCACACACACTCTCTACTTCTGAATATTCATGAGCATTACCGGCGAAGGGGCTGGTCTCGGCATTACGTCAGAATAATTATAGGTGAACTTTTGAACCCTTCTACTGGCAGAGTTTTCTAGACGTTGGTGAAGGGCGTGAAAGAGGGGATAGCGCGATCACTGGGGAAGGCGCGCAGGGGATGGAGAATGAAGCAAATGGAGAGAAATAACAAGTACACCGACGTCTAGAATCTAGACTAATTATTTTCATGATGCCGTCTGTTCACTTTGGTGCGTCAATACAAGTTCATATAGGTTTCAGCTTTTCTCAGTTCATCATAGCAAGCGGAGTGCGGATCAAGGCATAGCATTCCGCTAATTCAGACTGACCTGACCATAAATACAGTTACTATAAAGACTTATGGTTGTACTGGGCTAGAGTAAAAATTGGATTTTGAAAGACCCAAGAGGTAAGTTCC
>CM057163.1:17181635-17200637 GCA_029962745.1 Echinometra lucunter
TTAAAAGCATCCCTAACCCTCATTGTTTATTTGTTTATTTTGGAAGGTAATAAAAGGAAATTGGACATACTAAAGAACTGGCATCGTAAATGCACCATTAAGGACATCCTGAATAGCATTAGACATTCGATGGCTAGCAAAGAGAATTCAAAACTCCAACAGCCAAGCGAAGGATCAATATTCTAACCCTGGCATTCCCTTTTCTTTTTAAAAAATGATGATGATGATGATGATGCAGATGTGTGTTAAGGTGAGTTATCTTAAACTTATTAAAAGCAATTCTAGGCAAACCTGGGGAACAGGGGACCAGATGCATGCGCGTGCCGTGCCATTCATTCACTGCATAGCGGGTGCAGAGACAGCCGAAACCCAAGGCAGGACAAGGCCAAATCAAGTTCAAGAGGATTTCAAATATACGTTTTTGTCAGGTAATCTCGTTCTGACATATCACATTGTCCTCTCGGCTCTCATACTCCTGATCATTTGATGAAAATAAGTTTGATTTTGGCCAGAAATGTCATCAAAATCACAAATGTTTCACCGCTTAATCTTGTGCATATCGTCTCTGTTGCCGCAGCTGCTGGGCTCCATTTGCTTGCAAATAGATGAATACAGCGCGCACGGCACGTCTGGTCCCCTGTTCTCCTGGTTTGCTCAAGTCTACCCCTTGAAATGAGAGAAATAGATTAGTGAACGTTTGGGGAAAATCTGTTGAAGAATTGGAGAAGTCCACCTCAATATTAAATATGTTACATATGGAGGTGTCTTGGTAGGCCGGTAGTCTATGTATTTTACTCAGTTGTTGGCATAAGTAAAGTACTTAGCCAACTTTAGTACTGTATTCAAGTCAATTTCTTGGCCAAGTATGTTACCATTAAAATCCAGACAGCCACCTAGTAGACTTACTGGTAAGCAAATTACTTTGGAAGTCTGATTGGCTGGCACATGCATTCATGATATGCTGTGCACAGATAAGTTTTATAATCATGCATATGAAGGGATGCATTTATTGTGAATTATTTGGATAGCCTTTATGCCTCCACAATGGTTATCAGTAAGTATTTTGCCTTTAAGTCAGCTCGCCATAGTAAAATGCTTAAATGCCATCTGAATACAAGGTTAATAAGCCATTTTACTCAGCCAAGTATTAAGTGGTTAGTACAGGTGTATGTCCAGCAAGTTTTATACCTTCACCCTGAAGCGTGCTGGAGGCATTATCATTTATTTGTCTCTGGTCTGTCCAAAAGACCCATTTGTGATATCTGTTTACAAAAGTAACATTGTAATTTGTAAACATACATTGTGAATATAATACCAGCATGAAACTTAAAATCCTGAAAAAAAAAACAAATCTTGGATGAATAATGCGTACCTCACTTGCGCTCTCTCTCTCTCTCTCTCTATTTCTTTCATTTTCCAGGTTTAAACAAGATACATTCAGCTGATTATGCCTCCCTCATATGAGCAAAATATGATATGATCGAGTCAAACATGAGAATTTTGTAATAGCCCCTGAATGTGGACTTTTATATTACTACATGTAAACTACAAGTAGTTATTTGTAAACATCCAAAAGTGAGGGAAGGTTAAAATTCTTTTCTAGCATCATGTTCATAATCATTTATGAAAGATTACAAACACTGTGATCATTCATAATTACTGGTAGCATGTATGAAGTTATGATTTAAGTCAAGGATAAATAAAATCGCCTTGAATGATGGTTATGTGTACTGTAAAATGGAATGAAAAGTGAACAAAAACTCTCAGTTGTTTTGGATATTTTTTTTTCTGTTAAGGGATAATGCAGAACCTTTATTTGAGATTTATTCTATATTTCATTTTCTTTTTCTTGATGAATAAGGATCTACTTCTGAAAAGGGTCTACTTCATAAATGGGGAAAATATTTTTGATAGAGTTTTCTAATTTTTGTTCCTTTTCATTCAATTTTACAGTATTGAAAAGGATGTTTGAAGAAGTCTTGTAATGTCCACATGATTTATATTTCCACAATTAATAATACGTACATGTATAATAAGGTATTATTGATATGTAAGCATATATATATTCTGCCGAAATGTTTCTTGACTAAGAGACTGTGAATAAAGTCTAGTGTTTGAATCTTCGATAGTTAAACCCTTCAAATTAACATTTTTTAAATAAATGTAAACAAAAGAAAATTATTCTTGAGATGTATACCTGGGCATCATTTAACTGAACCGTCTTAAATCCAAGTTGATCCATCATCACATTGAAACTTTTGTTTTGTTTTGTTTTTTTACTTTTTTTTTTTCAAATCCTGCATGCATTTCAGTGGAATGCCAACCAACTTGTCATAATAATAATATTCTACATTCATATAGCACCTAATACATCTCTCTGAGACTTGTCTAAGCGCTTTACAGAAATATTTTTACCCCGGTCCTCGGATTCATGGAGGCTTGCCCGCACCCACTGTATGCATCAAACTTGTATTTTGATATGTGCATGACGGTTTTGTGAAATGATGCCCCCGTTGTAATTTACTTTTACAAAATGCTACTACAGTAGATACAGAAAATATCCGATTATCAATCATGTTAGTTTTGATAGCAAACCTCTATACTATGAAAAAATATTCTTTTACCTATCATATCAAGTAACTATTTTGCTTATTTGTTCATATTAAGTCTGCTAGATGAAATCATTCTTTGTTTATCACTCAATTGTTTTTATAAAACCAGAAGCCTCAAGTGCATGAAACTTTGGTGAATTTTGCAAGTGATTTTAATAGATCTGCAAAAGTTTCATGCTGTGAAATGATTGCATTACAACTTTTGCAGTTCATGAATGTTTCTGGTTTAGTAGGGTATGTGTGTAGATAGTAGCATTGGTACACTTTGCAATCATTTGCTGTGGTCCTTGACCTCGGGGTCGTAAGCCTCAGTTGGAACAATATGGCCGGAATTCACAAAGGTGGTTTAAATTTAGACCATAGTTTATGCAGATTTCGTGGTACAAGATAAGTACACTTATGTTAGCGTGTACACTAAGAAAGGTCCAATAATTTAGCGCCCTTTGTCACACACGTGCATTCATTATTGGACCTTTCTTATGTACGGTATGCGCTAAAATGAGCACTTATACACTACGAAATTTGCATAAACCATGGTCTAAATTTCAACCACCTTTGCGAATTCTAGCCAGTATATGTTGTAAATGCAGAAATGAAAGGGATTATCATTATGGGCCAAACCCCATGTTAATCTGTGTGTATAGTTGCATTACATGGGTAATGAAACCAATCAAGAAAAATACATGTATGCATGTTTGGTTGATACTGACAGAGAGATCATCAAAGGGGGGCACAGGCTCAAGAGTTCAAGGGTCAACAAGATTAAAAGAACTCCTGTGGTACAGAAATAAACTGCTTAGCAAATCTTGTATTGGAATTCATTGCTACAGGGCCAAAGAAAAAAGTAAATATTTTTTTATTGGGAGGGGGAGTCCTGGGCAAAATATCGGTGTAGACTGCGCTTCTGTTTTTTGCCGGGGGGGGGGGGGGGAGGATGTAGTGAGTTAATTCTTTACTGCATGGGGAAAACTCAATATTCGGTGCCAATACCCGACTATATTTTTGTCTGGTGTGGGGCAAAATATTGGGGATCCATTTGTGTACCCAGGTTTCCTTTGCCTATATGCTATGGTCAATTTTTAGAAGTAGTAGAAGTAATATACATTCCTCTGATCAAAGGCATTGATACATGCAGTACAATTGGCATAATACATTTATTTTGATCATAACTATGGATATTATTGAATGTTGACTCTATTCTTTGCTGATTATTTTGTCCCTTTTTTTCACAAAGCGACGGATATGAGGAAAATCACAATTTTGAGTAATTTGCATTTTTGGACATCTTTTACTAAGATCTTGAACCTCACAGAGTTTCAGACCGTAATAATGTATAATTACGTAACTAAGGCAATGACGTCAAAAAATTACCTAGTAAAAGGATTTTCTGTTGTCATGAAGTGACAGCTTATAGCCATCCCATATGCTTTACATGCGTGCCTGAGATCCATCACTTTGTGAAAAAAAATCAAAGAGTGCGTACTTGATTTGAACACGTGTTCACGTGCAATTAGGTCAAATGCGCGCTCATCAAGTCCCATTTGTTTCACACGCGGGCGGGCGAGATGCGTCACTTTGTGAAAAATAATCACAGCGCGTCCTTGAATTTCGTGTTTTCACGACATGACGGCGATGTTTACAGCTTATTTTCTTCCAAAATATAAAAGGAATATGCAAATGATTAAATGTAAACATCGTCCAGAATATGCCTTATACCAGGATATAGAAATTTTTCACTCTTCATACATTAAAGAGGTTGAGATTGAGGTTCAAAACTTTGGAAGCGATTTACTCAAAATTTTTAAGTTGCACGCTCATCTGTCGTTTCGTGAAAATGGACAATTTGTTTGCAGATATATAATGAATCCTTTGTCAGGTGAAAAGGAGACTTTCCTAAGAAATATTGTGGTACACTTGTGTACATGTCGTAGGATACTGCATACAAGGTTTTGTCATGCTGTATTGGACAAATTTTTTATGGACCAGAGAAAAACTGCACAAATACAACTCGATTATGTTTCAGTTCACATTTTCACGATTGTACATTTAGAATTCCGCTTTAAATTGTCTGATTAATGCTGCACGTATTTTACATTTATGTTAGAAATCATGATTCATGGGAATAGTGTTAAATGAAATCAACCATTTTTTTTTTAGTAAGGGATGATAAATAAAAAAAATAATGCCTTTAGAGTTGGAATTACTTGAAACCCCTAAATCATGCTCATTGAAGTGGAAATTGATTCCAGTTTATATGTTTATAATCTTAAATAAGCATAGAGAAAAAAAAAAACTTCAACATACTTTCATTCCAGTTGTAGAATGCAAACTTTAATGTGTAGATAACATATGTGTGTACCAGCTTAAATTTTCTTTACTCTTTAGCCAAGTAGGTAGTGCAATTTCAAGGTTTTGTTCAAATGATCACATACATGTACAGTGCGTAAACAAAGGAACACAACAATAGCATTTGTTTACAAATGCATTCATGCAAAGAAAATATGTGTACACGTACATTGAGAGTGTTTTCTCTGCAGAATTCTTGTACAAACATAGGAATTGTATATTCATATACATGTATAATGCAGATTAATGGAGCCAACTGATCGTTTGCTTGGAAGCTTTTGTCAGATTTGTGTGTAAATTGCTTTTTCTCCTCAAGTAATTTTTTTTCATGTGCACATACTCTCTTCCTTTTATTGTAATCAAGAGTAAGCAATTTATCTGCATATTTCATTTTAGTATATGTAACCCATAACCATGTACATTTAATTGTGCATGAATAATACAAGTAGTTACATGTAGATTATGTATTTAGGGAGAAATTTTTGTTATAGAAATTAGCTAGTGCAGAAATTCTTTGTTTAATAGCACGTGTGTACATAAATTTGTCTCATTTCTGTATTATACAAAAATCAGTTGATTGTTCATACTTGGAATGTATTAAAGTCTTTTAAAAAAGAACGCAATATTTAATGTTGATTTAGTGTGAATTGGATTGTGCCATTGTGGAGAGAGAGAGAGAGAGAGAGAGAGAGAGAGAGAGGGAGCGGGAGAGCACTAGTAGTGTTATTACCGTCTTTAACCTACCAAATGTCAAACCCCAATAGACCCGTGTCTGCAATGTCCCACTTCAATTACATGTAGTCTTGTGTCCTGACCAACTGTTTCTATGCCGCAAACAGTTCTAACCCTTGGGTCATAATCATTTTAAAACCACTTATCCCATAAATCCTGTGTCCCGATTTTACAATGCCCCATTTGCTTTCAAATGCCCAGTTGGAATGGAGTCAAATCCCAAATACACCCATGACAAGTACAGACGTATTCAATTCACTGTTTTCATACACAATGAAAAAAGGTTTTATTATCAGCCTGTATTAAATACAATATCAATAAACGTTTTGCTTGAAGACTGATGTATGAATAACCCCAAACACCTTACAACTGATTTGCTTTCCTCAAATACCATACATTGCATAAAGGACAAGTCCAAGGTAATTACCAATTAGGCCAAGTAAAAAAAATTATTAGTTTTTCATCCCCGCCCGCATCGTTTTTTGCCGCCGCATCAAAAAAAGTTTCAATTGATTTTTCGCTGTTTTCAGCCGTTGAACCTCGCACATGCACAGCCTACATATCGTACTGTACTTAAAAACGACTGGAAATTAGACTACCCGAATAGCGTTGTGCAGTGGATTGGCCATTTTTAAATCCTTCACGTCAACTGTATCGTGGTACCTAAGGCAAAAAAAAAAAAAAAGTGCCCTCATCCTCCTTTTTTCAAAAAGTTAGGATGAGAAACTAATAATTTTTTTTACTTGGCCTTAAGTCCCAAACCTAATAGAGATTTAATGGGATGGCATACTGGTGTCGGCATTGACTACGCCAACAAAGTGTTGGCATGCTTGAACGTTGGGAAGAATCATACATTTTGAAAGTAAGATTTTGTTCATTCCAGCAAGCTCTCATGTATGGGACCAGCATTATCTTCGACTTGGCCTTGCTTTTACAAATAATTTGCTATTTTCACATTAAATGTTATTCTCATGCCTGCAGGATCAAACAGTGATCTAACTCGAATGTTCCAACGCACGTGACGATCAAAAACCTTTTACATGTTCGTACAGGAAATGTAATGTTAGAATCTTGCGTCAAAGACCCTGTGTACATGCAAAGTTAATGTTTTGTATATGTTTGTTGGTGACAGCATCTTTAGCTCAGTATTATTTGATTCAATGATTTAAACATGCCACCCCCCCTAAAAAATCATATTTTTTTGGTTAAGATTTCTTTTATTTTAATGTGCATCTACGGTACATGCTTTGCTTATCAGAGAAAATTAGTACACATGTCAGCATGTAGTAAGGTAATAGTAGTAGGAGACTTAAAATTCCAAATTCTGTAATACGCTTATCTATCACTCAAAGCTGGATCATCTGTAACCCCATCAAAACAAGTATTCGTCTGTTCAGAGCCAGAACGGCATTAACTCATATTTTATAGACTTAGCGCCCTTCTGGCTCCACACAGATGGTTTGTGTTCTCTGAATATGGGTTACAAAATAAACGGTAGATATGATTGCAAGCAACACTGGATGATTTTGTTAGCAATATCGCGGGCTTCCAGACAGATCACATTAAAATGGTTAGAGCCCAATCTGGTTTGCAAGTACGCAGAACCATGCTACATGCTACGAATAGCATGTAGCATGGCTCTGAGCATCTTACACAGTACAGGTAAAAGTTAATTTCCATTTATAATCACTGGAACACAGATATAAAACCCAAAGGATTATGTCACATACAATGCACTTAATACAAGTACATACAAAGTTTTCTTTCTCCCATAAACAGTACTTAGAATTGCTAGCATTATTCCCAATCTAGACCTACCCCGCCCCCCCCCCACCCCTTAGTACAGTACTTCCATGGAATTTTCTCTTCTTTCACTAGTGAAGGGCACAACTAGAGCACTTATAAGCAAAATATTCACAACTTAGGCAATGTCCCACACTAACATGACACTCATCGGCCAGGATTCACAAAAGAGGTTTAAACCATGGAATGGTTTAAATCTGGTTTAAACCACTCCTAGTGCACTGAAATAGGCGTAAAAAAAATGGCCATGCGCTTGCCTAAAGAAAAAAGATAATTGGACTGGTTTCTAAGTGCATGTACGTTTAAATAAACCAGGAGGGGGTCGAAACCACCCCAATGGTTTAACCCTCTTTTGTGAATTCGGGCGGGAGGGTCTCCAGAGCTCCATCTCAGCGTTGAGATTTGGAAATTTTGAGGTCTGGATGATTAAGATGGTAGTTAGATATGACCGATAAAGATAACGTATGCACATATATAATATATCTCTAATGATAATGATGTAAGTGGTCACCTTGAACACTTCAAATCAGAGGCCGGGCTTCTACTTATCAAGCACGACAAATACTGCCCTCATGATTTCGTCTGAACAAGGTCGTATCATCAAAGGAGTGAAATGATCAGCTCACAGATATTATCGGCGATGTTTGTGCTGAAAAATAGATGGCCATGTCAATCCAAGAGACGATAAAATCGGTGGGCGAGGCTCATTAGCACATGGGAGCAGGTCTGACCTACCAAAACAAATTCCTATTCATTTTCCACATAATCAGAGCTTCATAAATTTGGCAACAATTTCTAAATATTATCGTTATTAGTCAAATCTGACCACTACCTTTGATTTTGGGAGCCCATGTGATGCAGACACATGTTAGTGTTGAGCTTTGATTTAGGCAATAACAAAGGCAAAAAAAAGCTAGATATTTAGATAATACCACTATTAGTACAAAACAAAACAAAGTAATCAAACATAAAACCCAAACTTTCTTCTTTTTACATTTTGAAATATCTATACTCTCAAAACAGAAGCAATTACATCCACAATTTAATATTTTTTAAAACTCTACTTAAGTATCCAAGAGATATAGTTTTTTAAACATAACACACTAAATAGACTGCCCTTGTAAATAAATAGTATACCAATCCATGGTACTCACGGTAAAAACGGTAATTGAGCATATACACGGTAATTTGATGGTATATATGGTCAAATTACTGCGGTGTAACATCAAATTACCATGGCTGTACCATGAAATTACAATGGATGTACCATGAAACTGCCATGGTTGTACATGAAATTACCATGGTTGTACCATGAAATTACCATGGTTGTACCATCAAATTACCATGGCTGTACCAAGGGTATCTTGGTACCAGTACATTTTTTTTTTACAAAGGTTTCACACCCAGAAATTAGGAACTCTCATTTGCACAGGACTGAGATTACACTACTCAAACAGCAATCAGATTTCAAGGAAACTGACAACTGATAATTTGAAGTACATGTACAAAAGATTAAAAAAAACATATCCAAATCCTATTTAATTTCCTACAAGACGGATGAAAATGGGAAAAGCATTTTATGCAGATATATGCCTAAAGTCACTGGGTAAACATGAAGTCAAAGGCCCAAATTCATGGTTTATGTAAATGAAATAAGCGTAACCCCCCATGGTTAATGTCAATAAAATAAGCGTAAATAAGCTTAAAAAGACGCATTTCTGCCTGCCCGTTGGACGAGAGGATACACGCGTTTTACGCCCTTGGAGATTTAGACCACAGTCTAAATTTAGACAATGGTGTAATTCTAAACTTCATTTGTGAATTTGGGCCAAAATGTCATCAATTTGAAGAATTTATCTATAATCATCAAATCTTTCATAATAAAACTTTTTCAGTTACACTTCATCGTAAGCAGAGTGAACAGACTGCATTCCCTATGATGGTATCAGGATCATTCCATCGATCTGGGGCAACATATCACACGATATCCATGTACATGTCACAGAGGTATCAAACGTTTCATTTCACAATGAAGATCACTTCAAATGTGGTTAAGTTTTAATGTGTCGATGTGAGGTAGGTCTCCTACCATAGCGATCCGTGTTTGAAGTGGAAAACATTTATGGACTCCATGCAACACAAATTAATTCAATTTTTACCTCTGTTAACATAGACAACACATTTATATGGTTCTAGGACAACTCCCCCGATACGATTCCCACCTGACAACTCGCCCTGTAGCACAGCTCCCACGGAGGACAGCTCCCCTGAGGGCAACTCTCCCTGGAGGACACCTTTCTGCAGATAACAACTCCCTAAGGACAACTCCCCCAGTCCCGGAGGGAGTTGTCCTCCTGGGGGAGTTGTCCTGATACGCATTTATACATATAATATAATCAGACTCCCAGGTATGACACGTGCGGTAAACCATGAAGCCTGAGAAGTAAAACTTGGTACGACACCATATTTTTTCTGAAGTCATTATGGGCAGATATGTGCTTAGTTTAAATGAGACATATTTTTTTGGTTTTGTTCTGGTATGTCACAACACCCGATCCCATGGAATTACCAATTACTAATGCATAAATATTCTATCGCAGGGGTTTGCACATTATACATAAAGACAGAGAAAATACATAGACATATTAAAGTCACTTCTCTAAGAAAGAAAGAACTAAATCATCAATTTTCTTTTCATCAAAAATCCCCTTTTCATTCTTAGAAAGAAGATGTAAAGAATCAAAGAAATAAAACATCTACATCACAGTGATCTTTTTGTTGAGCATCTTTGGACTAAAAATAGATCCAATTAGTACGCTGAACAATAATAAATGCTTTTATACAGCGATTTTATAATATCTGTTGGAAGCAAAACCGTCTACAGAGTACATGAATCTCTACCCTAGACACTAGGTTCAACAACTATTTGGATTTTACAGACAGAGGACATTCACTAGCCTCCAAATATCAATTTATACTTATGGAGACTTGTTTTAACAAGGCCCTCTTTGGCTTTATTTTAAGTTCTCCTCTTTCATTTCATGCATTGTAATATAGGCTCAATTGACATTCAGATATCGTATGATTTTTTTTTTTTAATGTTTATATGATATACTTGCTTGTAAACACATTTGTCATTGTTTTTAGAGATGAAATAAATGAACGAATGAACATCTACTACTCCACTGGTGTGCATTCCAATTTGCGAGGAATATTACGACAGTATGGAAATACTTTCGGAGGGAAGAATAATACCCAGTAACACTTTCTACACCAGTAAAAATTATGGTGCTTGCATGAGCTTTTCTACACCAAAATAAGTTTCAAAGCTATTGCAGAAGTGCCTTCAACCTTCATGTAGTTTATAATATCTTACATATGCATATTAACATAATAATGATGCATGAACTTCAAGCAGAGCTTTCAAACCTGATAGAAGTTCCGAAGACCAAATTTTTCAGTCCTGTAGACCTGTTGAAAGCGAGCAAGAGCTTTATCAAAACTGCAAGATTCACAACATTGGATGCCAGAAAACTTTCATTGGTCAGAGTATGCTAATCATAACATATCTTTTGTTACACTTCCACCAACCTTACGATTTAGCAGGCAAGCATTTCCAGAACTTCTGTGGCCTTTCTCGAGTCAAGCAAGGACCTAGAAAGTCCACACTTTGTTGGTTGCCCAGCAGAAGGGAACGAGCGCCCTTGACCGGCAAAAGGGAACAGTGAGACATGCGGTAAAATATTGAGATATTTAAGGAATCTATGAATAATTACTTCAAGAAATATATCTTGAAATAATTATTCATAGATTTCCTAAAATATTTCAATATTTGAGCGTATGTCTGATCGTTCCCTTTTGCCAGTCAAGGGTGCTCGTTCCCTTCCGCCCGGGCAACCAATGAAATATTCATAAAATGGACAGACTTGAATCAGTCAGTGAGTCAAGTGATTCTTCGCAATGTCTCTTGGTGCTTTGTGACCACTACAGTGAAATAATTGATAGTGTGTACCTGGAATTCAAGGACGGACTAATCTATCTTGAGGCAGCAGATGTGCAGCAAGAATCAAAGCATACATGAAGAACTGCTTGGATGAGTGCAGACAGAGGAGTGCATCAAACCTTGCTGGCTCTATCTAAGGTTGGAAGAAGCTTAAACTAATGTAAGTTCAGATCAAATCTGTTTGTACTCATGGACTTTGGGCAGATGGCTGGCAATGTCCTTGAACATGCCTTATCCGATCTCTCTGAAATATATTACAAGAGGAAAAAATAATTCAAGTGCCAACAGCTATTGGTGATACATGCATGTTCAGAACTATAGTTAATACATCTATGGGGTCAAAACCCCACTTCATAATTTCTAACCCTGTTCAAAATAAGAATTTTCTGAAATATCAGTTTACTATACATGTATGTCTTAAAAAAGTAATGATACAGACCACACTGCTTGATAGCAAGTATGTATAAGAACAGCATAATACCCATCAACAGACCAACTAGCCCATTAAACACAGGGCTCCAGATACATGTATACACACCAAGATATGGGAGTTCATGACGTGTGCTTTGTTAAGTTTGTCGTAACTCTACCCTTGCAATTGGCAGACTGCCACGGTTGACTTTTGAAACATGTACATATACTTTTAACAGAGCAGCAGTCCTGGCTCTAAATCCACATCGAATAAAGAGTGAAAGTCATACGTGCATAAACTTTTCCTTTACCTAAGAAGATCTCGTACATATCAAATCAATAACAATAACGAAAACATAATCTTCATTAAAAAAAAAAGACGAAAGAAAGAAAATAAAATACCGCACCAAAATCATATCATTCAAAGTACCTTCTTTTGTTTATAATCATTAACAGAACATACACTGGTGGTAAACTAACCAAAAAGGAGGCTAATGAATATCTACTGGCCTATACCATATATTCCAACTAGGGCTATTTACTTTCCACCTTTTATATTTAATGCTATAACATAAAAATTCTAGAAAACATATTTTCCATTTCATATTCAATTACAGGTACTTCAATAACCTACTGGTATTTTGTTTGATGTAAATACGGGAATTTATTACATAAACATGGATTACAGATTATGATACTGCAGTAAATCAACCCTGCAACTGCTCCGCAAGTAAAACTGGAAATCCGAATATTGCTTCGTTGAGCAGAAAGACCTTGCTTTTTGTAACAGAATCATTTAAAAACGCCTTTGTGACAATTTGCATTAATATTTTCCTACACAATATTTGTGGTAGATATCTGCTTCATACAATTTTTAATAACACATACACTGCCAATGCTTGAATAGTTCCTGTATCACACAGATAATATCGATCAGAACAGAGAAAAGATGGAGAGAACAAGGGAAAAGGGAGGGAAGAAAACAGAAGTGAGAGACGAAAAGGGGGGGGGGGGGGAGCATGAGGAAAAAATTGACATGGGAGTGGGGGGATAAAGAGAAAGAGAGAGAAAAAAAGAGAGAGACTGATTTGTGTTTAAAAAAAAAAGGTTACAGAAAGCAAGGATAACCAAAACAAAAGAGGGAAAGAAGAAAAGACAGTGAGAACATGAAAGAGAGAGGGATAATGATAGAAAGAGAGAGAGAGAGAGAGAGAGAATGAGAGCAAACAAGATTAACACAAGATCTAGATCCTAGGTGTGTAATATACTAAAATTTAGCCCCTTCAGGTGGCTGCGATAACTTTAAATTCTCTTTCAAGGTCATCTGCTTTCTGAGTTCCGAGAGGACGCTCTTGATCGTGTAAGCTCGCTGCCATTTGGCTAGAATCGGCAAACTATTCCTCAGAACCTGCAACAAAATTATGAAAGAAAAAAAAAATCATGGGGTGGGGGCATGTTTTGGTTTGGGATTAGGTATGTACACTTTCTTTTTATAAGGGGTTTCACTCATTTCTTTTTCTTTGCTTATTAACTGGTGAATATATATTCAATTTATATTTTTTCTAAAATGTTATGAAAACAAAATCAGGATTTCTATATTTGTTCAAGTTTTTAGGTATTGATGTACTTTTCAATGAAGTCTCTGATGAAAAAAAATATGGGGAAAAAATTGCATAAACCACAATGAAAGCAATAACTATGAAATCTTGCTGAGTGTATTACAAAGTTGAAAAGCACTGGGCATGGATACATGAACGTATACACATGACCATCCAAACAATATGCAGAGCTGCCAACACCAGTTGGGAAAAAATCCTATTCTTTATTTCTTTTTATCCTATTTTCAAGCCCCTGATCCTATTTGTTTCCAATTTTGAAACATCCAACAGTATAAAGAATCATTCTTACAAGTTTCAAAAATCCTATTTCAGTGGGAAAAATCCTATTCAGTGTCATATTCCCCTTAAAAATCCTACTAAATAGGATAAAATCCTACAATTGGCAGCTCTGAATATGTCGTCAATAACTTGGCCTAAAGTAAGAAACTGTTTCTCCTTATAATTGAGAAATAAAAGCAAGAGGGATAGAGGGAAAGAGAGGGAGAAAGAGAGAAAGAGAAAGAGAGAGAGAGAGAGAGAGATGGGGGATATACCAGAAGAATTCTGACAAATTAAGCAAATACTACTTCTACTACGACTACGACTACTACTACTACTACAACTACTACTACTACTACTGCTGCTGCTACTACTACTACTACTACTACTACTACTACTACTGCTACTACTACTACTACTACTACTACTGCTGCTACTACTACTACTACTACTACTTTTACTACAAAAAACAAAATAATGAAAATGAGGTACAATAAGTAGGAAAAAAAGAATAAGATAAGACAATGTTTGAATGTAACTCAAAATATTCTAAAGACTAATAGGGTGTTGCAAGAAAGTTTCAATTGATTGCAAGTTACATCTGATTGTCACTGGCCAATCAAAATCATTGTTGCATGCATGTCTTCTTAAAAGGGCAAACCCTGAGCCAATCAGAATGGTCGTTTCAAAATTAGCAATTATTTGCAATTGATTGCAACCTTCTTGCAACACCCCATAAATCTATCAAATATGCACCTCCATGTAAATACTCACCTCCCCATTTTGCGGGTCTACACAGCTCATCACTATCCTCGTTGTGAAATGGGCAGTGGGAGCCTCGTCGGGGTATGCCTTACCGCACCGAATCCTTAAATTGTAGATCCTTCCTTCGTAGGGGCACTGGGGAAAGAAACAATGAACCAGCAGTGAGTTACTCATAACACTATGAACATGACGGACAAAGAAAGCGGACAAAATAAACAACCCCTCATTCTGCCCTTCACAATGGTTCTGGTAGTCAAAAGAACATCCCTTCACTGCTATTGTCTAAAATATGTGGAACAGGTGTCACATGCATATTCACCTGGAACTACATGATTAAACATAATAGCTGTGAAGGGATGTTCTATTGACTACCAGAACCATTGTGAAGGGTAGAATGAGAGGTTGTTTATTTTGTCCGCTTTCTTTGTCCGCCATGTTCATAGTGTAAGGACTTCAGAGTTTTCTTAACCTGTTGAATACTGGGTGATGTTTGTTATTCCGAAGGTTCGTTATTCCTAAGGTTTGTTATTCTGAAGGTTCGTTATTCCTAAGGTTTGTTATTCTGAAGGTTTGTTATTCCGAAACACACAAATTGCGTATACCTAGATGTTTGTTAGTCCGAAAATGAAAAAAGGTTTGTTAATCCAAACATTTGTGGGGTTATTCCGAAGGTCCGTTAATCCGAAAATGAAATAAGGATTGTTATTCCAAAGGTTCAATAGTCCAAAAATTAACTAATGAACTAACGAACCTTATTACAGTTTCGGACTAACAAACCTTATCACATTTTCAGACTAACGAACCTTCGCAATAATGAACCTTATTTCATTTTCTGACTAACGAACCTTCGAAATAACTAACCTTCGGACTAACGAACCTTCGGACTAACGGACCTTCGGAATAATGAACTGTAACCTTGAATACTATGCCGGAGATAACTTGCGCTGGGGTCTATGGAGAGTCTGTGTTATACCAGAATCAAATCATGCTCAATGGGTTAGGATCTAAGTTAACCCATAGAGGTACAGTGTCATCTTTAGGAGATGCTTTTGCAGTATCTGTTGGTCCAGAATGTTTGGCAGTACATATCATACATGAGCAGAAAGAGAAAAAAAAGCACTGACAAATTTGAGCCCATTCCCATCGCTGTATGGTGTGGCGTTCTCGAATTAGAGCAATTTAAGTGTAACTAATCATTAAACTCTTTAAATTTGCAATGCAGTGAATAATATATAATCACTATTTCTGTGTTCAAATTGGCAATTTCCGATTCAATTTTAAAATTATATTTCATTTTGGTTTATGTTATATCCATATTTATTTTTTTTCAAGCTATGTAAACATGCAAAAAAATAATTTGTATTGCCAATTTGAGGATTGAAGATGATGAATTCAGACCTCAAGAAAGCTCTGTACTGCTATGGGTTAATCAGTTTTTTTCCCCTCCTCATATTGGCCACATACATGTGTATATTCAATTTGTTAGCCCTACAGGATTTGAAACATACATTTTAAATGTTTACCAATTGTAAATTGTAAGATTCGACAGAAAATTTTGCCTATTACCACATCATTCATCATACATTGCAATTCAATAAACTCTAACATTTGTTACAAATACAGGTACAATCAAATCCCTCTTCTTCAAGAACAGTGCATACTGCCAAGTACTACAATGGGAAAGCCTCACATTACTTTGTTATTTTTGCTCTTAATAAGAACTGTGAATGATATCAAATTGCAAGTGATTTGAATCAATCAGTGTAAACTAAGCATTAGCCACTCTTACAGTCATGTGTAACTCTATGCACAGCTTTGTAAAACACCCCACAGAACTCGACTTCATTTCTAAACCAGGATACCACACTGCTGACTGTATAAAGTATATGGTAAGAAGAGAATTCAGTAGCCAGAGCGTTAAATTGTGTCCATCCTTATGAACAGGTGCAGGCCTTATGTTGCTTACCCTTGGAGGGCCAATGATCATGCCGTTCCATTCTGTCATTGTTATATCTTCGTCCGACACCAAGCCCCAGCTGATCGTTCCATCACCTGCACCTTTCTGGCCATCTTCTAACTCCTCCAGGAGGCGAAAGTTCCGTGGAACAATGTATTTTTCTATGAGAAGAAATCAGGAAGAGAGAGGTGGAGAGGGGAAAAAAGAAAAGTGGAGAGGGGAAAAAAGAAAATGAGAGAAAGAGAGAGAGAGAGAGAGAGAGGAGAGGAAATTAACTCTTTGCCTGCATTGGTCAACTGAAAGGACAAACACTTCAACAGTTACTCGGCACCTTTGATTAGGCAACTAGATAGTGGTGCTCTATAAATACCTGGATTGGATTGGAAGTTATACATGTATCTACTGTATCTGTGGGAAGAAATAAGAGAGACAGGAAGAAAATGATGTCTGAAGAGAGGACCACCACAGCTGACTATTGTCACATACATGTATGTGAAGTATACTCATAAATAACAGTTGTAGTAACTAGTACTAGTAGTACTTTGGTGGTCTACTGGTCTAGCATTCAACCAATAGAAGATAACAAGTTAAGGAGAAGGATGAAAAATAAACTGCAAGCTTCATTATGTTTTCTTCCTAGAGCTAAATGATAACATGCTTAGAGCGTAGAGGGCTCACTTTCTAAAGCGCGATTATTTTGATCACCGTGATAGATTCAAGATTTCTTGATGTGAAAATTGTGGGACCACTATATCTGTACACATGATGCAAATGCAATTACCGTTTGTGTAGAAATTATGGAGAGTCCTCATGTCATGCTTCACCGAGCACAATCAGAAGACAAAATGGCCATTTTTTAATGTTCACAAGGTTCATGTTGCAACTTTAACTTACTGATGCTTGGACATATGGACAAATTCTGGATTTCCGTCACTTTGGGGTATGTGTTGTTTTATAGTTGCTTCCAGACATATCTTACGACTTTATGTGCTACTTCATGGTTGCCGGAACAAACGACCAAGAAGAAAACAACTGGTTTGTTAACATCTTTTGATGTTAACAAGTTGAATCTTGTACATTTCTTGAGAAACATGTTTTAAGAGCAACTGAAGAGGTGTCGATGACTTTCTGAAATGGTATTCAAATCAATATTACACAGTTGGTTGTGTGTTCAATCAACCATGAAATAACAAATATAAGTCGTTACCTAAAGAACCCTAGTGGTCAATACTTTGACTAATTATATGCGAGAGGTCGAACTTCCGGTTGACCCTTGGTGGAGAGAACAAATTTGCGAGTGCAGATGAAGTAATAAATCATCGTTTTTTTGGTAGGTCTAAATTGTCAAAATAAATATGAGAAGTGAAAAAACATCAATCAAACATTCAATTTCAAGATAATTGAATTGAATTTTTTTTTTGGATTGAAATCGAATTATTAATATGTTATGATCAGCACATGGCAGCTCGAAGGCTGAAATGAGTGTGATTTACAAAAAAAATAAATAAATAATGTCACTTTAGCTGAGAGAATTCAGCTTCATCACAAACGCAATTTTTGGGCATTATCGTGAAATAGGAAACCACCATTCACTTTGTACAGCAGCGCTTTATTCAGCCACACGTATTGGTTTCCTATTTCCACCTCCATTCTCTTTGTACACAAGTGCGTGCGTCAAATGAACGAGTGGTTTCCTAAACCACGATATGGCCAATTATTGCAGCAGGTTCGCAATGATTTCCTATGCCCGCTTGTACTGCGCTGTCGCTTCGCGACAGCGCTGTGTTACTATTAGTACAGTTTAAGTCCCCACCACTTGCACGAATGCCAGGTTATCATCAGATAACCTTGCACTGAATTAGGCCTGTACAGTGGAAATTGCTGACAATAGGAAAGTAGTGTTCTCTGTCACATTTCTGGGACAGAGGAACAAGAGCAGTGATCAGAAAAAGATTTCTCAAAATTCATTTGATGAAGATAATTTAGATCCAATGGAAGGAATGGAATGAAAATAGGATATGTTATCATACTGGGTGTAAAAAGCAAACATTTTCCAAGAATTTGTTGATTATTTTAGTGATTTCTATCTCCAACTATAGAGGGCAGCATTTCACATAAATTTGCACAGCTCACCATACCAATGGCTCCCTGAGTGAGTCCCCACCTGCATTCCACCCAAGCAGGGCCGGGCAAGGTGGAAAATAGAAACAAACCCCTCTTTTATTATATTGCTATTGATGCTGATGCTGATGCTAATGCTTTTAATAACAGGTTATTGCATCAAAGTGATAGGATCTTTCAATACTTTTTAAAATCCCAAGCCATTTCCAATATCCCCGGGAAACAAGAAAACGCTTCACCACACTCCAAACTAAAGTCGTAAAGACCATACATCACATTTTTCTACATGTGGGACCGAAATGAAATTTTCACATGCAAATAATACAGCGCGAAGATACTGATACCATTTCTAGGAACAAATATAATATGACATGT
>CM057163.1:17201137-17212496 GCA_029962745.1 Echinometra lucunter
TACACAATTACAGTAGTACTTTATTTCAGGAGTAACATTTCAGAATATATATAAGGAATGCACCATTAAAAAAAAAAAAAACCCTCAATAAATGTAAATATAGAAAATTTCCAGCTGCCAAAAATGAGATAAGTACAGTAACTATTGTACATTACACAAAAGTAAACAACAACAACAAAAGAATAAGGAGCAGCAAAGTCTTCCTCATAAAGATTCATATGTACATGGATATATACTCACTATATTTCCTTTACCCTTATCACCTATACATTGTACATAGCAAACACAAATATGAAGGCATCACGTGATATTTTTACGCTCTAATAGATAACAAGGAAAATATATATAGCTCATTTTCCATATGCATACAGTGACATTATTGATGGAATAAGTGAGTTTTATCGTTTGAGATGCTTCTTGAAGACATCGAGAGATTTTCTGGTTGCAAAGAGTTTGTGGTAGTTGATCAGACTTTAACTGATATCTATTTTTTACAAAATTAATGTAATTTCATGAAATCAAGATCATAATCTTTGTAAGAACAGCTTAATTCATTGGCCAGCATGAGTTTAAAGTGTACCAATAACCTCGAAAATAAACAAAAACATTCATTGTGTACAACTACTACGCTTGAAATGAAACACCCCAATATCTTTACCGTGCATTCTTCGGGATACCGCGTAAGGAGTTGGAAGAAAAAAAAGGGGGCACTGTCATTACAATATGGACACCATGCTTGCACATGGACTTTCGAAATGGACCCTTGAGAAGTAATTATCCTTTAATCTCAGAATACCCTAAACAAGTATTTTTTCATGTTTTCCCCATCCTAAACAAGTATTTTCAAATCAAGCTGTTGTAAAGTATACCCTTTTCCCCCTGATTTTCGCAGTTTTGATACCATTTTCACTGTACGCGCGTACATCGCCCTTTCGTTAAAAAAACAACCCTTTTTTGTGTACGAGCATGGTGTCCACCTTGTAATGTCAGTGCCCCGCCCCGGGGAAGAAAATAGCACCATCGCAACAAAATAGGAATCCGCAAACACTTAAATCATGCGCGTCCGCACGTGTACCTCGTCCATTCATTTCACTTGTCGTTTTTTTTTTTATTGGGACAAGGCATATCTTTCTGAACTCGCATTATCTTTTCGTAGAAGTAACGTTTGCAGTTCATCTTTTGAATATGACATGGGACCCCTAACAGACAACACAAAATGCTTGTTCGTTTGTTTTGTTTGTTTGTGTGTTTCTTTGGGGGTTTTTTTTCGATTGGTACATTTTATGAAAATGCGTGCTATGTCATTCAAGTGCATTTTTTTTCCTGCAGATGATGTGCACAACTGCAATATGTTATAATAAAGTTGTTGATCAAGTCAAACTTTTACAACAGCAACAACAAAATTAAGAAACTTGGATTACATATCTGCTAATACATAAAGCCCAATGAAATGAATGAAGCCGTATTGACCTCATAAACCGAGTGAAAGTAATATGGCATATTCTCCAACATATACATGATATATATCAATCGAGTATGTATAAAACATAATAAATCTGTTCTGACCTATCCTAATTCAAATGTATTCAAGGCCAGATTTTTTGCACCATCGCTTTCATCACTCGCAAAATTAATTTGAAATCATTGACTACACTTGCGTTATTGCATGACACTACGACTAATGAAATAATATCTTACAAAAATCTAATTATGAAATTACGAGTTATTTTTGTCTTATCGCACGATTAGAATAAAAATTCGAGCATATACAAAAGTTTCTTGTGTAAATACACGTATTACCAAATGTTATCACCCTTTCCACTTTTTAACCACCAGTATAATTTAAATAAAATATATCTTATATATTTTATATATTATATATTTTATATATATATTTATATATTGGTATATATATTTAACCAACCTAAAAACTTTTCCGAGAGCACGTTATGAAGTAACTTAATCATGATGGCATCTAATAAAAATGTGAAAATTTTCAGATTATTGCTGCATTTGTTGGAAACAATGAAAGACATCGGTATAATTTCCCTCTTTCATCTTTCTCTTTTAAAACGTACCCTGGGAAGGTGATAAGGCTTATTTATATTTAGAGAGGTCCCAAAAGAAAACGAAATGTTATCTTTCAAAATATTTGAAAGACGCCGATTTACCGATATACAGATACATTCAGGCAAGTTGCCATTATCGATAAAAATGTGACCAAATGACATTGCTGTGGGTTTTATATGATATAGACTCCGGCGAAGATTGCTCTGTGTAATTTTTTTCCAACCAGGGGGCAGAGGGACGATGGGGCGGTCGCCCCCCCCCCCCCCTTAATAAAATGACAACAAAAAAGAAGAGAAAAATGTGAGAGAGGTAGCAGACAAGGAATGATGACAAAGAATGTCAAAGCTCGCGCTTCGCTTGCTCTCAGAGGCTTGCTAAGACGTCACTTCGATTCGGAATAGAGTTCGCTTTTATTCCTACATGGAGTTTCCCAGTAGCCCGGAATTTCGATTTTTGTATTCATACGACTATTCGAAACTTCGATCATTAACATTTCACATGTTTGAATGTTCATAT
This sequence comes from Echinometra lucunter, assembly GCA_029962745.1. Classification (NCBI taxonomy): domain Eukaryota; kingdom Metazoa; phylum Echinodermata; class Echinoidea; order Camarodonta; family Echinometridae; genus Echinometra; species Echinometra lucunter. The sequence continues at coordinate 17,203,724 of CM057163.1, forward strand.
CAAATGCTATAACAATTTTTTTCCAAAATCGGATCGCAGACGGAACGCAGATGGATCGCATATAGTGTGCGGCGGGCTTACACTATAACAAAATTAAAAATTTGAACCTTAAACCCTTTATCTTAATCCAATATGCACATGCATTAAACCAGTGCTTCTCAACCTTTTTTTTACCTCGAGGCCCACTTTGGCTATTCAATTTTTTTCGAGGCCCACCTTCATTCTTAAAAATATTTTGAGGCCCACCTCCCAGAACCTCAATAAAAAAAAAATAAAAAAATCGATAAAACATCACAAAAGAAAATAGCGAATTGTGTGGTAATTATCTGGATTACTACCTACATTACCTTACAAATTCCAACCTGCAAGTATGCAGTAAATGAAAATTGATATAATACCCCCACCCCAACCAAATGTACAGAAATCTTCGAAAATTTTCAGCACATTGCATTGACGATAAGCCACAACCTTTGGTGTTATTCTAATATGTTTAATAAATTCAATTCAATTTGATGTTAAAAGTAAAGCTGAATTCAAGAATTTTTTCCAAAATATTCTGGACTCGTGGCCCACCTGAGAAAGGAAGGAGGAAAAGGATGGAAAAAGAGAAAAAAGAGCAGTAAGGTGCCAAAATAGAGTCATGTTCAGCTTATTTGCTTGTGCATTTTGACGACGATATAATACTGGTACCACGAAAGAGAGTGTATATTTTTACTCTCTCGCTGCGATCGCTCGCATTATATTTAGATACAGGATGTTTTCGGAAAGCAAACATATTCGGCAAATAAGATGAACACAAATATATGATTTAGATATCTTTAGGCCGATCATGTATTTGATGAAGAATTATCACTTCTACCATAAAAAAGAGTATGCATATTTTTCCTCGCTCGCTGCGCTCGCTGGTGTAATATTTAGATATAGGATGGCCTTAAAAGCAAATAAATTAGGTAGGAGATGTGACCAAATATATCAAAATAGGTACCTTAAAGGCCCCTCGTGTATTTTGATGAAGAACTTTCATTTGTTCCATGAAAAGGATTATGTATTTTTTCTCGCTCGCTACGCTCACTCGTATAGTATTCAGATACAGGATGGATGTGGGAAAGCCAACAAATTGGCAAGCTAGGTCCATCATGTATATTGATGAAGAATTATCACCTACCATAACAGAGAGTATATATATTTCTCCTCGCTCGCTGCGCTCTCTCGTATAATATTTAGATACAGGATAGTCTTTTAAAGCATTGAATTAGATAAGAGAGGTGACCAAAATCAAAATAGATATCTTAAAACAAAACAAAACAAAACAAAACAAAACATAGTATCGATGATAAGGGGTAAAAAGCTAGAAATGCTGATACCCTTACTTCTTTATACAAATTATTTAATTGTGCTCATATTGTTTTTACCTTCTATTGAAAATTCTAGCTTGGGTATATATGGCAGACACTTCATGTTTCGTTCAAATGCCACTATACGCTAAACGTACATGTATTTTGATAGAAATGATTTTTGTTCTTATTTTTTCATGTTGCCCCATCGTATTTTACTACTACTATGAGTATGTACCTCAAATGACTATATTTATTCAGCAACACTTGTACCTCAGCAAGTATTACTCTGAGATGTGTGGTTTTAACTATGGATGACATTGATCCCATCATATCTCCAAATGTTAGATGTGAATATTCTTTACCTGCTGAGTTTAAGACAAGATTCCAGAAAAAAGGTCGACGGCAAACTTATTTGCATATGAATGCTCGTAGTCTCGCTAGGAATTTTTACAATGTACAACTGCTGTTAGATTCTCTCGATTGCACATTTTCTGTTGTAGGTGTCAGCGAAACGTGGTTACATAGTAATTCACCTCCTCTGTATGACATTCCAAATTATTCGCTGATACGTTCTGATAGACTAGAGGGTAGAGGAGGAGGGTAGCTTTTTATGTCAACAACGCTCTGTCGTTTAAACTTCGCTCTGATCTCTCTCTTCGTAATGACAGTGCTGAACTACTTTCTATTGAAATTGATTCTTGTCTTTCTGGCAAAAATGATGTAATCTGTATCATATATAGACCCCCAAACAAGGACAAGAAAGTGTTGTTGGACGATCTCGATAACCTCTTACATGACTTGAATCAAGAAAATAAAAACATGCATCTTATGGGGGATTTCAATATTGATTTGCTTTCTGACAATGATATTACTGATAATTTAAATACGTTATTAAATGTTCATGCTATGTTCTCGACAATTACTAAACCAACAAGAATAGATAAAAATACTAGTACCTTAACTGATAATATATTTACCAATGTTTCTGACTACGATATTGAATCAGGTCTTATTTATTCTGAAGTTTCTGATCACTTGCCTATTTTCTTGTTTCTTCCCAGTTATATCAAAAAAAGAACTAATAGGAATGCCATTGAAGCTTGTAAATTCACAGGAGAAAATATAGAAAAGTTTAAAACAGATTTAATGTCGGAAACCTGGAATGATGTTTTCAATAGCAATAACATCGATGTTGCTTATCAAAGGTTCATAGAAACATTAACAAACTATTTGAATGTCAATATACCAAAAGTTCAAATCAAAGCTCGGAAAAATGTACCCAAACATCCCTGGATCACTAAAGGAATCTTAAAATCTATTAAACATAGAAATAGGCTTTATAAAAAAAGCCTTTGTAATCCTACCGACCTGAAGAAACTGGAATATAGGCAATACAGAAATAAACTAACTCATGTTATACGTACATCCAAAAGAATGTATTACACTAAACAGTTTGAACAGGCTAATGACTCTTCTTCAAAGTGGAAAATAGTAAACGATATTCTGAAAAGGGGTAATGTTTCCCATTCAACTCAGTTTAAACACGGTGATAGAATTGTAAGTGATCCACATGAAATTGCAAATGGTTTTAATAATTTTTTTGCAAACATAGGTGCCGAACAGGCCTCCAAAGTTAAGGGATGTAGTCAAAATCTCCAAGACTTTCTATTTAATCCCTCCGTAAATAGTATATTTTTTAACTCAACAAATGCAGTTGAGGTCACGAGGATTGTTGCATCACTTAATTCCAGTCATTCAACTGGACATGACGAGATGAATACACATTTGCTAAAGAATATTATTGGAAGTATAATTAAACCTCTCGTTTACATTTTTAACTTGTCATTATCCTCTGGTAGTTTTCCCTCAATGATGAAAATTTCAAAAGTAATACCCATCTATAAGAAAGGTGATGCTAGCTCATTTACCAATTATCGGCCCATTTCTATACTTTCATGTTTTTCAAAAATATTAGAACGACTCGTTTATGATAGGTTATATACATTTTTGATTGTCAATAAGTTACTTAATAATGATCAATATGGATTCAGGAAATTTCATTCAACTGAATATGCTATTGTGAAGTTATATGATAGGGTATCATCTGCCTTAACCAATCATGAACATGTCATAGGAGTTTTTATGGATTTAAGTAAGGCATTTGATACCCTTGATCATAGTATACTTTTAAAGAAGCTTTACCATTATGGGATTCGTGGCATACCATTGGATTGGTTCCGTAGTTATCTCTCTTGTAGAAGTCAATATACAACCTTCAATAATGCAAAATCATCTATGTCATCAATCACATGTGGTGTGCCGCAGGGCTCTATTTTAGGTCCGCTTCTTTTTTTGATTTATGTTAATGATATTTCTAATGTCTCCACCTCATTGCAATATATATTATTTGCTGATGACACCAATATTTTTTGTTCCAATCCAAACTTACAAACTCTTGTTCATATGTTGAATACTGAACTGCCCAAATTATCAAATTGGTTTAAATGTAATAAACTGTCGTTAAATTTGGATAAAACCAACTTCATATATTTTAAAAGTCGTGCTCAGAAAGAAGAAATAAGTATTTCATTAAAGATAGATAGCATTTCCATCCAACAAAAGAAAAACACCAAATTCTTAGGAATTCTGATCGATGAGTGCCTCTCTTGGCATGAGCACGTACGTGACCTTTCTCGAAGTTTGTCTCGGTATATTGGTGTAATGTACAAGCTGCGGTCATTTGTCCCGCTTCGTGTTTTGCTTATTATTTACAATTCTTTTATTCATTCTCGCATCTCTTACTGTAACATAGAGTGGGCAAATTGCAAAGCAAATACTGATACTATTTTAAGACTACAAAAGAGAGCCGTACGGCTCTGTACTGGGTCTGGATACTTTGATCATACTGATCCTTTATTTTCAAGACTAAAAACATTGAAAATTACTGATATTCATTTCATGCAAATTGCAGTGTTCATGTACCGCTTAAACAAAAACGAATTGCCTTTATCATTTTGTGACGATTTCACTTTAAATAGAGACATTCATAACTATCCAACTAGACATTCTTCTGACTTCCATTTGTTTACACCAAGAACTGCTTTAGCACATAAATCAATTAGATATGTAGGACCTGACATTTGGAATGCATTACCATCTCATATACGAAATTGTAGCACTATTATATCATTTAAAAGGAATATGAAAGAATTACTCCTCTCCAAATATTCATCATAATAGCTTTTGAGGTACACCTAAGTGTTTCTGTCCTCTTATGACAGGGTAAGGAGGTATAGTACGATATAAGGGCACGATTAACATTTTTTTTTTCTTATTTTATTTGTTTTTATTTCTGTCGATTCAACGAAATCATGAATGTTTTATTTCAAGCCATGTTTTACGAAACGAATTTATTACCTACTATGTTATTCTAGGGACTCTGCGCTTCAAACATTTATGTTTATGCCTTGTTCCTACTATGTATTCTATTTTGATGTAATACGCTGTTCTTGTCAATGTGATTGTTTATTATGCATGGTGAAAATAAATAAATAAACAAACAAACAAACAAACAAAGGCTCATCATGCATTTTTGATGAAGAACTTTCACTTCTATCCTGCAAAGAAGTACATAGGTATTTTTCCTCGCTCGCTACGCTCGCTCGTAGAATATTCAGATACAAGATGAATTTGGGAAAGCAAACGAATTCGACAAGTGAGGTGACCAAGTGTACCTATATAAGTTAGATATGTAATAATTAATACCATCGTGTATTTGGATAAGGAATTGTCTCTTCTACCATGAAAAAATAGATTTTTTCCTTCACTCGCTGCGCTCGCTCGTATAATATTAAGATTTAGGACCGTCTTTGAAACCGAATGAATCAGGCCAGAGAGGTGACCAAATATATAATTTAGATGCCTTTAAGCCCACCATGTAGTTTGATGAAGAACTATCAATTAAGTACGAAAGAGAGTGTATATTTTTTCTCGCTCGCTGCGCTCGCTCGTATTATATTTAGAAACGGGATGTTTTCGGAAAACAAACACATTCGGTAAGTGATATGAACAAATATATAATTCAAAAGGAAAATATTACAGAGGAGCACAATTGAACATGCCTCAATGGGCTTTACATGGTTGAATTTATCGGCATTGGTCGTCGGCAATCGGTGGCATTATTTATCGGCAATCTGGCCTCTACACCCCCCCCCCCCCTCTCCCCATTCAAAAAGGTCTAGCGACGCCCCTGAATGTTATTGAATATTAATACACGAGTCGACTGTGGGTGCGGAGCCTGAATGGATAGAAATCCATGGTGGCAGTATGAAGGTGGGTGTGTATCGAGCTAATCAAAACTGCATAATTCGTAGATAACAGCACAGTATCAGGCCTGTAGAAACTAGGGGGTTCAGGAGGTGAACGACCACCCCCTCCCCATGGCCAGCAGGGTCCGCTTGAACAACGACAACCCCCCCCCCAAAAAAAAAAAAGGTCAACACTTCTTCTCCAAGCTCCAAATGCAACAGAAGAATGATTTTTTTTTAGATTTGAAAATAAACCAAATTCAGAATGAGGGGGGGGGGCAAAGATATAATTTTAGCCCGGGCTCCCCCCCCCCCCCCCCATTTCCGAACTGAAATTTTAAAAAAACGTGGAACCGTGAAGTAGAATGTTAGAAATATAACCAGGCCTCAAAATTATTTCTTGACCTAAAAATAGATACACTATCAGTAGATAATGAGATAACACATTTAAAAAAAACTCTCGCTCGTCAACAAGATGATTTCGTGCACCAAGTAGCTTATAACTCAGCAGCGAGAGAGCAAGATATTGCTTACCAATCTATACAGAATTATATATATTTTGAGGCGTTGACTTCGCTGGCTCGTAGAATTAACAGAATGGTTCCGGACGGCAAGCGAGTTACCTAGTAAACTCATATTCAACACACAGGTGATCGAATATTCTGCCATGAAAAAGAGTTTTTCCTCGCTCGTTTGATAATCATTGGTTTTGGAAAGCAAACGAATTGGGCAAGTAAGGTGGCCGAGTGAATAATTTAGTGAATAAAAATGTTTCAAAATAGGTTAATACAATTGACGGGCAACGTGCCAAAATGAGATGTATCATAATAGGCATATAGTTGCCTTGGCCTATGTTTACTTTGATAACAAATAATACGTCTCTCGTAGCAAGAAGTTTCTTATTTTTCGCTCGCTCACAAAATTTTAAAAAGGGGGTGGTTTAAGTTGCGCCATTTTCCTCATATCTAAAAACGCCTCACGTCCCTATATGAGAGACCCCTTGTTTCAAGATTACCGTTTTTATTGTTGACATGACAGAAATAGCATACATATTACACACACGCACTCACACACACCCTCACACACACGCACTTTTCCACTCGGTGCCTCCATTGCGTTGACCCACGGTTATGCCACTGGTCACTTCACTCCCTCAGAAAGGTCCACTTTTTCCAATTCTGACCCCTCCCCCTAAAAATCCTGGTTACGGGCCTGGGTATATAGGCATTATGTAAAATGAAACAAAGCAGTATTTCTACCGGAAATCAATAGAATGGAAGAATTTTTTCGAATTATTCCATTCTGTGTTTCAGATGCTTTTCAGTCGGCATACAAAAATAAACAGCGTCATGAACCAAACAGATGCGAGCAGAGGCGTATTCAGACCTCCGTTATAGCAGGGGCAAAACATTCCCAATTTTTTCCTGTTAATCCTGTAATTCTTCTCTATAGGCATTGTTTGCCTTGAGAAGTGTAGGGTATAGTGCCCCTAATCTCAAATTGGAGAATAAAACCGTTTTTACTTTGGTGTGAGATGTATCAGGAGGGGCAAACGACCCAAGTTGACCCTCCTTCAAAAATACGATCTGAAGTGAAAAGTTCAATAATGTTTGCTCACATATTTCTTTTTGCATATTTAAGCCTATAACAAAACCCCTGCAAAAAATAGCCTGTATGGCTTCAGTGTTGTACAGACTATGCAGTTCTCGTATAACCCACGCACTCACAAGACTGCACTTGCGTGCTGTCTTAATCGCAGTAGGGTGATCATTTCATGAAATAATCCGATAGGGATTATATATAGATCTTCATGATTTGGAATACAGGAGATAATTTTCCTTACGTTCATTATTTGCCTATTAAATCAATCTTGATACCACGTTTTGAAGCACACGTTCGTACAGGAAAAGAGACCATTTTTGCGGAGACTTCATGTAGGTGCGTGTCGTTTTGGTCTAAAAAATACCTGAATTGGAGATTACAGCGGGCATACGTACTGTCCTCGTGCACTTATGGAAATTGAAAAATTTCTTTGTCAATGAAGAGAGGAATACATTGGAATAACATAAAAGGTAACTGAATATATTGCAAGATAATTGTTTCTTAAAAAAAAAAAAAAAAAAAAAAGCTGCTCCGATATCGTGATCAGTATGCGAGGACCCTTTAACAAGGAATGGTAGATTGCATGGCAATGAATAGGACCTAATGTATTTGATTTACTACGGGCATACGCCATTCTAGAGGACAAATTATCACCGACTCCTTCAAAAATCATCGAAATCGTTCAAAAATGAAATGAGAACATTTCCTGGATAATTTCCGATCTAAGTTCTACTGGGGCTATCTGCTTGATAGCCAAAATATTGAAGTATAGACCTACACGAGCAACTAGAAAAACGCGTTGAAAGGGTATCGATTAGGATGTCAAATGGGCCAAAATAGCTGGGGGAAAAGAGTTATGTTTTCTGAATAGCCCGTGCAGCATAGTCCTGTACGCATACTTCTTGAACGTCCCGCCTAACTCTCCTATGAAATTCATACAATTTACAACAGAAAACAGCTAGGTTATGTAATTCAAAGATAATAAGCCGTTATATTTATAACCAAATGAAATTTAGTATTTTGTCCTCACCATGTTATATGATGGGGGACAAAAGCACTTTGTTTTCAGCCGCTGAAAAATCACAGCAAATCATTTCTTCGAGTTGATTTCTGCAAACAGTGGGAACTCGGGATAAAAAGTTCTGATATAATATTCTTGATAAATATAGCAAAGTAATATATTCCGGTCCCAGTTCTTTTATATTCTCTTGTTTTATGATCCTGAAATAACAAGACTCCTGCTCGTTCCTGCTGCTCTTTTGAGTGAAAAAATGACACCAATTGATCAAAGAAATCCTATATAGAATCTCTTTGCACTTGATCCACTTAACATATTTTTATAAACAGCTGATCGGTGGAACGACTATTTACATTAAGTGACAATACTGAATATGAACATTTCATAATAACAGGACAAAGTTATAAACTTTATGACCGATAAAATTAAATGCAAGAAATCTTCCGAATATAATAGCAATGCTTTCCATTCAGGACCCAAGGGGGTGTTTCATAAAGCTGTTCGTAAGT
>CM057163.1:17212996-17235188 GCA_029962745.1 Echinometra lucunter
AAAACAGGAAAGTCGTGACCCCCCTCCCCCTGCAACCATGTACGGACAAGTCGGCAGCCTCGTAACACAGCACCCGAGCCCACCCCCCCCCCCCCACTCGCTCGATACTGAAACCTCTGAAACATCCCAAAACATCCTTAGATACACACATACAAAAATACACGCACGCAGCTCCCCCCCCCCCCCGGACTCAGTATATAATGCGTGGTGGGTATGTGCCGCGGAGAAGACCCCCATTTTTACACTCAAATTTCCGTTCCAAAGCATAGCATTTTTATGCTATTGAGAAAAAGAACAAAGAAAGCCGTTCCAAAGTATTGCATTTTCTTCTTATCGAGAAAAAAAGGAAGAAAGAAATCCGTTCCAAAGCTTCGCATATTTTTCGTTACGCCGTTCCGGCCGCATTGATCCACTACAATGAGCTGCATTTTTGGTGAAAAGCGGCCCGCAGAGCGCTGTCCGACCATATTACGATTCGGAATCGGGCTAAAATTCATTATTCACACCAGTTTACTTTCAAGATCAAGATTCGCATTCACTTGTTGTTGTTGTTGTTGTTGTTTTGGTTTAACGGCGCTTGTCATTCAATATTGAATATTTCCGCCAGTTTAGAAAAAAATCGTTTGAGGTTTAGTTTGCATTGGAATTATATAAATACCGATAGTTTATTTTTTTAATTTTGAGCAATTTTATGGGAGATTCATGATGGGTGATCATCACAGATCATGTGTCTGTTTTTATCGTATTTTCTGGCCAGCCCGGTTCGGTACATGGAACAGGCTTCTTAGCTGATTGCGCGCGCATGGCAGCCAAGGCCCCTCCAATACCAGACACGATCCGTGTGAGACCTGTCATTTTAGAATTCTCCGACCGACCGTTATATAAACAGCATAGAAATTGAAGGGGAAAGGAGTACATAATTAATCAAATCGTTAACAGACATTCTGGGTTTTCGGGTCGTAAAAGTGCAATGTTGTAAGTAAAGGTGTGCCTAAAAATAATATAATTACACACATTTGGCATTTAACTCTATGACTACAAAATAATTAATCTTATGGTTCTTCTATTAATTCGTTCATTATTCCACACGTTTTTCTTTCTTTCATTTATTTATATATCACTGTTCTTCTTTTTTATTGTCTTTCTTTCTCCTTTTCCCCCATTCTTATACTCTTTTCTGCTATTCTCTTTCTACTTTATGTGCGTAGCTTTAGCCTTGGCTTAGGACCCCTTCATTTTGCCGAACGAAATTTGACACCGACATTGAAATCGACTTGAAAATATGCGCTGACATTCGTATGTTGTAATTTTCTCTAGACCTCTAACTTTGTTACGTCTAACTTGCTACGAGTTAGTTTTAGGAAATTACCGAGCCCTGGCCTGGGGGATGTTTCATAAAACTGTTCCGTCTTCGTAAGTTACGAACGACTTACGCACGACTGGTGACATGTAAATGAATGAGAATCTGATTAGCACCCAAGAAATATAACCAGTCGTTCGTAAAGTCGGTCGTAACTTACGAACAGCTTTATGAAACACCCCCTGAGGTCCTGAATGGAAAGCATTGCTATTATATTCGGAAGAATTCTTTATCGGTCTTAAAATGTATAACTTTGTCCTGTTATTTTGAAATGTTCATATTCAGTGTTGTCACTTAATGTAAACAGTCGTTCCGCCGATCAGCTGTTTATCAAAATATGTTAAGTGGATCAAGTGCAAAGAGAATATATATAGCATATCTTTGATCAATAGGTGTCATTTTTTCACTCAAAAGAGTCAAAATTTTTGAAGCCCGTCGATATATCGCGCGCCTACTCACTATACTCGCGGCGCCGCACAGTGGGCCAGGATAGCTTTAAAGTGCGCCAAAATTCATATTCACTCAGTTTTACTCTAATATTATGGTTAAATGATGGGTTTAAGGGTAATCGGACACGTAGAATCCATTGAAAACAATTTCAAACACATGTGACGTCATTAAAACACTGATTTCTGATTGGCTGCCGAAATCAGTGAGGGCTTATTTCTATGAGCCATTCGAAGTTCTTCTCAATAAACTTTGCACATTATGTTATTGCTTTTTCCCCTCTACATAATTTTATCTCAGTATAATGTACAGAAAGTCTTTTATTGGTATGAATGTATAAAGTAATTCCTCAGGTATCATGGAGTTAACGAACACAATGATATTGACTGATGAAGTCCAGATAGACAGATAGACAGATGAAAATATATAAATGTGTGTAATCACAGGAGTAAATAGATTGATGAATACGAGACAGAATACGGATAAACAGAAAGATACCTATAGATATGTGGCTGCATAGGATATAGATAGATAGAGGAATACTACGGATATGGATGGATGGATAGATTGACAGAGGGTTACGCGTAGATAGGCGGATGGATAGAAGGATGGATAGAGATAGGGATCGAGATAGACAGATCATGGATAGACAGATAATTTATGTAGATGATGTAGATGGATGGATGGATCGATGGATAGATAGATAAAGTGGGATATTTGTAGATAGATAGGTAGATGAAAAGATAAATCGATAGCATCGATCAATCATGAGCTCAACACCTTGAACTATGTGTTTTCTTTTAAATACTACTGGAATAACTAAAATATCAAGTCCTATAATAATATTTATAAATCTTGTTTACTTCTTATTGTGTTTATGGGACCTTGCTGTGTAAACAGTACTACTATAGAGAGCGTCTGGCCAACTCGGTTTCATTAGGTTACAGCATGGCGCAATTTCTTTTGCATATTTTGCTTGCCTAACGCACAAGGTAGAATATTAAGGTGCCAGGCTGGGCGCTCATGAATAAACATTACACGATGACGTCACGAATCGCCTTAAGTTAATATAAAAAAAGGTGCCAGGCTGGACGGAGAGGTGCTAGGCTGGATGGAGTTGGTGCAATGAGAGAAAGAGATCATGCACTGGTATAAATGGAGTTAATGTGAGCCTTAAGTTAATATAAAAAAAGGTGCCAGGCTGGACGGAGAGGTGCTAGGCTGGATGGAGTTGGTGCAATGAGAGAAAGAGATCATGCACTGGTATAAATGGAGTTAATGTGAGCCTTAAGTTAATATAGAAAAAGGTGCCAGTCTGGACGGAGAGGTGCTAGGCTGGATGGAGTTGGTGCAATGAGAGAAAGAGATCATGCACTGGTATAAATGGAGTTAATGTGAGCCTTAAGTTAATATAAAAAAAGGTGCCAGGCTGGACGGAGAGGTGCTAGGCTGGATGGAGTTGGTGCAATGAGAGAAAGAGATCATATGCACTGGTATAAATGGAGTTAATGTGAGCCTTAAGTTAATATACAAGAAGGTGCCAGGCTGGACGGAGAGGTGCTAGGCTAAATGGAGTTGGTGCAATGAGAGAAAGAGATCATGCACTGGTAAAAATGGAGTTAATGTGAGCCTTAAGTTAATATACAAAAAGGTGCCAGGCTGGACGGAGAGGTGCTAGGCTGGATGGAGTTGGTGCAATGAGAGAAAGAGATCATGCACTGGTAAAAATGGAGTTAATGTGAGCCTTAAGTTAATATAGAAAAAGGTGCCAGGCTGGACGGAGAGGTGCTAGGCTGGACGAAGTTGGTGCAATGAGAGAAAGAGATCATGCACTGGTATATAGACCGTACCTCCCTCAGTCCATGCAGTTCATCACCACACATGCACATGCACTGAGATAGCAGACTGTGGTGGCTTGCACTTTGCACTGTGCACGACGAGGAAAGTGCAGATGACGTATTATGACGTCATCGTGTAATGTTTATTCATAAACGCACAGGCTGGCACCTTAATATTCTACCAACGCACAACCAAAACGCGCCATGTTGTTTGTTACCTATACGGCATCGCGTGTAGAGAGCAGAGTGGTAGAGAGTCATGCGCGCCCCCATGCGCCGCTGTATAATGACGGAGAATCCTTCAGCAGCCGCGCAGCCCAAAATAACCTAATTTTCCGGGTAATGTGCCAAGGAAAATCGGCTATAACATAAAAAGTGGCAGAAGGTGGCAGCCAAATTTGGTATCAACTTAAAGCTGAGACATCAAGGAAAACGCTGGTGATAAAATTGATTTGGAAATCCGTGGAAATCTAAACTTTTCTTATGGATTTATAAAAAACACGGAAAATCAGTCTATTCCGTTCGATAATTACCCTATTATATTCACGAAGTTTTTTTTGTGTCCATTTTAACCCATTCATAAAGTCAAATGAACTATCAGGAATATGTGGGAGCAATTTTAGATCGATAAGTTAAAAACTTCATGTTGAAATAAGGTATTTATTAAATTGGTCACTGTTTGCACTGAAACGCACAATTTGTCGAATTTTGCGGTTTGAAGTAGGAAATTAACACCCTTAATGTACATACCAGAGTTAAATATTTTACTGAAGTATTCTTCAAAGTATTGTCTTTCAATAGGGCATGACAAAAATTGAAAAAATGAAATTGCCCAAAATGACTTTTGGCGCACTTTGGCTTCGCCCTGGCCCACTGTGCGCCGGCGCCGACGGCTGCGCGCGAGCCCCAACTTAACTACCTACCTACATATAGATCATAACGTTCCGTGACGTCACACGTCATTCACAACCGCGGGGCAAAAACAAAATAAAAATTTTGTACCATCCTTTATATCGACACGAAAGACGACGATAATTCGTGAAGATGCTTTTCTACATGTAACTTAAGTCTTAGCTTCGCAGCAGGAACGAGCAGGAGTCTCGTTATATCAGGATCATAAAACAACAGAATATAAAAAGAGCTGGGACCGGAATATATTACCCTGCTATATTTATCAAGAATATTATATCAGAACTTTTTATCCCGAGTTCCCACTGTTTGCAGAAATCATCTCAAAGAAATGATTTTTTTGTGATTTTTCAGCGGCTGAAAACAAAGTGCTTATGTCCCCCATCATATTACATGGTGAGGACAAAATACTAAATTTCATTTGGTTATAAATATAACGGCTTATTATCTTTGAACTACATAAATAAGCTGTTTTCTGTTGAAAATTGTACTATGAATTTCATAGGAGAGTTAACGGGACGTTCAAGAAGTACGCGTACAGGACTATGCTGCATGGGCTATTCAGAAAACAACTCTTTTCCCCCAGCTATTTTGGCCCATTTGACATCCTAATCGATACCCTTTCAACGCGTTTTTCTGGTTGCTCGTGTAGGTCTGTACTTCAATATTTTGGATATTAAGCAGATAACCCCAGTAGAACTTATCCAGGAAATGTTTTCATTTCATTTTTGAACGATTTCCATGATTTTTGAAGGAGTCGGTGATAATTTGTCCTCTAGAACGGCGTATGCCCGTAGTAAATCAAATACATTAGGTCCTATTCATTGCCATGCAATCTACCATTCCTTGCTAAAGGGTCCTCGCATACTGATCACGATATTGGAACAGCTTGGCCTTTCTTTTTTTTTTAAAGAAACAATTATCTTGCAATATAATCAATTACCTTCTATGTTATTCCAATATATTCCTCTTTTCATTGACAAAAACTTTTCCATTTCCACTAGTGCACACGGATGTTACGTATGCCCGCTATTTATCTTCATAACTCCAATTCATGTATTACATGTATCATAAAACTCAAACTTTCAAAGCGCACGCACCTATAAGGTCTCCACAAAAATGGTCTCTTTTCCTGTTCGAAATGAGCTTCAAACCGTGGTTGTATCCAGACTGATTTAGTAGGGAAATAATGAACGTAATATATATATTATATTCCTATATATATTCCGAATCACCAAGATCTATATCCAAATTGGAATTTCGTATAAAATCATCACTCCGAAGACTGCCGTTTGGCCAGCACGCATGCAAAATGTAGTACATAATCGTTTTGGGTCGTTGGAGAGGGAACTAGTCATAGCTTGTATACAGAAGCCAACTTTGCTGTTTTGTTGTAAACAGGCTGAAATGCAGTAAAGAAATATTCATTATGTAAATACAAGCGTTTTACTGAACTTTGGACTTGAAGCCACTTGAGCATTTAACAGATGAGTTAACAGATGAGATGGAGTTGGAGTTTGGAGTGATTGCATTTTAAAAATGTTAGATTAACACTTTGAACATGCCGGATTCAACACTATACACGTTGGATTCCAACCTTTATAGTGTTGAATCCAGCATGTTCAAAGTGTTAATCTGAATGTGATCAGTTCATCACGGACGGGCATTTCATAAAATCACAACTTTGATGGCCTGTAAAATGAAGTGACAAGGTATCATGGATTACTTTATGGCTTATCATGGAGGATGTCACTAAGTGAGAAGTACATGAGTTTGGTTGTCATGGTTTCCTATTCAAATGCAAATCAAAGAAAGGTTCAGTGTCACGGACGGACATGTTAGAAATTAGGTGTGTGACCTTCTCCTTTTTTTGCTATTTCCATCCAAATAAATTGACCTTGTCAAAGATTTTTAAGTACAGATGGTAATCACGTAAACTCGCTTCCCTATCATCCAATTAGAATTTGAAATCAAACCCTTGATTTTGTAGATGTCAAGAATGGCGTCACGGACGGACATTTCTTTGCGAAAGAGTGCAATTTTTAACAGCACCCCTGGTGAAAATTGAGATACAAAATTAAGTTGGATTACATCTCTCAAAATAGGGATTCAATGTTTGTCAGGGACGGACAAAATCTTACCCTTAACTTCTTTCACTCATCTATTTTGAACATGACTGTAGTCACTTTTCCACCCTTTTAAATGTTTAAAATATTTTTCTTCCCAGAACTTCCGTTTTAATGAATTTCAATGATAGTTGTCTGCGGTTGATCTTTGCTTAATTGCCTCCATTTTACATTTGCTTTGTTGTACCTTCATGTGTTATTAAACAGCGAAGAATTATTGGTGATATATTCAGCGCGCCAGGTTTATATTTCTTCTTGTTGAAAAAATATTTACAAAATTAAGCAGAGCGGATTTTTGACGTAAACATCTAACCATCAGTCACACACAAAATCTAATAACTTAAATATCAAGTCTCCACTTATCAAAACGCCAATACCCACATCACTAGGCCATGGCCGTACGAGGGGGGTGGGGGATTTCAAGATTTACTTTTTTTCTGAAAATTTTCCAAGTTCCAAGGAACCTTAAATTTCAATTTGAAAAACAGCAAAAGCGCCCTCGTACGTGACTAGCCTGGTCGATTCGTTGCCTCTCTTGCGTATTTCTTCAAACATTAATTTATTCTCCCCCCCCCCCTCCCCCCCCCCCCGGAAAAATTTCTGCCCACGGCCCTGCACTAGGCCACAAGAGACGGGTGTGAGGCTGAACAAGACTGACAAATCTTCAACATTCTTTCGTCCCTTTTTTTTTTTTTGGGGGGGGGAGGAATTGAAGTTGAAAAATGACAATTCGCGTGCCCTAGTATTAGTCTTTAGCTTTGTGCTTGGATGCATGCATAAGTTTGAACTTAGTAAATTTGACAAATGCAAACAACTTGGGTCATTTTCTTGGAAATAGATACACAATTATGAAAATTGTGAAATGAGAGAATAACGTGGATTTATTAAAGTTCCCATTGATGTCCGGAGAGATTTCCAGTTCAATTCAATTAAAGGTTTATTGCAACACGCCATCGCAGCCAAATACAACTTCCAAAAATTACAATCACAACATACATGTAAAGTTAAACTTTAGAACTTTAAAAACTTACAGGGAGAAAGAGAGGGAATGTTTTCTTTTGCATGCTTTGGGGAGCGCTTACTTAAAATATCTGACAAGCAAGACAAAATTATACCTTTTGATTAGAAAATTCAGGTGGCATATAAGGGGGGGGGGAGCGCCGCTGGGATGGAGTGCCGCATCTATACCCCTTGCGTTTCAGAGGGGAAGAACAAGCCTGCCTTGTTGGTCCCCCCCCCCCCCCCTGGCCCGGAGCTGTAGAGTTCCTTTATGTAGGTCTTTACGGAGCTGAGGCCTGGACGAGATTTTTTTTTAGATTTGTCTGCCAAGCTGTTCGTGCACTACCTCCACCCCCATTCATGCTCCACCCTCTCAGTCAAATCCGTTTGAGATATATTACTCACACATAAATGTTCATAACATTCAGGGAAGATTTTACTAGATGTGTATTTTGTTATGACAATTAATGTAAGTCTTATTATTCCTCTCCTATTATTCACCCAATATTTTAGTGGCTGCATGAAGATGTCTGTCAATAACGATATTAAAGAATCATTCTCTCAGACGAACATGACGAAGAAGAGGTAATATATCCACAGGTCTTGTAACTCGACAGTTTTTCTTAAGTCATAATATTCAATTTATCTACGGAACAAATTGAGCCATATCAGCTTAAATATTCATCGAATGTAAAATAAATGAGAAATGTTTGGAATCTACATGATATTTAAGGGCAAATCACAACAAGCAAAATTTTGAATGGGGTATTCGTCTCGTCATGCATGCCGTTATCATTCAAGTCATTATATTCTTGTTTAATTTCCAGTCCATTTCACAGATCGATTAGTCCTCAGTTTATGGTAAAATATTTATTCAAATATAAAATTATGTACATTTCTTTTGGTAACAGTATTCGAGATTTCACATAATGACACTGTTCCATATTTTTGCTTGGTCTAGTTCGCCTCAAGGAGCTGAGTCTGAAAGTGCCTGCTTCCAGCCGGACAAAAGCCAGCAGACTAAGGAACATCCACTCAAAAGTGAAAATGAAGCTACCATAATTGGTAAGGAATCTAAAAAGTTGCTGTAGAAACAGAATGATTTTGGACAACAAAAATGAGCCAAAATATCGTGATCTACTATTACAATGGCATTTCATGACCCGTATACTTTCCGTTTGTTTTTATATTTTCTTTTAACACTCAGAAGTCTACTATCAGACTAAGCACCTAGCCTGGCTAAGGAAAAATATTCGGCAGATAGGTGATCGATTATCCTATTTAGATATCTTTGAGAGTTATCAAATTTCCCCCTCGCTGCACTCACCCGTACAATGTTTAGATACAGATGATTTGGAAACTCAAAGGAATGCATGCACTCGAGGTGACCGAATATATGATTTAGATATCTTATAGACCCATAGTGCATTTCGATGACGAAAATATAGTTTAAACATCAAAAGAGTGTGTCCTCCGACACCCTTCCCCACATGGTCGCTTAGATCCCTCGCCGAGGATTTCGGCACCAGTTACCAAGATGACCCCCCCCCCCCCCCCAAAGCTCGAATAAAAATCGACACCCATGACTTGCACCCTCCTCACAAACATGCCTCCCTCTTACCCGGAGCAACGTACAACCTCGATGCTGCTTGCCTTGCTACTGCTGCGCAATGAGTTGTGTAAGGCGCCACATGGCTCTGTTAGAAGCTCCCGCGATGATCTTAATGTAAGAAGGTCGTTGGTGGCGGGCTGCTGGTCCCGTGACCTTCACCAAATCTTGCCAGCAGTCCTGAAGAACATTCATACCTAGTACTCCTGCTAGGCTCTGTCCTCTTTGCTCGGTCTCTCTTTCTCCCAGCACTAACACTATTTGAAGATATGCAATGTCCAAGAACTCCTACATCAGTGTCAAAACAACCCACGTATGGGATAGCCTGTCCGTTGACAGAGGTCAGGGCAAACGAAGGAGGAATGGCCTTCAACTTGTACCCCGCTGTTCTTAGGTGTCGATTGAAGAAGGATTCCCCAACGGTGGTCACCTGTGATCCAGGATCCAGAAGGCAGGGGACATGAACTGTACCAAACTTCGCCTCCACGGAGTAGCACTCGCCAACCGCCCTGGACAGAAACCCTTTGTCTTTATCATCAGATGTCGTTGCAGTCACCTTGGAGACACTCCCGACCACTGTGTTTTGTTCCTGCTTCCTTTGTCCATTGTTTTGTGCTCTTCCGGATACAGAGCTGGAGTGCTGTGTTTGAGGCAAGGAGCCTCTCTCCTTGGGTCCTGGAGGCTGTCTTTCCATTTGATCAGCTCCAAGAGGCATCTGATTGGGCATTCCTGCACCTGGGTAGTTGTAGTGTTGACTTTCTACCACATACGGCCCAGACATCAGAGGTCCTGCTGGGTAAGACGGATCTCCATAGTAGTATGGAGGATAAGTTCCTTCATTCATTCTGGGTGGGAAAGTTCCTGAACCCATAGCACCGGTGTCCCTTCTGCGTCTTTCCTGGGGGCATTCCCTTGCGAAATGTCCAAATGCTCCGCAGTTAAAGCAGGGCCCTCTCCTTGCAGACCCAGAAGGTCCTGGTTTATCCTGTCTGTCATTCCGAGGACGGTTCAACTGTAACATCTCTCTCACAGCTCCTATAACCTCGTTGGTCATAGCTGTTACTGCTTCGAGAACTTTACTGTCCAAGGAAGAGGATTGCCCTGCTATCGAAGATACATGGGCTGTGCTAGGAAAAGTTGATCTCGACCGTGCTTCCTCTCTGCGTTCACGCTTTATCGCTAGTTCTCGTAGATCTCTGAAAGTCATTTCCTCTTTCATCTCATACAAATCTCTCAACGTGTTACGCAAGAGAGTGTCCTCAAGGCCCTCAATGAACTGCTCTGAAAGCAACACATCAGGTTTTGCATACAGGTAAGGGCTTCGTGAAGTCAAACTTAGAAACTGTCTTTCTAAGTCTACAGCATATTCTCGGACAGATTCTCTTGTCCCCTGTCTCTGGTCCTTTTCCAATAGCTGAAGAAGGTGAACTGGGAAACGTTCCAGTGGTGACTGAGGCTGCCGGTCTAAGACTATTGTCGCCTAGGGAGAGGAGATTGATGAAAGCGAAGAGGTACCTTGAACTGGGTAGGCTAAACGAATAGGTCTGGCTTTGCTTTTATGTTACAGTGCCGCTGTAGTATCTGGATGTTAATAAGCACTGCGAACTTTTTCAAGATGTTGTTTCATCTATTACATAAGTGTGATAGAGTGATTGTATTTGCATTTTGTAATTCACACAGTGCACCAGTATTTTGTTTTGCATTATATAGACATATCAAGAAAAAGAAGAAGTTACGTAATTTGACATTTTATACGGATTACAACATTAACAAAACCAAAAGAATTACTTTTTCCTACATTATTATGAAACATTACTTATCCAGTGAAAGCTGCTTAAAGTAGTTACATGCAGCAGTATAAAAACAAGAAGATATTGTGTCCATGTTGTTGTTACTTTAACAATTCTAATGCTTATGTAATTTCCAAAGCTATGATTATTTTTGTCTGCAAGATGAACATCTTTTTCAATTGGTGTAGTGGTTTGTTGCCACACGGTTTGTTTTATATACAGAGACGGTTTACAAAAAAAAAAGAAAAGAAAAGAAAAGAAAAGAAAAGAGGTGAATAAAGTATGTAATCATTATCTTACATATTACCTATATATACATCTTGATATGGTTTGCTTTGATAATTAGTTGCTTTATAGGCAATTTGAGGTCTATAGAGACATACACGTATCTTTATAAGCTAAATCATTCAAGTGTGTGTATTGTATATATGTGATCAGTTTACTGGAAGCTGTTCATTATATGTACCACTTTGCATGAGTACAAGATGCATTAGTCTATTTATATTATTTTGAAAATTGAATACTTACAATGACGTTTCCAGTGCTATGATTATATCTGTAAGAGGTGTTTTTCATCTTTAAAGAAGGTCAGCCTTTATATACTATGCTTTATGTCACTATCAGGTTCTCCTTAGCCATTCTGATTTTGATGTTTTGTTTAAAAGAAAAAAATGAAGAAAAAGAAAACGGCACATTGTATTTGGTAATGCAAATAACAGAAATTGAGACTTAAATTGTGTATAATGCCTTTTAGGATGAAGGATCAATTATTTGAGTATGTTGCATGTCGATATAGATTCTATTTCTAACGATGTTATTCATATGTTACTTTAGGTTATTATATAGTATCAATAGTATTCACTGTTGTACAGTGTTTTGTAGTATAATTATGAGTCATCAAGGGACGATGACTTAAAAGGCGGGGAAGGATGTAAGAAGGTCGTTGGTGGCGGGCTGCTGGTCCCGTGACCTTCACCCCGCTTTCTCCTTTCCTCAGGTAAGGTTGACATTTATTGGATTTGTATGTAAAATTTACTATTTGATGGATTTATAGTTTTGTTTTATTATTATTGTTTTATCAGAGAGACATCGTAACTGTAAGGAAAATGATTATGTTTGAGAGTGTAATATTTGTTATGAGAAAGTGTATATTTTAAGCGATTTATAAATGCATGTTATGTAATTAGAGGGTGTGGTACATTACACAGTGTGTATTGGCCAGCGTAGGGCGCATGCATTAGGCACGGTCCGTTGGCCTTTGTCAGGTGAAACGTAGTTGGGGTTTTACGGCGCTATGGACAATGGAATGGGATTTCGGTCGGACTTTATGAATGAAATGATTTGAATATGGCCAGATGTCGACTGCTTTGTTTAATTGGTAGTTTTATTAGTTACAGAAACTCTTTATAAAACTTCTCATTATAAAATAAGTGTATGAAAATATGGATTATTAATATCAAATTATGTTTATTGAGATAAGCTTTGGAACGTTTTATTATTCAGCTGTTCCGGACTCTGTTTATATTTTTATTTTATATTAGGAATATTTCCTTGTTAATTATTGAATGCATTTGAGAACTGTAACTCATATTGTGACCCCGCTTTCTCCTTTCCTCAGCGGAGAGTCAAGCCGAGAGATGAAAATTAAAGACACTGAACTCGGACTCAAGCTGTCAATCTCCGTCTGTCTGTGTCTCAATGATGTCTGCCCCCACCCATAAGTCCTTATAAGTCCTTATCAAAAGAGTGTGTCCTCCGACACCCTTCCCCACATGGTCGCTTAGATCCCTCGCCGAGGATTTCGGCACCAGTTACCAAGATGACCCCCCCCCCCAAAGCACGAATAAAAATCGACACCCATGACTTGCACCCTCCTCACAAACATGCCTCCCTCTTACCCGGAGCAACGTACAACCTCGATGCTGCTTGCCTTGCTACTGCTGCGCAATGAGTTGTGTAAGGCGCCACATGGCTCTGTTAGAAGCTCCCGCGATGATCTTAAGAAGCCAGTACGATGCTTGCAGGAGTAAGACAACCAGTGGCGGCACCAGGATTGTTAAAGTGGGGGGGGGGGGCAAATGGAGGGCAAAAGAAAATGTTGGGGGCAGGGGCATCAATTTTTTTTTGCGTGTATGGAAAATTCGAGCGTGAAGCGCAAGTTTTAGTCGCTTACACACATTTAAGTATCAATTTTGTGAGTGAGCGAAGCGAGCGAACAAAAAAAATAACCGCTTTTTTGTTTTTTAATCGCATTTTCGAATAAATATTCTGAAATATGAATATGATGAGCGAGCAAAGCGAGCGAGCCAAAAATGGCTACTTTTCTTGTTTTTAATTGCATTTTAGAAAAGAAATTTAAAAATATGACGAGCGAGCGAAGCGAGCGAGCCAAAAATAACCACTTTTTTGGTTTTCAATCAAAGTTTTGAAGAGCGGAAAATGGTATTTTAGAGCACTTCACAGCTTGAATATGATGCTTATGACAACATCTACTTATTTACAAATTACTGTATAATTTTTCTTTTCAGTCCTCAAAATTTCTGGGGGGGGCAAAGTTTCTGAGTGGGGGGGGGGGGGGCAAATGACCCCATGCCCCCCCCCCCTTGGTGCCGCCACTGAAGACAACTGAACTTGTTTTTGTTAAAAGAAATAATGATAATAATGATAATAATAATGATTTTAAAAAACACGTTGCCACAGATTGGACTTGTTCCAAAGCCTCCTTGCGTGTTTTACGCGGTTCTGCATTAGGCATGCGGGCCTGGAAAAATGAGTGCGTGCCGATGCGCTAAGTAGGCTTTCTGCAAAAACCGTCGTAGGCCAGAAGGAGAGAGGGGCACGGCTAGATATTACAAAGACTTTAAAGATCAAGAGTGCAAATAATTTACAGTGCTGTAACAATTACCTTTGCTCCATATGTCATTTCAGGTACATCCCCTGGTGATAAATGAAGGCCTATCCCTGAACCAAAGGCCAGTCTGTGTCTTCAGCAAGACAGGAGAGAGGATGCAGCCAAGATACCTTCCCAGCAGGCTGCATCTTTAGTCTGTAGGCAAGACAAGAATTCAAAGAAAGGTGATGGTCCAGGGGGAGCATCCATTGCAAGTTGGAAACAGGGTACAGCGTGTAACGATCTATGTAATCATAGTAATCTTGAAAGACGAGTTGAAGAGCTCGAAATTAAACTTGATCAAGTGGATAGGAAATTGGCTCGGCTCACCAATGCATATAAAAAGCACTGTGTTGCTGAAAACATGCGTAGAATCAAAGGGAGCAAAGAAAATGATGGGCAATAACTAACAAACATGGCCGTACACAGCGGGGGGGGGGGGGGGGGAGGGGGGCATTTGCCCACCAGAAATTATAAACACTTACATTTTTTTTACTGAAAAGTTTCACAAAATCCACCAAAAGTGCGCACCAAATCCTTCAATTTCACTTAATGAAATGCAAAAGCGCCCTCGTGACCAGCTCGGTCACTTTGCTCCCTCGCTTTTGAACTTCTTTGAAATTTTTTACGCGTCTTGCCCCCCCCCCCGAAAAAAAATTACGGCCCTCCTAACAAAATGTACTCAATTTAGAAGCCAGATTTTCTTATTACCGGTATGTGAACAGAGGATCTCATTTTAGATATATATATATGAGAGATAGAGAGGGAGGGAGAGAAAGAGAGAGTTTTTTTGAAAAATGAAAGATGCTCAGCGAGAGATGAAAGATAATGAGAGAGAAAGAGAGACAGAGATGAAGAAATATGATTACCTGTATATGATTTCATTTTATTCTGTATATTTCCGTTGTAAATGATACATGTATATCTGGAATATAATTGAATTCAATGAAAGATTTTATTCAGCGACTTAAAAAGTAGTCATTGCGTTGCCACAGAATATTTTTGATAATGGTATATACAATACACTCATCGATTTTTACCGCCTGTCCAATCAAGTAGTCACTTTTTAAAGACTTGTGTCATCATGTCCATGTTATCTCTGTCTTTCAGCGGTAAAGGTGTAAAACGATTAGAAGCGTTATTCTTAATTATTGCAATGGAAGAGAGAGAGAGAGAGAGAGAGGGGGGGGGGAGGAAAAGGCGGTTGGTGTGTCGGGTTGCATGTCTATTTTTTAATCATTCAAACAAGTGGAGCTTATCAGTTTTAGTGGTGTTCCTTCACTTTTTGTTTGTTTTTTGTTGTTTTGTTTGGTTAGTTTTGAATTTAATTTATTTTTAAAACGAATATCGCAATGAAAATGTTTGATAATGACAATGATATTTGAACGTTGAAACCCTCTAATCACAACGCAGTTTATGCTAATTGTCAGAGGCGGCACCAGGATTGTTAAAGTGGGGGGGGGGGGGCAAATGGAGGGCAAAAGAAGATGTTGGGGGCAGGGGCAGTCAAATTTGTTTTGCGTGTATGGAAAAATCGAGCGTGAAGCGCGAGTTTTAGTCGCCGGCGTAAATCCACTTTGAGGAGTGGGGGGGGGGGGGGATAATTGAAATTTTTTTATTATTTTTTTTCCCTCTTACACACTTTTAATATCAATTTTGCGAGCAAGCGAACAAAAAATAACTCCTTTTTTAGTTTTTAATCGCATTTTCGAATAAAATTTCTGAAATATGACGAGCGAGCGAAGCGAGCGAGCCAAAAATGGCTACTTTTCTTGTTTTTAATCGCATTTTAGAAAAGAAATTTTAAAATATGACGAGCGAGCGAGCCAAAAATAACCACTTTTTTGTTTTCAATCGAAGTTTTGAAGAGCGGGAAATGGTATTTTAGAGCACTTCACAGCTTGAATATGATGCTTATGACAACATCTAATTATTTACATATTACTGTATAATTTTTCTTTTCAGTCCTCAAAATTTCTGGGGGGGGGGGAACTGGGGGGGGGGCAAAGCTTCTGAGTGGAGGGGGGGGGCACATGCCCCCCCCCCCCCCCCCCCCCCGGTGCCGCCACTGCTAATTGTACGTTTTATTAAGACGTGATATAGCAAAGGAAATTTCTTTGTCCCACAGTTCTGCTGTCTATCGTATCTGCTTTCTTGTATTATTATTTTTTTTAATTGTGTCGTTCACTTTTCATATTCACTTGAATAGTACATCCACCAAATGCGTTCACACACAAAATCAAAACGAAACGAAACAAAACAGACAGCAAACAAAAAATACCCATTTTGTTGATGGCGCCATAACTATCTTTGATTATGAAAAATATAGCAAATGCATACACATAAAGAACAAACATTTCTTTACATATTGTAAAATTGTATACTTCTAAGATTTGTGAGGAAATGGTACTCAGAAACATATCCATGTATAGCGTAAATATTAAATTAGCATATGATAGAAAGTACTGCAAGCTAGTAATAATATATATTAGAGGATGTAAAATTTTTGCATATTTATGCGTACCCAAGTTATTTTTTTTTTCTCCAATTTCATTTGATACAGTATCATGTGATATTTTTTCCAGCTGAAATATTTCTTTGATAAAAAGATACTGAGACGTTTACACTTCTGTATAATGTACTGATGTATAATGGAGTAGTTACAGAGAATAGGGCTACAGAGTGTAGGGAATAGGCTTGCATTCCATGGAAGTTAACACTTATAATCGGAGAAGAAAAAAGGTCGATTGGCTGCATGCATGCAGGTGATATTGATGTCATACCAAGCGCACGATATAGCCCCATGCCTTAAAGCCAATCGGACATTTGCTGCCGAGGGCCCTGTAACACAAAGGTTTGCAATCCGTTGAAATATGGCAATGGTCAGTCAAGATCATTGTCGAATGATCGTTTTTTTCAAAGGGCTGATCATTAACCAATCAGAATTCCTTTTTCAAATTTGCAATTGATTGCAAACCTTTATGTTAAAGGGGCCCTCTTCTGCAAACGGTTGTGCGTAAACACACCTCAATTTTCCACTAATCAACATTGTGTATTTGGAAATTCATTTTGATTTACACACATTTTTTTTTGTTGTTGTTGTTGCAAGAGGGCCCAAAAGTTCAAAATATTCCGCAATTTTTTACTGTACTGCAATTATATACAGTATGAATATTCAAGACCGACATGAGGACTTTGCATTCTTAAAATGTTGCAACTTCTAAGAATCTACCACGTCTACTGCCGGTTCATGATAGAAAAACATATTTCCATTCAAATCTAAAGAATATTGTTACAGTGTACTGTGTCTCCGATTTTATTTAATAAACTTTATATGTCTCACATTCTGTCTAGAATTCCTCTTTTCTCTTATTTTTGTACCTAATTTTATGATGAAGAATGTTCTGACATGTAAAGGAAGAGGGTTTTTCCACAGAGCGCATTTGAATGTATTATTCGGTACTTTCGGGTCGACTTTAAGCTAAAAATGCATTTAGAGTTGGGCAGTGGTGATGGGGGGGGGGGGGGTAGAAAAGAATGAGGAATTCCGTTGCATGTTTGCGTTTCTACATAACTCCGAGATAAGAAAACTTTAAAACAAAACTCCAGTTTTTACTTGGAGTTGGGGGAAGATTGTAATGAGGAATGCATTAATCTCATTTCACTCTATCTCTGTAAATAGGAAAATTGTTGCACACTAAGAAAAAAAAAGGTTCAAGTTTGCACCCTAAATGCAACACTGGCACCTCTGGCAGCACCTTTTGGGGTGCAATCTTGCACCTTTTTGTTCTTGTTTGCACCCGGGCAAGCTTATTTGCACTTTTAACTGGGTGCCGAAATTTTTGCATATTTAAAAGGGTGCAAATTTGCACCTTTTCTAAAGGGTACTACTCTGGGTGCAAAAAGCTTCTTAGATTGCAAAGTTGAACCCAAAAAGGAGCACCCAGTGTTGCATTTGAAGGGTGCAAAATTGTACCTCTTTTTCTTAGTGTGTGTCTTAACGGATGCTACCCTTTAGAAAAGGGTTATGACATTTTGATTTAAGTCTGAAAATCTTAGAGAAAAACAAAAAATCAGAAAATTGAAAAGAAGAAAAAAGAGCCAAAGAAAGAAAGATATTTTTTATAACCCGCTATCATGCTTAACAGAAGGAAATTTAATATTCCTGGGGTAGACTGCATATCGTTCTTATGGTTATATTTATTTAGTTCTGTAAAGATTAATTACAATATAGTTTACTTTTATTTACCAACAGGGCGGGGATTTGAATGAATATTACACACTAAGAAAAAATGTGCAATTTTGCACCCTTTAAATGCAACACCGGATCTCCTTTTGGGGTGCAACTTTGCACCTTTATAAGCTTTTTGCACCTTTAAGGATGCAAATAGCTACATTTTGCACCCTATAGACCAATTTCACGGCCGGTTTATGTATTTGGCCCTCTATCGGCGACGCCATTGCTGCTGTGGGCAAGCGCGCTGACCGCAATTGGCTCTGTGTACAAAATGAATGTAAGATATGAGATATGCCCCGATATTGTTCCATTTACTTTATTCTAGTTCAATAAAATAAAGCATGGATACATGGGTAGATGAGGTAAGACAATGGTCATATCTAACGGATGAAGGTATGATGTATTTTTGTAATTTCGATGGTTTTTCAACTTGGTTTTGTCAGTAAAAGTTCGATTGCAGCATAGAAGACGTAGTAAACGGGAGCCCTAAATCTTACCCTGTTTACAAAGTCAAGTTTTCACTCACTAAATTTTACGCCAAAGTACATAATGATAATGTTTCTTGACTTAAAAGTCCCTTCTGTTGATGTTTTTACCCACTGACGACGAATTCCTTCACATTGCTTACGGAAACCTGTGTTTAGGAAGTACGGCTTCTCACACAAACAGGCTCCATGAGTCAAAAACGAGTGAATTTCGCACTCAGTTAGCTTCCAATTTTTAAACTTTCTCTAATTCTTGTGGCATTTGAGCACCGCACAGCTGCGACCTGAACTTCCCTGATAATTTCTCATTGCAAATATCAAAATAAATCTGCATATACTGGTCAAAATAGACAAAAAAATCGAACGAATGTACATAACGCGCTATTGACTTGTGTCCTATAAAAGTTGGAGCGCTCACAGCAGTATGTCGAACTGTGTCGAACAGTCTGCTGCCCTCTTGCGTTGTGAAATTGGTCTATAGGGTGCAGAGTTGTACCCTTTTAGGGAAGGTGCAATTTTGCACCTTTAGGGTGCAGAGTTGTACCCTTTTAGGGAAGGTGCAATTTTGCACCTTTTAGGGTGCAAACGGGCATTTCCGTGTGCAAACTAGAACAATGATGTTGATTGCACCCAAAAAGGTGCTGCCAGTGTTGCATTAGGATGCAAACTTGCACCTTTTTTCTTAGTGTGTAATATATAATGCTTGTCCTGCGGGCCTTGCAATTATCATTCCAGCATTGCCATCTTTTTAATTTACTTGGGTCGAGATGGAGATATGTGGGCAAAACACCTTGACTAAGGATGATCAGCGAGTGAGATTCGAACCCGGGACCTCTTGTATAAGAGCAAAGAGCTTTCACCAACATACCGGAAAGTACCTTCGATTAGTCTGATGTCGTTGGGTGAAATGCAGTCAAATTAAGGAATGTAACACTGTAAAAAGTCCATGTCTATAAGAACCTCTAAGTTGACAAAGATGCTATAAACAGTAGAAAGAATATGATGATGCTGCTTTTCAAGATTTTTTTTTCTTTTTAAGTCATCTCACTGTACAAAATGCGAGGTTTTAATACTTCCGTTGC
Source organism: Echinometra lucunter (assembly GCA_029962745.1). Classification (NCBI taxonomy): domain Eukaryota; kingdom Metazoa; phylum Echinodermata; class Echinoidea; order Camarodonta; family Echinometridae; genus Echinometra; species Echinometra lucunter. The sequence goes on from CM057163.1 coordinate 17,232,769, forward strand.
CTTATTTCAACAATGTATACCACGGATATCACTGGCGTTTAACATGAAATTTCAAATTAAATCGCAATACCACATTTTCAGTAGTATTGTTTACTTCGCTCATAAACTTCTTCCCCCTGGAAATCAAATGAATAAATTCAGATTCAATGTATTGCTGTGAATGTATTCGACAGAAAGAAATGACGTTTTTGTGAACCTACATCTGCTCACAGCCAGAAGGACATTTACTAATATTTTTACACACATTTAAAGTCCCTCTGGCTCTTAACAAACGTTTGTTCAATATTTGTGATTTTATCTTCACAAAAGCATTACCAGATTACGGAAACCATCGATGATAACTATGATAACGGTTTTCTGAATAGACGTCTTCTGATGGATATAAATGATTTCCATTGTAGAGCTGGCAAGATGTAACGACATATGAATGCGAGGGAAATTTAATGAAACGTAAACAGACCAGCGCGTTAAGAATTGTGATGTCACAAAACCTCCAAGTTTGCCTGGTTACTGCGCGCTGATTGGATGAAAGTTTGGGCAGGGGCAGGGCGCAGGTGTTATTGTGACGTCATAATCATGTTCTAGTGTAGCGCTTTGAGAGCACAGGATAACAAGAATCAGAATCAGACTATCCCTTTCCTTTATCTTTTATAGTACAATATATACAAAAAGAGAGAGAAAGAGAGAGAGAGTAAGAGAGAGAGAGAGAGAGAGGGTGTATAACGATGAAAAAAAGCTTGACTCTGAGAGTTAGCGTTTGAGAGCTAGTAGGGTACCATAGACCCAGTCCTTGAACATGATGAAGGACGGACGATGAAAAAAGCTTGGCTTTGAGAGTAAGCGTTTGAGAGCTAGTAGCAGCTTAGCGTAGGCCCCGCCATCGAGGGTAGCTGAACTAGGGGCCTGAGTAGTGTGAGAAGGACCATTTCATCTTCTCTGCACACTCCCTTTTCGTTTGAGAGCTTCAGAGCTTTTGATATCTCCAGAGAAATGTCTTAATGGTAGGTCCACATGGTATGTGTGTTGTGATATGAATAATATTAATAATTTTGATGATGATAATAACGATACAATGAAAATAATAACAATAGTTATGATGATAATAACAGTAATAACGATAATACAAGCGTTTCAGAAAAATTGAAAAAAAAATATCAAAATGTTAACAAACTGTGTCATATTATGTAGGACTGTATTGACAGTTACTGTTGGAAGGGAACTTTTTTTTTGTTTCCCCTTTCTTAACAGAGAGAGAGAGAGAGAGAGAGTACTCTTAATAATAATTCTACATTCTATTTCTATAGCGTGACTTAGCGTCATTTTCCATTTTGATTAAACGCTCAAGGCCCTTTCACAAAATAAAATAAAAAAGTAGGTACGGACATAACAAAAGAATGCTTAATCCGTTGAATAATTAATATCTATTTTCCCTACAGGCTTACTATCTGGCCCACATCCGGTTCCAGGCTTCAGCAAGGAGCAAAATTGCTGTGGAGCATCAAAATTTGATAAGTAACAATACATTGGAAGGAGGAAAGCGATAACAATATTTTGGCATTTTCACCCCCTCGTTGGTAAAGACAATTTTACCCTTTCGTAAAGTCTAAAAGAGAGTACAGCAACCTTTCACATTTCGAAAAACATGTCTCTATTCACGTCTCCCTACATTCGTGACGCAAAATGATCTGAAGCAAGTCCGTTTTACATGATTTAAGTTTGAATTTTAGTGACCTTTGGATTTGAATAGGGTTAGTTAGTTCCCTATGATAGGGCGCCAATTACGGGATCCTGAAAAACATAACGTTGGAAGAGGGCAAAGCGACCAAGCGCTCGAAAATCTTGACTTTTTAAACCCTTTAACTAGCTCTCATGATCCTACCGAAAGGGCGCGCAACCCCTTTAAAACGTAACCACATTTTTCCCTACCTTATCTCTCCTTTTTTTCCTCACTGTTGTGTTTTTGAGTCCCCTGCAATTGTCACTTTGGTCACGTGTCCACTCTGCCACCAAAATAGAATCGCTCACAACGAAGAGCGACTGCATTCACTTGTAATCAAGGGCTCCGACCAGTGTAAAATGTTATTACCCCCTCTTGTGGAAAGTTTTGGTGAGGAAGAGATCATCGAGGGAGGAATAAAGTTTAGTTTAGTTTAGTTTATTCATATTCATATTCCACAAATCATACAAGTACATTTCACAATATATAACATTCCAAATGGGGAAAAATACATATTCTAATACATGTATATAATACAGATCATAATGTATAGCAATACAACAAGGTGGAGGGGTCTACTGGGAAGCGTAGCTTGTAAGATGTAGACCCCCTGATGCATAAGTTAGTTAAATACGATATTATCGTAATATGATTAAACCAAACAAAGGCATTCGCATGCAGTTCAACAAACCATGGGCATCTT
>CM057163.1:17235688-17252598 GCA_029962745.1 Echinometra lucunter
CACAACTGCACACAACATTCTTGAGGTAATAAAAAAAAATATTTCATGATTGTTTTCAAGAAATAATGTACAAAATTCACGAAATTATTAACTGGTAAAGATGAAAACGGTCCGTGCCTCAGAATTATGAAATGATAAGTACTTCCATGATAACTAAAAAAAAGGTGTTTTGGTTGACTTGCGACCTTCTCCCTCTTATGTATTCAATCCGTGAATCATATTCTCATAGTCACACAAAATGCAAAATTTTCTTCACGCCATCGCTTGAATCTCTTCCTTAAAGATAAACCTGAGTTCTGGGCCCCGATTCATAACACTTCTCAGTATCAACTGCCACATTTCTAAGACAAAATTTGCTCTCATCCAATCAGATGCAAGGATTTCAGTAGCTTAAAACCGTTTTGCAACTTATTATTGATAAAATTTTTTTAAGAAACGGGGTGCTGACGCGCCTCGTTCCACTGATCACTGCCATAAATTCACACTGTTTAGTCTATTTTTCAAACCCTGCTTGGCAGACAAGCAGCGCGCGAGGCCTTGCCCAAAGGCTAAATGATCTCTGAAAACAGTCGCAGCTCACTGCTCACCTGCAAAGAATACATCATGCCATAACTTGTAAATTGTAATCACCCCCTCTTGTGGCAAGTTTTGGTCAGGTAGAGATATTTGGAAAAATTTGACTTCTCCCCACCAAGGCCGTACTAAGGATTTTTTTCCTAGGGGGCAAGAACATATACAATATTTGAGAGAACACATAAGGGAAGGGGCAAAGCGACCGAGCGGGAGCTTTTGTATTTTTAGAATTGAAATTTAACAATCTGGTGCACATTTTGGGTGGAATTTTGGGAAATTCTCAAAAAAAGGTAAGGAAAAAATAGGAAAAAAAAAATGAGTTTTTAAAATTTCAAAGGGGGGGGGGGGGGGGGCTGTGCCCTGCCCACTGTGTGCGTACGGCCGTGCTCCCCACAACGTGTTTTCCACATTGAATTTTGTCAGGCACCCTTGCAGGGCCCTTGGCTTTAAGTCCTATTCAAGGGGCCCTTAAAGAAGAATACTATCCAATGTCTCATCATCCGGCTCGTGTTTTTTTTTTTTTCAGAATTAAAGAAAGGAATTTCACTTGAGTTCAATATTTCTTGATACGATAGGCTTCAATTACTACTTGTGGGTTTCCTTTGAATATGATCAGCGCAGTTCGGATAATTTTGCATACTGAATACCTGGCCTGTATACTGCTAAAATTTGAATCCGTCCCTATAGGTCTCAAGTCGGGTTTTAGCACAGGAAGTTAGACCGAAATTTAAGTCTTTTTTTGTTTGTTTGTTTCTTAAGTCTCCGTCTCTCTCCTCCTCCCACTTTCTCTTTCTCCTCATCTCTTTACCAATCTCAGTCTATCCTGCAAAACTCCACCTCTCTGTTTATCTTTCTTTACAGTAGTTCGCCTCTTTCAATAATATTCTTCAATAATCCGGCTATAAATCTATCCCTCTATCTGTCTACATGTACTAGTATCCATCTTTCTATCCATACATCCATCTATCATTCCTTGACAAAGGGCTATGCCCGAAATATTGGAAATAATTACATCTCTACGGTTTTTTTATTCAACATTCGTCTTGTCCATTCATATCTATCAAAACCGGCGCAGAATAACTTTCTATATCATTCTATCTATCTATCTATCTATCTATCTATCTATCTGTCTATCTATCTATCTTTCTATCTATCCATCCATCCATTTGCTTTCAATCCATCTATCTGTCTCTCCTCTTCCTTTACCAATCAGTTTATCAATCAAGCAATTCATTTATTTATCTAGCACTTTATCAATAAATCGGTTTATCTATCTATTCCTATCCCGACCATCTCTTTATATTTGGCGTTGATATTACATCATTACCCATACTTTAATAGCGAGAAAACAGTTGATAAAATATAGATAACCACTTGAATCTGAAGTGTTTGTCGAGAACGAGGAAGAGGCATATTATCCGGTTTATGTATGCAGTGTACATAATTTACTGTAATCTCAATGAAACAATAACAAACTCCACTTGTCATACACTTGTCTTGGTCTCCAAAAGTAAACATAGACTCATCCACTTTTAGAGGGAGTATTAAGTCATTTACTTCAGCATATTCCTTTAAACTAAATTACGTAGTAATCTTATTTTCTTTATCTCATGTTTTCATGACTTAAACATTTGTAATTGAGAAAACTTTCTTAATATTTGATTAGTTATTGAAGAATGAAATGTTCTGCTGAATGTGTAAACCCAGAACTTGGTAATCATCTTGTCGGCATCCCCTTTCCGAAAGTGTATGTAGTTGGCGGATATCATCCACATATACAGCTAAGTAATTCAGCGATAGTGTGACCATGTACCAATCACTGCATGCATGCAGTGAGCATTTTTGTCTGTCAGCACCTTGGGAAACGTGCGAATTTAAACAGATTGGACGAATTCGAGAATGTCGTGTATTGAGTCTAGGTGGTAAGTCTAAGATATTTTTCGAGTACTGAAAGTAGGTCCTGTTTGAGATATTTTTGATGTTTTATTTGTGAATGTTATTGTATTTCTTCCTGGTGATCTGAAAGTGAATGAATCATGCACGGAGGTACCGTATCAACCCAGCGGTCCAACCCCGAGGCCCGCCGAGCGTGGAGAGGGAGTCTGCATCGTTCAACAAGCATTGTCCTTCCAGCAGAGGGCGAAGCAGGGCCTTGCTATTTTCGGTTTCTGGAAAATTGTCAGCCTAGACCTAGTACAAAAAGAATGTATTGTGTGATAATGGCGGTGAAGATGTGGGTCATTTTATTTATATGTAGATCTACGGTCTACCCTATTGCGTTAAAATCAAAAGGCAGTCAGAAGATGAATTGTTAGTTGTTAAATTTGGAAAAAAATTGTTTCATAACAGTTAAGTTATCAGCATAGCAGCAGCAGCAATTGCTGTCTGCTACTAGTGCTAGAGTAGAAGTACATCATTTCGTACATGTAGTAGTGTATGTAAATGTTCTTTGTCTCCAAATCTATTCTATTATGTAATTCTCCATTGAGTTCTCATCTTCAGTTCATTGCCTCATTTTCCTCTTCACCAAATTTCTCTCATCCTCCCCATATATTTCTATCATTCATCCCTCGCAATGAAGATACTTTTCTTCTTCTCCTCTCCCTGTCCTCATCTCCCCCTACTTCCCCGTCTCTTGATTTCCTGCACCCAATCCCCATCACTTCCTAAATCCCCCCCCCCCCCCTCTGCTCCCCTACCTCCCCTCCACTCCATCCCTTCCCTTCCACTCTCCTCCCATTCACTCTGTTCAGGCACATACATGTAATGTAATGTGGGTGGTAACCCCAACCCCCCCCCCCCCCCTAAAAAAAAACTTGAGTGAGAAGAGAGAAAGGGTATAGAACATGGGAAAACAAGGAGCAGACAAGGAAGGATGACAAAGAAACTTTGAAGCTTCCCTGCTTCATGAGGGAGAGGACACCCCCCCCCCCCTTCCCTGTGACCTTACCCCAATGGAGTGCACTTTGGGCACTCAAGATTTAATTCTTCTGTTTTAAGTGCTCACTACTGCCCCTGAAATGAAATCGTAGATTCCGCCCCTCCACTCCTTTGTCATCCTTGTCCTTCTTCCCCTGCCATCTTTTTCCCCTTCCCTTGTCCTTCTCTTCCTTTTTCTTCTCCTTTCTTCCCTACCCTCTTTTATTTTCTCCTCCTCCTGATAAGCATGCTCTTCTTCCTATCCTCTTCTTTACTATAATAGTAATAATTATGTATCATCCAATGAGCCAAAGTAGAAATAAGACAGAGCAGGGGACAAAGTGAATGAAAAATATGTACATGTATAAAGGGAAAGAGAAAACGAATTGCAGACCAAGAATTGGAGCCTGTGTAAAGAAAGTGAAACAAATTTGTAGAGGGAACATGGGGAGAGAACAATATACAGTTATGAAGAGTTCTGTTGGAACCCAGATAAAGAATAAAGGTTCAGGTCTAAAGAAAATAGCAGAGCAGGAAGGAGAGAATCGACGTAAAAAGATACATTGAAAAGAGAACGATTTAGCACCAGAAATTTCAAGAGCTGTGGAGCACTACTCTTGGGCTCTTGTGAGATTGAAAACAAATTACGGACTAACAACAGCCTGCACCAAACCAAATTAAACTAATCATGTGAAATGTGGTGGCCAGGTATCAAATGGACATACATGTAAAAAGTATTTTAAATGTAGATAGAGAAGTTTAGCGTCCAAACTCTGAACCAAACATAAGACGTGATAGATCAAAACACTATTTCTAAGATATACATGTAGGTAAAAGGTTCTAAAAATCCCAAGTGTGGCCATATGAGGTTTGGAGGAAGGAAATATTGTCTGAGCTCGGCTCTAAACACTGGATTTCCCTTTCGCTGTACAATGCTGAGTGATCGTCGGATACATGGACACGACAGAAACAGAGACATATCGCTGTCATTCCTATCAAGTAGCGACAAGGCCATGGCATATTTTCAGACCATGGGAGCATTATGGGAGTCAGCTCAGAATGAAGTGGGAGATAAAGATGGACGCAAAGGGGGGGGGGGGGGGAGGGAGAGGGTACAGACATTCTCAAACATTTGTCCTGATTGTGTTCTTTTGTGTACTTGGACACAACAGAAACAGAGATATATCGCTGTCATTCCTATCGAGTAGCGACAAGGCCATGGCATATTTTCAGACCATGGGAGCATTATGGGAGTCAGCTCAGAATGAAGTGGGAGATAAAGGCAGATGCAAAGGGGGGGGGGGGGGGGAGGGAGAGGGTACAGGCATCCTCAAACATTTGTCATGATTGTGTTCTTTTGTGTACTTCCATGTAGCTCCATTTGTACGAGGCCATCACATTTTCAGACCAAGGAACATATCAAAATTGGAGGAGAGAGTGAGAATAAGGGATGGGATTGGGGGCATTAAAAGTCATTAAATGTGTTCTTTTATTCCTACCTACTGTATTTGTAGTTTATATAAGTTTACAATACATGTATATTTTCATATCATAGCAATCTTTATGTAACCAATAGGAAGACATAGGAGGTGGACAATTTTTATTTCCATGCATTTTGTCCTTCCCAGATGAGCTAAAGCCAGGGTAATAATATTCTTGCAGGGCCCTTTGGGAGAACAGTACTTAATATTGAAGAGGCTACCCTGGGTAAACAAGACATTGTTGTTGTTATTATTAGTAGTAGTATTAGTATTATTATAGAATGCATTGTAATTTCCCATTGAGCTGTTTTGGATCATTTTTTTCCAACTCGATGTGCAGATGAAAGCTTTATGTTACATGCCTTTGCCAAGTATTGATAGTCATACGTTGTAGGTAGATAGAATTTGGTCTAGGAGCTGTAAGCCTGTTTATTTTATTTTTTTATAAATGGTATTAAGTGACCTTTGCAAAGGCTTCATTCATTGTAATTAGCACATTTCTATGATACAAGTTATTTGGAATTGATGAAATTGACTCTTGTGCATACCATTTTAGTATTTACAAATATATGAAGCTTTGTCATGACAAAAGGTACATGAATGCGTAGAGTCATAATCTTGAAGTGTGAGGGGGGGGGGGGGTTATTTCTTCTTTTCCCACCCCCCATCCATGAATCTGCCCCCAAGAGGGTGTGTTACAAGTTCTGTTCAGTGTTGTTGCCTCTCTTATGAGATCTTTTGACAGTTGTAATGTTTCAGGATATGAATGCAATCATTTTGTTTATTTCACTCACCCAAAACAGCCTTACTCCAAAAAAATGTGAGTTAAGGGCAGGTCATATTCAAGGTTCAATACTGAAGCACTTTTTTGACTTTAAAACAATACTGTGGACAGAAGTGGTGAGCTGAGTTTCTAGAAATAGAGAGATTCCAGTAAAAATAGAATTCTTTAAATAGCAGCTGCAGCATTTGGTTTCCTAACTTTTCTTAGAAGTGCATTCACAGTCTGTTCAGACTATACATTTAGGAAAGTTATGTGGAACTAGCATTATGAACATTTTATGAAGAAATGTTGTAAATTTACATGTAAGTGTGTAATTTTTTTCAAATACATGTATCTGTCTGTAGCAAACTGATTCGGCTGAGGTAATGGCTAAGCGCATTTGGTTGACTGTGTAATCAGTTTTGAGTCATTTGACGTATTATAAATAAATGACTAAAAACAACTTGTTAGGGATCAATATTCTGTCATATTTCCTTCCAAGAGAGTTTAGTCCGGGACAGGAAGCCTAAAGGGAATTGTATCAGTATGGTTTTGATTACGAGCATGTGCTATAGATGGTAAAAAATGATGAAAAAAATCCTACTTTGATATTTTTGACAAAAGTGCACAGTATTGAACTCTTATAAAGAAGTTTTTGTGAACTTTTGGAGCAACATATCAAAATTTAATGTTGCGGATCTATTTTGAGTATACAGTGTATATTAATGCCCATCTTGGGAATCGAACAAAGAGATTTTGGTCCAGTGCCAGAGAATAAAAAAATCACATAATCATCTGGATAAAAGGAAACAAAATAACACTCACATGGTAACATCTGTTTGGTTTTTAAATCTTCAAGAATGATTTCATTTTGCATTTATCGTGAAGAGTGCAAGCTCACAAATTTGAGGCTAACTGATGTGTTTCATATCCTTTAATGTCAGTCTTACTGAACTTGGCATAAAACCATACATACAGTGTATATAGGCCCTGGGTTTCAAGAAATGTTCCCCAAGTGGTATTTTCTCCATATTTTGATAGATTTGTATCTGTTTTTGCCAGAGTGGCTTGTATTAATGATGTGTATAATATTTGGTTCATGAAGAGTGCCATATCATTTCCAAATCCATAACCCCCCTCATAAAATTTGTTGAAACATGGTTTTGCTTTGTTTTGTATTTGTTCCGCTAAGAGAAAATCCTGTAAAGGGTAGCCCATCAAGCAAACAAACAAACAAACAAACACACTAAAAGATACACCTGTTCATTGAAAAGAGAACGATTTAATAGCGCCAGAAATATCAAGGGCTGTGGAACACTCCTCTCGAGCTTTTGTGAGATTAAAAACAAAGTACAATCTACATGTAAAATGTAAAATGTGGTAGCCAGGCATCAAATGGACATACATGTACATGTACATGTAACCTGCCCCCCCCCCCCCCCCCATTAGGCCCCCCATTGTAAAATTGGAGTGAAAAGAATTTAAACTTTAAACAAGAGGGCCCATGCATGACAAAGAATAAGATTGATTTGTATCTTCCCGTACCAAACGTGTGGAACCCTGCTGTATGTGGCATATTTGAAGGGAATTTTTGTCTTTTTTTTCTCCTTATTATTTCTTTGTCAGGTTATGCTCTCGCAATGTCTTATCATTCTTATGCCCTTTCATACTAAGAGATGGGGCATCCTGGGGCCGCTCCTGGGGTGCCCCAACCTCAGTACGTACAGTCAAAGTGATTCAGGCCGGTCTAAACTCAGTGGTGTACATGTATTCCTTTGTTACAGTCTGTAATGCACATGTACAATGTAACTGACGTCATAATGTTGAGCTGTAACTGGTGCCTGTGACGTCATACCAAGGTTAGAACTGCAGCTCGGTGGTGTAAATGGCATTATAAACGTAGTGAGTGCCCCAAATTTAGGTCGCATTATGAAAAGGGTAATAGTTTTAAAGCTTTCCTGTTATATGTCAATAGTCTGACAATCTAATGTTGATGCTCAGTTGAACCTAGCTTTTGTTTACATGGATTAGAATGGCCAAGCCCTCCTTTTGCATTTCTATGATGATGTTGCTGCTCTGTATGTACTGTTGCCGTGGTTACAGATACACGAAGCTTTGATGCAGGCAGTATAGATTAAATTCCACACTAAATAAAAAAATGTCTTGTGAAAGAAAATATAAAAATGTCATTGAGTTATCTAAACCGCATTTATTGTTGTGTCTTCATGCATGTATAGACGTGGCTAATTTGCCATGGCTTCACATCCTTTTGGGTGGCTGTTGGAATGGAGATGGACTTGGATAATTATAGTAGGTTCATGGATAAACAAAAGAACCATTGCAGGCTGTACTTTTCTGCCTTTGTCTTATTGTGGTTCCACCTCCTGCCAGATTAAGCATTCCACAGATGATGTGGTTACAATATCTTTTGTTGCTATGGTGACAGAGAGCCTGGATTTTGTCGGATTTTAAGAATTTATATCAAGCTGATGTTATGGATGTACAAATTACAAATATGCTTTATGTACTTATGTATTGTTTTTAATGACAGTGTTGAGATGTGAAGTTGGGAGGGGGGGGGGGGAAGGGGGAGGTGGGAATTTGTAACCAATATGCTCTAGTTATTTGAATTGATGATGCGGGTACAACTTCCTTGTTGCCATGGTAATTCACAAAGAGCTTGGATTCTGTCGGATTTGATACCTACATGTACAGTGTAATATTTATGAAGGCACCAAGCTGATATGGATGTGCATTGCTTCCACTATCAGTGTTGTAATGGGAAGTTAAGAGGGAGAATGGAGGTATGGTGGCCCTTGAGTATGCTCGACAACAGGTCATGTGCGACGTGAATTTCGCATCCCGGGTCATAAATTTTGCATCCCAGGTCCTGAATTTTGCATCCCAGATCCTGTACTTCGCTTCACGGGTCCTGAATTACGCATCCCAGGTCCTCAATTTTGCATCACGGGTCCTGAATTTCGCTTCTCAGGTCCCGAATTTCGCATCCCGGGTCCTGAACTTGGCCTCACGGGTCGCGAATTTCGCGACTGGGGCACAAAGTTGCCGTGAAATTCACGTCGCACATGACCTGTTGTCGAGCGTACTGCAGGGCCACCATAGGGAGGGGAGTATTAAAAGTTTGTAAGGTGTCTATTTACCGTATGGTGTGGATACTTGTACAAATGGCTCAGAGAAAAGTTGGGATTTTAGAGATGGGAGGCAGGGAAGCGATGATCTCTAACGTTTGCTTTGACAAGGTGGAGACTTAGGTTTGGTTAGGATTGATAATTGGCCTTTCAATAGGAATTAGGGTTAGGTTAGGGTACTTTGATATATACATGTACATACAGTGCACATGTACAGTACATGCATTAATTTATTAGGGTCTGTGGTTGTCGTAGCAGCATGTTGTATTGGGGGGGGGATCTTATTCAACTGTTTGTTTAAAATGGGACTGGAGTCATCCTCTTGAAGTGCATAATACCCATGCAGGGGTAAGACTTAGTCCCCTTGGTATCACTTCTAACTCCCTTGAGCTCCCACAGGATATAGGCAAGATGAAATGACATTATCTCTGTTCTCATTTTAAATCCTTTATGTAGTACAAGTAATCTCAAAGGCTAAATCCCTGTGCATTCCTGTATCATTCGTATTATATCTAGATTTTAGGTATGAAACTGATATTTTGATAACTTTAGGATATGTACAGCTTTGGTAGGTCCTTTAAAGCCAGAGTGAACTGGCACCCTTGTATGAGATTTTGAAATAGCACCATCTCAGTCCTGATCGACTGATTCTGATTCGTTTTTGTCTCCCTGCATGCACTATTCTGATCAATGCGAGCTTTATTTTTGAGACACATCTGTAAGAATGTACATATATGTATTCAGACTAAGGCAGTTCACTAGAAGCCAAGAAGGATGTAATTTATCTAAGACAGTCTCTGGTTGTTAGAAGCCACAAGTTGGCACTGTTATGAATACATCGTTTCAGAGCTATATAAGCACCAGTTCACTCTGGCTTTAAAAGTTTTTGTCTGATTTCTTTGCTTTTGTATAGCTGCTTAGCATCAAGATTAAGCAGAAGAAAAATACCTTATCAAAAGTCGTGTCCATTGGTTTTTATCGTCTTTTCCGCGCCTGGGAATTTGCATCAGCTTTCCCGATCCCCTATTGTTTTGTTGGGGGTGGGGGGGGGGGGGGGAAGACACTGAGCAAGAAAGATGCTATAGGCTGCAGCCAAATTGGGCTCAGACTTATGATAAGAAGCATAAGATGCTTTGAAGTTCTTTCCTCCTCAAGTCGAAGTGTAAAACAAAAAAACGAAGGGCCAAAAGTTGCTTTTGATCTTGGATCAAGACCTACATGTATACGGTCACACATGTGTAAAATCATTGAGAGTTCTGTTAATGCAACAAGTGCACAAAGCGAAATTTCACATTTTCTCAATTTTCTTTGAATTTTCTAACCGCCATAGTCAATGTATGTTCAGAAGAATTGCTTTTTACATGACATACTTTGACTATGGGTTAAGAAGATGTTTAAATTCCAAGAAAATTGAGAAAATGTGAAATTTCATGTACAAAGTGCATGGAGACCTGCTCGCAAATGATGTCATCACATCATCAGTGTTGCCAATTTGCAGAGCTGAGAGAAATTTACTAGAAAATGTAAATAAGTGTAATTTTCTTATTCTTTAACCGATTTTGCTCATTTCTTTTTTTAAAATGTTGTTCAAATTCATCTCTTTTAATTGACTTGATGAAACTTGTAGGGTGGACTTTCCCTTTAAGAATAATGATAAAAAAAAACCCAACAGAATGAAATACATACTTGCAAAAGGAGTTTATCTTTATTCCAATATTAAAATCAACTTTCCTATAATAAAGCATTTAGATGTGCTGTGCACTTTCCCTTCCCTCTTTCAAAATTTCGAAAACCTTTTCGAGTCATTCCATTTTCCAGCATTTGTGTAAACTAATTGGAGCTAAGAGTTGAACTTTCCCTTTAAATATATCTTTAAATAGACTGAGCTTTATTCCCCTCTCTGCCTCTGCATAAACGAGGTGACACGTGCAGCCAGCTTTTCATATAAACAGACAGTCGGTTGGTTGCCCTTAAATCTTGGCATGATTTGTATACATTTTAGTTTGTCGTAAAATTTGTGGAACCTGGTGTGAGTCACAAGTTGAATGTGAAGTTCATTCGGTCACCCAGGGCAGTGGCAGGACTTTTTGAAATTATTTTTTTGTGGGGGGGGGGGGGGGGGGGATGGGCTTTTATTTACCCTATCTGTGTATCCTTTTTTTAGAACCTAAACTTATGTTACACAACCCCAGAAATGTGCCCCCTTACAAATTTTCTCCCCGATTCACCTGAAGAGGTACATGTACATGTACATGTTTATACAATTCTGTTTTTCAGAATTTTTCTCTGTGGTTCCCCCCCCCCCACTTTTGCAAATACGGGGATCTCATTGTAGTTTCATTCATGTCAGAGGAAAATTACTTTTAAAGAAACATTAATCCATTGATTTCCAAATTCTCCAATTCTGATAGGTCTAATACTTGGACCACCCGGATTCATTGAACAACGGGTTAAATGCCACTTAAAAAAATAGCCCACAATAAGCCCAGCACGGTACACGTCGAGTCGAGTGAGTGCGCATGCGCAGTCCTGAGAACTCGTTGGGCCAGCAGGTTCTCTGGATCACGCCATCACTTGACTCGAGGCTTGCGGTGTCTTTTTGCAGCTGCTGCATCAAATAAGAAATTTTAAAAGAGTCTGGGATCTAAACTAGCAACACACGTCCCCCCTCCCTCTGTTCTCTCTTGCCTTTTCTCCCATCTATATTTGTCTCCTTCCAGTCTGTCATAATATTTTACTTCTCTCTCTCTCTCTCTCTCTCTCTCTCCTTGTCAAATTTTCCATTCCAATCGTATGTCTCCTTTGACCTATTCTCTGTTTTCATTCGCCAGTTTTTCTCTCCATCTTTTTATCTCTCCCTATTTCTCTTGGCCCTTTCTCCTCCTCCTTCTCCTCCTCCTCCTTCTCAACCATTTCTCTTCATCCCCATTTCTCTCTTCCCATGCCCTTCCTGTTTCTCCAGGTATCTATATTTTTCTTTCTCTTCTCTTCTCTTCTCTTTCATTCTCTCTCCTGTCTTTGTGTATTTAATTGCCTCCTTCCCCTCTTATTGTTTTTTTTTCTCTCTCTCTCTTCCTGTTCTCATCTCCCATCCCCATTTCCTGTCCCCCTTTTCCTATTCTGCTTTTTCACTCACTAATACGCTTGGATTTTTGCTATTATTCTATTTTTTTTTTTCTCTCTCTTTTCCCATGCCCTTTGTCTCCCCCCCCCCCTTTCTCCCATCTTTAAAATTCTTCCCTCTCTTCTCTTCTCCCTCTCTTTCTTTCCGTGATCTTTTCTCCCCTGTCTTTCTATCTCCTCCCTGTCTTTTGTTTTCTCTCTCCCTTGTCCTACCTCCCCTCCCCATTTCATATTCTGCTTTATTTTTCACTCGATATTTCCTCTATCCTTTGACATGCATCTCTCTCTCTTTCTCTCTTAAACCTCTCTCTTTCTCTCTCAAACCTCTCTTTCTCTCAAACCTCTCTCTCTCTCAAACCTCTCTCTCTCTCTCTCCCCATCTCTTTCCCACTCTGTCTCTCTGTCTCTCCATCTCTCCATCCCTACCTCACCCTCTCACTCTTTTTCCTCTCCAATGGTTGCAGATCAAACAGATGATGTCATTAATGTGGATTTGATTTATGGTGTCTGTGATGTCACAAATTTACAAACAAAATCAATTCCATTATCTAACCAGGGAGATGCCTGTGGCATGTACAAGTAGTCTCTTTCTGCACACCTTATTACTGTAATCCCGTGATACCCCGTTTAAATCTACATCACTCGGTGTCACACCAGATGACTGTCTGGGGTAAAGTCAGGGTGAAATTCCTTCTTAAACACGAGGTAACAAAAGCGAGGACCGTTTAAATCAGAATGCACATCTGCGGTAATTGTGAGGTGCGTTGTCATGGTAAAATGTCCCAAACACAATATTGCAATGAAGGTTGAAATGAAGAAATAATAGAAGTACATGTAGGCCTACTGTATGTAATTGTGTTACTTCGTAAATTAATCTTTCATTTGCGAACTCGACATCGATACCTACAGAGACATGCTTATACTTAAGTCGAGCATGTGCAAACAGCATTTGCAGCTAGTCGCTTATACATTGAATATATCGGTATTTGTCATTTAAAAAAAAACAATTAGAATTATGATCAACATACAGAATGTAAATCAATATTTAATATCAAAATATTTTTTAAAAACTTTTGTATATGCACTTTATTGAAAGCTTAAGGTGAAACACCCTGTTTTTGCTGATACATGTTCGGAAAATCTGCCTTATTATTTACATGTGCTCACCTAAGCGCGCGCTTGGACGAGAAGACTTCCGTTTTCTACCCTGAGAGCGTTTAAATCTATGCTCAACCCCCCCCCCCTCCCCCGAGTTACAACTTTCCTTTTCTCCACCAAAACCATGTTTTGAAAACACACATCTTTTTGGATGCGTTCAAGCGATTTTTTGAAGCTAGAATTACAAATTAAAACGCTGTTACAAAACACTGCTACTGCGGTAGAGCGTTCAAGCGATTTTTTCATCAACGCTGATTCTCACTCATTTCAAGCCCTCCCACTGCGCATCATACTGCGCATCATACTGCGCAGTTTGACCCAGGAAGTATAGGTCAACTTCGCCACACGCTTTCTGAACACAGTTCGTTGTTTCTGAATTTGTTTTGCCCGTGAACTGGAAACAGACCATGATATTGACGACATAGAATAATGATTGAGATCTCCGTTGTGTTCAATCGATTTTTAGCGACCGTGGTTCTGCAGAATCATGACTCAAAACGCACCTTTTTCAGTGTTTCATGTTTCTGTTTTGAAAGATGTTTATTTTTAAACCTGTGAAAAATCGATTGAACGCAGCCGTGGTTTAAACTAAACATCTTTGAAACCCGTGATTCTAGGGTGAAAAATGGTCACTTGAACGCAACCTCTATGTCTTTAAGCTGCGTTCTGACACCATGATTTTGCAAAACAGAGAGCTCTATTAAAACACAAGTGTGTTTTGAACTTTGAAGGCTAAAGCCTAAACGAAACACTGATTTTAGCCTGAAAACTGAATGTTTCATGGGTGTGAAATGGGTCTGTATATGTAGAAAGCCTTTAATGGACTGACTCATCAGACACATATGCTCCTTTGATGATCGAGGGTGGTGCCCAAATGGCTCCCGCCGTTCTGCTCCGAAATAAGTTTGCTTTGGCCAATGAGCGGATCCAAATTATAGACAAATCTTTTGTGTTGTGGCATTCAGAATGGTGTTCATAATTTATGCACTGTTAGGCTGGCATGTTTATATCAATAGTGCAGGTGAAACAGTATAAACACTCCCCTTTTTATGCAGGGATGCATGCTTGTGTGAATGATCTGAATTTCTTTATTGAAGTATACCAATTACCTACATTTAAATGAGTAATCGGTGTAAATGTTGTAGCTATTTTTTATGACATGCAAATGACATAGTAGATTGATTGATAGAGAGAAAGATGAAGACGAAAGGCTTAAGGGATAGATATGATCAGACGTTCATCCATCTTGACCTTCCGGTTTGCTAGGAGTAACAAGATCAGGTTTAAATCTCTTTACCATGGTCCACTTCGTTGCTTGATAATAGGGATTCCAGATAAACTGTCCTATCTTCCTTTGATTTTATCAACCTCAGCAAAAAAGTGGTACACTGTACGTTTTGTTCTTGACTAGGTTGGTCTTGGAAAGTATCCTGTAGTTAAAAAATGGATAAATGTCTAGGATTTCTACATTTATGTACACGTACATAGGAGTATATGTAATATGCAACTCATCTGAATACATTATACAAGCTCATCCTTGATAGGAAATATGAAAATGAAGAATAGATTAAAAGATATATATATATATATATATATATATATATATATATGTATATCTTTTTCTTTTTGTAATTTTGAAATATTGCCTTTTTAAGTTGTTAAGATGTAAAGAAAATAGTAAGAAAATATATGATGCTTCAGTTCATAATTCCAAACTTTTTCCTGGAGGGTGTTTCACAAAGACTAAGATTGACTCAAATCGTTCTTAACTATGGCAGGCCATTCATGCCTCTGTTTGCTTTCACCATCGGTCTCTCAAGGTATGCGCAAATCATTGTCACAAATTTGAAGAATTTACAATTTTTGTTTTCTTTATCAATGAACCATAAAAAATGGTCAATTCTGCAGATTTGTGACCATGATTTGCAAATCCTTTGAGAGATCTATGGTGAAAGAAAACAGTGGTATGAGTGGCCAGCCATAGTTAAGTGCAATTTTAGTCAATCTTAGTCTTTGTGAAACACCCCCCTGGATATATAATGAGTGAGGTATCAAATGGAATGCAATCTTTGGTTTCATACAGTGGTTGTGTTACACATACTTTGAAAATATGAAAAATGGCCTTTTCAACTCAAAATCTAGACCAAATTACTTCAACACCCCCCACAAATGGCATCAAATTGTAGGAAATTTAATTTTCTTTCAGGTGAGATTTTGTTCCAATTGGATATTTCTATCAAATTATATCTTGAAAAATTCAAAACTCCGTCAAAATGGCGGCCATTTTGGACGCCATCTTGGATTTGGAAGTTTTCGCTACAAATTTTTTGAGGTAGACCTCTTGAATATTGTTTGTTATGCTTTAAGCTTGAAAATGAGCATGGTCTACTTAGTTTGTACAGATGGTGGAACAAACTCAAAAACTAAGCTAGATATTTGACTTTGGCCCTTCGCTTATTTATTGTTCTTTGCTATCAAACACTTCAAATAAAGGCCCTTGCTTGTGGAAAATATGGAAACATAAAACGTAGTGCGAAACCTGATTTTGGGGGCATATTGACAAGCAAGTTACTACTTCTGTCAGAAGATGTCATCATTTTATGTATACATGTATGTTGTGAGAATTAATGTATTGCCTACTGGAACTGGGTTGCCCCTACCCTTACAGAAATTTCGAAGTGCTGCAAGCTAGCGACTAGCTAGCAACTAGCTAGTACTAGCTGGTAGCTAGCTGGCAGCTAGCTTAATAAGCAATTGCAAGCTTGCGAACAGTTCGTGCATGCTAAGTGCTTGCTTAAAAACTTCTGTCCGCGCCTGTTGCAAGCTTATTAAGCTAGCTGCCAGCTAGTCGCTAGCTAGTCACTAGCTTGCAGCACGCTTAAAATTTCTGTAAGGGTATACTGCTATATACTAAACCTATGGGAACTACTGAAGAGGATTTAGTCAGCGGGTTTACAGTGAATTGAGAATGATCCTGTGTATTTGGATTAGCATCATTAAAATGTGAATTGATTTTAAACATGCTCAGTAGTGGGCTTTCATGGGGAATCTGACACCATGAGTGCTTACCCAGTTACAGGTGTTGTCCATCACTATGAGTTTTATGAGACCAACAGGCCTTATGTAACGCTCTGCATATTCCACCCTTTGCCCCATAATATGGCAAAGTCATTATCTCACTTTCCCTGGCCTAAGAATGCCCGAAGCAGGGCGAAGAATGTTTATGGTGGGACAGCTTGTTTTGCTGTGCTCCAGAAATGTAGCTCTGTTACAGGTATTTCTAGTGCTTTTCACAAAGTCTGGTGTCAGCAAATTATGATCCACTCCCCATGAAAGCCCACGACTGAATGTCTTTAAGGGGATAATTTATGGGTGGGGGAAAGGGGATGGGCTGGTTTTTACTCTATGCCCTTGTCTACTCCCAATTCATGTCATGTTGCCTCCCCCTCCACCCCTCTCAACATAGTTATCCCTTTCTGCTTCTACTCGTATTAGTATGAAAATATCTCATCTCCCTTTTCTTATCTCTCCATTTTTCTTTTTTTTTCACTAGCTTCCACTAGGGAAATTTCTGTGGCTAGTTTACCCTCTCTCTTGTTGACGTGCCAACCCCATCCCCACATCCACCCACCCATCCCTTCTCTGCTGTAGACAGTCCACTTACTGTCAGCAGTAATTATACCCTGCAACCCATCATCAATATCTTTCTTTCTAGCTACCCCAAACCCTTCCCACAAAGAAAGA
>CM057163.1:17253098-17267787 GCA_029962745.1 Echinometra lucunter
CAAAATTGTGGGCTATTTTTGACGCGTCTTCATCAGCTCAAGCTTCAGGCCTTATCAATCCCATCATGCATGCCAGCCTAAGCATTTTCTGTGCTTAACTGAACAGTGCAAAAGATTAATGCAGTTACAATTTCAAAACTGCACTCCTGTTTGTTTAAAGTGTGCATGCACCAACACCAGGCTATAATCTGAGCTAGATTGCAATTTACTAAGCTTGACCTGCTGAAGATCCAATTGCAAGCTTCAACGGGTTTCAGTACCCAAGAATTAGATCGCAAAACAGCAGGCTATTCTTCAAGTTTGAGCTAATGACGACATACCTACATGTACATGTAGCAAGCTCACTTGAGGTATGAAATTATTTCATGACTAAACCTCTAAGTTTTGAATCTACAAGTATGTCCACATGACCTGAAACTGCATGATTACATTCAAGTTTCAAAACCACAAGTAAACTTCACATTGGGATGGTCGTGTAAACATGACTTCTGTGACTGTGCTTGCTTTCTCAATTAAATTATGTCACTGACTAGGTCTTAGTGAGAAAGCTTCCTGTATTTGATTTAAAGGAACACATCACCATCTAATCATATCATGATTAAATAATCTGTACATGGTTATAAAGGACATTTTGATTTGCTCCAGTTACCTTTCTTCATTTTTTCACACAGATTTTTTTCATTATTAAAGCTGAGGTAATCCTGCATTGATTTTTTTTTTCATAAAGTTCTTTATTCTATCCATGAGAATGCCTTTCAAGTTTATGAGACCTCTTTTTTCTATTTTGTTAATATTATTTTTATATAGTTTTGTAGAGTTGACTAGTTTTCTGTTCTTGTGTATGTACATTCTGTTTCCTGGACACAATGACGAAGTTCTAGTAATTTCTTTAAGTATGTCACCTTTTTTGAGGGAGATTGGTGAAAGCTATTCCTTCTTTCCTAAAAGTCTGTCATTATCTTCATATTTTTAGTTCTTTATTCATTTGAAATAGAGGTTTAATGTATTTTGTCAAAATGATTGCAAATTTCTTATTGACGAGGAAACCATGCTATACTAAAGACAAAGTAAGATACTGTTCTATAGTATTTTGAGCGCTGACAAGATTTTCGATTTCCTAAATGTGTTTTTGTTTCACACACACACACACACACACACACACACAAAACATAAGGCAGTACTAAAAGAGAATTGCAAAATACAAACATACCTGTACTGGCATCAACAAATAGCAATGTGATTTATGATAAAAAAGCAAATAAAACAAGAAACAATTGAAATATACACTGTTATTATATTGTCTGTTCAGAGCCAGAAGGGCATTAACTCAAATCATTTATACAGATTTAACGCCCTTCTGGCTCCGAACAGACGATATAATAACACCTGGAACCAGCAGGAAGAAAATAAGTAGCCTTATATGCATATGCATGCAATATTAGTCCAAAAATTTAAATTATAGCTTTATGTATGTACATGTATTGGTGTGGCAACAGTAAATTATCATTCAATTCCAGTGAATATTCAATTCCATTAAATACTATTTACAAGTCCCACTGGGGCAGAGGGTAGTTACCTTCTCATATTCCCACACTCCATAGCGGTCACCTCTCTTGCCTGTGTATCTTATTATCAGCTACTCAAGAAGACTTCCAGTACCAGCAAACTCTGCAAAAGTCATAGATTTTATGCAATCCATCAACGTTTGGCTGGAGAAACCATACGGAACCTGGCATGTTTTCAGTGCTTTTTTTTCCTCTTTCTCAGTAATCATACTAAAGGATTTGATATAGAGCAAGGCTCAGCGCTTCTAATGTGCATGTAGGACACTTGGGCCCCCCATATCTTGATCTGGAACACCCAAACCAAAAAATCTGAACAAAGCGCTTGATGCAAAAAGAGTAAAAGAGTCTTGAATTTCAATCTGGACCCCCTTCGAAAAAACAGAAAGAAAAAAAAATCAATGTGGAGACATTCATAGAGGAATTTCGTACACTGTGGCTTTATGTTGAATTCTTCCTTACATAAGAAAGAGTAGGAAAACTCACAAATTGTTTAAAAATTTCATCTTTCCCAGAGTTCAAGTTGCTCTTGAAATGAAAATGACAACTAATTCATCTGATTTCTTTTCTCTGTATCATCTCTTGCAAGAGTGATTACCTTGATTACGGACACGTACATTTGTAGAGCTTCGGTTTCTAATTACAGTCCTCTGCCTGATTTCTGAACGTTCATTCAGTCAAGAAGACTGATTAGCGGCCATAATTAGTGGCATGATCGAAGCAACACGATTAGGAAAAGGGGCGAGGCGAAGTGACCCAAGGTCATCAAATAGACATGTCCTAGTATTTGTTACGCCCATACAGTCAGACAAGTGGAGTGAGAAATCTGAATCTTTCTTTGCTTATTTTGGCGACTGGTAAACCCATCCTGTGGCTTATCACTTTGTCGTGTCCCTGGTCATTAGCACTGAGATGACATCACCAGTCGAGCGCTAATGTGTATCCATTACTGAGCTAATCAGTAGTGGCAGTTACATTCACGCACCATGTACCGTCATCAGTCCCACGTGCTCAATCTGGTGTCTGTCTTTAGTTGTAGTCCCACTTGTTTGTTTTTTTGTTTGTTTGTAGGTCAGGGCTCCCGACTTGAGTGATGTCTACCAGGTTGTGAGCGCACTACAGTCGATATCGCCTCTGACTGCTGGCCAAAGAATTCCATTCTGGAATTAATATTCCAATTTAATTCACCTCACCATTTTCCTGGAATCATTTAATATTCTAATAATAGCATCTATACAAACATGTATCTATGCAAGCATGACTCTGTGCTGGGTAGTTTGCAAGGAATGGGGTGCATGTATTTCCCACCTTTAGGGTTACATCCTTGTGGTCCCTTCAAGATCTGCAGGCCTGTGGAAAGTTACCCTAAACTCTTCTAGAAAGCAGGAGATTTGAAACTTTAAGAATCCATTCAAGGTTCCTTGTTAGTGCACACTTCTGATGGAAAGAAAATTATGATTTCTTTATAAAGGAGGAGTAAATAAAGATATTGTCTGTTTGGAGCAAGAAGGGCATTAAGTCTGTATGAAATGATACCAGTTAATACCCTTCTGGATTTGCACAGATGGTATCTTGCAGAAGAGAGGGTTAAAGGAGAAGTCCACCCCAGAGGTTTCACTGTTTCAGTAAAAGGAGTTAAATTTGAACAGCATTTAAAAAAAGAAATGAGCAAAATCCGTCAAAGAATGAGAAAATTACAAATTACTATTGAATCGCATATGATGTCATCATTGTTGCTGATTTGCAGAGCCGAGAGTAATTTACTAGAAAAAAGTAAATGGGTGTAATTTTCTTATTCTTTGACCAATTTTGCTCATTTCTTTTTTAAAATGCTGTTCAAATTTAACTCCTTTAATTGAAACAGTGAAACTTGTGGGGTGGATTTTTCCCTTTGACCTTGGTCTGCAATGAGTAAAATGTTCCTTTGCTCTATCTGTTTGAGGTGTTTTGGAGGACCAAATCAATATTGCAGTTTTGAAGTTTAAAAGTACATCACCGTATTCATTATCCTTGCAGGAGAGAGTTTGCACGTTGTGTATGTGTATTTTCTTTCTGAAACCCTCTATCACCCAATATTCCAGGATTTATGTACTGTCAAGGGCTCTGAAGACAGATGCCCCATGCAATGGTATTTTTTGCATTAGTTGTTAATTTGATATGACATCTTCAAGTTTGGGTATCCTTCACTGCTAGCTGTTCCCCCCCCCCCCCTTCTCTTACTTTGATCCTTGTCATATCTTGAAATTTATGTTGGTATGTTTAAAGGCACTGGCTTACTTTGTGAGCAGCTGATTTAAAAAATTCTCAAACTAATATGAAACATGTGTATGAGTGTTTGTATTTGTACTAAAAAACCCTGAAACCAACCATTATTTGGAATGAAAAACTGTAAGTTAGACGCAGACAGTGATTTTATTATCTGTCGTCTCACGAGACAATAACTAAGAGGACAGCGTTGCTTGAATTTGAAAATACCTTTATGTGCCTCGCCGCATGATACGCCAATACACAGTATGGTTCGGTGAGTCATACGCGCATGCGCACTCCTTAATATATGTCTAGTTTGTGCACCGACCCTTGTATGTTTTTCAAATATTGGTTCACATTTTTGATATTTAAAAATAATTTCTGTGGATATTATACTTTGAAACTTTCAGACTGGTATTTTTACTCTATGTATGTTGATTCCATTTTCAAGTAACCAAGTGGATTTTTTTAAAATAGCAATGTTAAGTTAACCAATGTCTTTAACCAATTTGTGACAAAGTCTAGATTTCGTGGTTTTGCCTAATGGCTTTTGATGCAGAGCCCTGTTACATGTAAGCAGAAAGAGCAAAAAATTCTGCAATTCTTTCAGTATTTGTTTTTTAATGCTGGAATTACAAAAAATGAAAACAAGGACTATAATCCTTGAATTGGCAATGTGATGAAAAAATTCAAAATCACTGTTTATCGAAGCAAATTGACAACCTTTCATCTCCACTTTACTTTAGTTATATTCCTTAGAGATACATGACTTTTCGTATTAAAGAAAACTAGCAATACATTACAAGCAGAAATACTGGTGTTGCCAATTTGAAGAAGAAAAGTTGATCAAACTGAATTCGAAATGATTCCTGTCATGAATAGATTACAGTAGGGGGAGTATACCTTGTCCAATTTGATTTGATGACTAGGTCATTACCACCCATCCATCTCATGGCCTCGTCACTGTCATATGATTAGAAACTAAGCCGCCCCATCATTGGCATTCTAATTGAAAGGTCAGTATTGTTGAACATGTCTCTCATCGACTGAAAAAGACACAATAGTGATTACGTGGGACTGAGATGGGAGTTACATCCATCATACATGAAGTTGTTTAGTCTAGTTAATTATTTGTAGTGGCCTTGGTGTTGGTCTGCAAGATCTTTTGGTAGATGAAAGTAGGCCCAGATGAAAGTCTACATATAGAAGTGGAGGTCGTATCTGAAAATATGGGCACTATTCAAACAAGCTCCCATTACACAAATTTAGGTCTGCCCCCCCCCCCCCCCCCCCCCCCCCCCCATTGAACAATTTTAACACAGGGCTCATCACAGAGTCTAGAATTTCAATCCGGACTCCCTTCCAAAAAAGTTAGCCCTTCATTTATAGGCAACTGGAACTGGATTGTACTGGACTGGGCTTGATTTAGGTTGAACTGGATTGAGCTTGCCACATGTAGAAGTAGGGCTGGATCAATCCAGACAGTACTGGATCGATCCGAATAGAGCTGGAAAGAGCTGAGCTAGATTGAACTAGGTGGCCACAAAATGGCAAAGAAATGGCTGAGCTACATGTAGATGGAGATATATTTGCTAGATTTAGCTGGATTTAGTGCAAATGAGGTAGGTAAACTTGAGTTGGTTTCAACTACATTGAGCTGGATTGATCTAGATTGAGCTGGATTGATCTAGATTGAGCTGGATTGATTTAGATTGAGCTGGACAGATTGAGCTAAAGAGTACTGAACAGGAATTTGCTTAGCTGCATTGAGTTGTAGAGCTGATCTTCAGAGCAACCAAAACATTTTTTTTTTTCATCTCAGATACAGAATTTTTTATTAAAAGCAATTTTTGAAAATAAACAACAACAGCAGCAAAAACAAAAAGAAACAAACAAAACAAGAAGAGTGTCCGACTCTGACATGGTTTGAGCAGCTTAAGTTAACTCCTGCTTGTAAGTCTTGAAAAAAAAAAAAAGAAGAGGCTTTTTCTTGTTCCAATACTGCCTTCTCCTGATAATGTCCAGCACGATGTGATAGTATTTGCCCTGATTTTCCTAAAAAAAACCCCCCAAAACACAGACCTTACCTTGTTCACAAAGCAGATTTTCGTGATTCCGTTTGATAGATATCGGCCACACAGAATTCCGACCCTGTTCACACTCTCCTATCCTCTAGAATTAATGTATTAAGGCGTCAGAGTTTTTATTTTGTTGAAGAACGCGCCTTGAACGCAAAATGGAGAATTGTTGAAAGTCATATTTTTCAAACATTGATTGATAATTTCATGGGTAGCATGTGGACCATGTATATGATATTCCTGTGGCATGATCTTTGCTGAAATTTTATTCTAATATGTCAAAATAGGCCTTTTAATTTTTGCACTTTTACAGTTTGCGTTCCGGACGCATTCTTACGCACCATGAGATTAAACTATTAAAGAAGCCTAACAACAGTTGTCATGAAAATACATTTTTTTTAAAAGTTTGAAATTTCCATGTGTGATTTAGAAGTAGGCCTATATACTTGGGGACTTTAGCTTAAATTTTTACTTCCAAATTTTTTGGAGTTATCTACTTTGTTGAATTAAAGGAGAATGCAACCTAGACATCACTGTGCTTCCAGGGAATAAAGAAGAACAAGAAGAGTAAACAGTGAAAGTTTGAACAAAATTGGACAATCTGTTCAAGAGTTATGAACTTTGAAAGTTTTAAATAAATCCTTACTATGGGGATCCTTGAGTTGGCAACTCCGCCAGCATCTGTGATGTCATCGTGGACAACTCTCCATTCATTTTGTACGCAGAATTTCACATTTTCTTCATTTTCAAGAAAAATAGAAATTTGTTTGAGTATGACATGGCTGCATGTACATCAATTCTGCAAGCATTTTGGGAAGAATTATGTTGATTCCTGACCTAAAATTTCATGAAAATAATTTTTTTTTGAAGATTTATGCACAAAATGAATGGAGAGTTGTCCACGATGACATCACAGGTGTTGGCAAAGTTGCCATCTCGAGGATCCCCGTATTAGGGATTTACTGAAACTTTCAAAATTCATAACTTTTGAACAGATATTCCGATTTTGCTCAAACTTTCACTGTTTACTCTTCTTGGCCATCTCCATTCAATAAGAGCACACTGATGCCCGGGTTGCATTCTCCTTTAAGTTTATCACTACATGTACATTTGCGTGCTTTCTTTACATTTTTGTTTTCCAGCAGTTAGTGTCCATAACAGGTTTTGTTTGGAAAACTTTGCTCTTCAGTACTGATTTCCTGAAGACTTGAAGAACTTTTTGAAATTGCACTTTCACTTTTTTGCATGAAGACCACCCCCCTTCCATTATTGCCAAGAACACACAAGTAGCATAAACTTCATTGACTGCAGAGTTGCACTTTTTGATGTATCCAGGAAGCCAGTGTCCTGATCACTAATCGTCAAGTGGAAACTTTGTTTATTTCTTTCCAAGGGATGGCAAATATGTTTGTAGATTTTTACGGCTCATTTCTCTGTCGGAATGGTGCATCCTGTGTGCAAGTTCCTGAGAAAATATCTGTCAGTAACTCCACAAGTTGGTGAATGAGTGGGCATCCATGTTTCTTTGAGATTTCTTTGAAGGTAGGAGTATCCTACGTGTAAATTTCATGAATGGGATTTTTTTCTTGTCTCCTTTCTTTATGTCTCCTTCCAGGAATGGCCCAACCTGTTTAAGGTCTGGGGAAAATATATGTCAGTAACTTCACAAATTGGTGAATGAGTGGGCATCCATGTTTCTTTGAGATTTCTTTGAAGGTAGTATCCTAGTGTAAATTTCATGAATGGGATTTTTTTTCTTCTCTCCTTTCTTTATGTCTCCTTCAAGGAATGGCCCAACCTGTTTAAGGTCTGGGGAAAATATCTGTCAGTAACTTCATAAGTATACAGGTCACTGGGCGAGCTTTCTATGGAGAGGTAGGGGGCGTATCGCAGTTTTATAATTGGGGAGTTTTCACTCTCTTTGACAGTACTTTTAGGGTTCTAGGCTATCTTAATCTTGTGAATGGGGAGTTTTTCGTTACATCTTAATACTTTTCAAAATTCAAGTAGGGAGGCTGTCTTGATTTTGTGAATGGGGAGGTGCTATTTCCATTTCACAATTAGGCAGTGGGTTAAAAAGCTTTACTTTATTCAAAATCAGAAACTGAACATCAGAAACTTTTGTACCCCTGCCTCAGCAAAAGATCCTCTAGTGTTAAAAAGAGCCATTTATTATGATGATTATTATTTTTTCCACAATAATTTACAATGAAATAGTTATCATGGACCCCTTACACTCCATCCATGTGGACTACAGAAAGTGAATATCCCTGTATGGACCACATTACAATATAAGAATTTCCTATTTTCAACAGGTTAACTAATTTGGAACTGTCATATGCTGTATATATTATGAGGAGTCCAGTGTATGCTAATGAGAGACAAAGTTTGAATTTTGTTTGATCCAACGTGTACATTGGAATCCAATCAGCCTAAATCCCCTCATCTCTTCTCTGATGAGCTGTCTTTCTGTGAAAAGAGAATTTTCCTTGAAGTGCTGGCTGAGATGCAGTTGGCATGGATACACTGATAGGAACCTGCTGAGTTCTTGTCAAAATCCATCTCTCTTTGTCCTTAAAAAATGAAATTTAGCTGCGGCACCCCTTTGTTACCAAGGACACAAGCCTGTGCAGATGCCATCCTTGAGAGTCTTGCAAGAGATTGCAGTTTCCATGGATACGCTGATAGTCCATGTTATCCTGGAACCTCCTTTAGCATAAAAATGGAAAATCCACTACCCTCCTCCTTTGTTATTTGTGGAACCGGTTCACAACACCAAGGACACGCCCTTGTGAGGATGCAGTCCTTGGAAGTGGGATACAAAGATGCAGTTGCTATGGAAACTCTGCTAGTCCTCATTATTTAAATCAGACGAGTAGACCTGTATCCATGTCCAATCCATCACCCTCCTTGTCCTTCCTTGTCTGTTAAGCATGATACCAAGGACATGCCCATTGGATGATGCCATCCCTTGAAGTGTCAGGAGAAATGCAGTGATACAGTTGTCATGGAAACATACTTATAATCGATGTCATGTTGGAGCCTGCACCAGGATTTTTGGATCATTGCTCAGAAACAAACCTTCCACTACAACCTTGTATGTTTTCCTCTTTGTTTAGAGATGTTATTCCATTATCAAGATCATCTCAACATTATGAGTTGAGAGACGGTTTCTATGGAAACAGCGGTGGTGCTCACAGGTGTACATGTACGTAAGCTAAAGTTTTTGCCACCATTCCCTGTTTCCTCATCTGTAGAAACTATCCCTTTAAGACATTGTCCCATACAGTCAAGTTCCCTTGCAGCAATTACGTAGCACCGGGGCTGGAGACGGTTGCTATGGTAACGCTGATGTGGGAGCCTGTTTAAGCTCCATCTTCATCAGGGGTGAGCTGCTCAGAATGGAATGTGAAATATGTCTGTTGTACATTACATGGCACCCAAACCCAGACCGGTGTTAATTAAATGCACCTTCTCCACACCCGGCTCCCCGCCCCCACCCTCTCTGGAATAGGACAAAGGGAGAGAGAGAGAGAGAGAGCAAAGTGGTTAGTCTTGTTTTTAGAATTTTGAGGTGTATTAAAGGTTGTGATGAATTAAAAGAATTTCTCAAATGAAGAGTCACAATGGGACCAATTACAACTGACAAAATAATGGGTATTGGTCCCACTGTGACTGTAAATTCAGGGACAGTTCTGCCATAATATTGTAAGAATTCACACTGATGGAATCAGATTCCAGAAGTTTGCCTCGGGTAAGCACTTATAAATTTCATTCCTAATTTCCAAGGAAAGGGGGTATGTTGTTGCTCTCCACCGATATCAAAGTCTACCAATTTCCAAAGAGACAGAGAGCATGTTTATTGAGGGTAACAGAGGGCTAATAAGCGACCCAAGTTCTGAACTAGCTTACCTGTTACCCATGATAAACATGACGGCGCCTTGATTACCGAATTAGCATACCGGACTTGAGTTCCGCAAAAAAGGGGGATTAGATTACCCGTTGAACGAGATCGGCGACTCAAGTCGTGCCAAGAAACACAACGCGACTTTGGTCGCGTTTCGTTTGGGAACTTTGAACTCCTGTTTCCAGATGAGATAAACAGAATAAGCCCGCCAGATTCGACCTTCACTGCCGGGTCACTTGCAGCTGGGCATGGGCTTGATGGTTTCGGGAACTCAAAGCGCGATGATAAACATGACATCCAGAGCCACCCATCGTGAGCACGATTTGTGTTCGCGACTCAAGTACCCATTTTTAATTTCTAGAAATCGAGTTCCCTCACTAAACACACCCAGATTGTTCTGTATGTCAGGATTCATTGTCACTGTACTATATTAAAAATATGAGCTTTAGATATTACTTCTGTAAAGAGATGTGTAGTGAGTTCTAATATAATCTCAATCATCACAAAAAGCATCTTGATAGTCAACAAGTCAACGTACGCGATGCATTGACATGAGTCAGGATGTTCATGGAATTGAACCACCATTCAATTGCGGAAACCCCCCGTAATGTGTGTGTGTGTGTGTGGTCTTATGAAATCCTTTATTTTCTTTCTACTCCTTTAACATTAAAGGCAAAGTCCACCCCAGAAGTTTCACTGTTTCAATAAAAGGAGTTAAATTTGAACAGCATTTTAAAAACAGAAATGAGCAAAATCTGTCAAAGAATAAGAAAACTACACTCATTTACATTTCTAGTAAATTACTCTCGGCTCTGTAAATTGGCAACACTGATGAAATCATAGGCGTGCATGAAATTTCACATTTTCTCAATTTTCTTGGAAGTTACACATTTTCTCACCCTATAGTCAAAGTATGTTCAGAAGAATTTGCTTTTTACATAACAAACTTTGACTATTTGCAGAGCCGAGAGTAATTTACTAGAAAATGTGAATGAGTGTAATTTTCTTCTTCTTTGACCGATTTTGCTCAGTTCTTTTTTAAAATGCTGTTCAAATTCATCTCCTTTTATTGTAACAGTGAAACTTCTGGGGTGGACTTTCCCTTTAATAGAATTTGGGGTAAAATTTCTAGGGTTACAGTGTATTTCACATGTACTAGTCGTACATAAATGATTTTTATCAGGTGATTCAGGGAAGTTACATTTCTCTTGGTGATTGGTACACTACAGGAAGGAGCATGAAATTATGAATTTACTGCGTAGTGCCGCCAACATTCTGTTTAGGTTGCTCCTTTTACCACCAGTACCAAGACCAATACCATGACCCTCATGATGACTAATACCACCACCACCATTACCACCACTACCACCACCACCACCATTACCACCACTACCACCACTACCACCACCTTCACCACCACCACCACCACCACCACCACACTTGTCACCATTTTTAGTACCACTACCACACTAGCACCAGTACCACTAATAATACCACAACTACTTTCACCACCACCACCACCACCACCACCACTATTACCACCACCACCATCACACTTATCACCATTTTAGTACCACTACCACACTACCACCAGTATCAATAATAATACAACTACTTTCACCACCACCACCACCAGTACCACCACTACCACCACCACTACCACCACTCTTGTCACCATTTTTAGTTCCACTACCACCAGCCACTAGCCAGTACCAATAATACAACTACTTCCACCACCACCACCACCACCACAACCACAACCACCACCACCACCACCACCACCACCACCTTCACATTCACGTCTCTACATCCTGAGATATTATCATTATCTCTACTAAATGTGCAGTAGCTGCCATCAATGCAGTCGTTATTCCCCTTTCTTTTCTGAGTAAAATGTAGGGCCTACACCTAATTCCTCAACACCCTGTCAAAGTCAAATCCCAGCATTTCCCAGCATGAGAAATTACCACTCCATCCCGATTTACCCCTGAATATATTCCTGCAACATTTTCTGACCTTCGTTTTTGTTGTATGAGGCATGTAGTTCTAGGGTGCGTTCAAGCGCTCCAAGCAAACGTACCCATACCACTCCAGACTGGTTCGCTTTGTGAGCGTTTGCATAGCAACAGGGTCAGGGTACGGTACAGGAGTATGCTTCTGGAGTGTTTGAGCATTTGACTGGCGCAGGTATGATAAAATATGGTACATTTAAAAGAGCGCTTGAACACACCCCTAGGTACCTCTGAAATTAGTAATCTCCAAGAACGCCGTGTGAAAACTTCAGAGTATTCACCGGTTTTTATTCACCACCTAATAACCTTTTCCAATTGCTTGGAATCAGTTTCTCTTTCACATTGACCAGAACTCAAGTTTATACATGTACATGTAGTTTGGGGGAAATAAAAAAAAAAAAAAAAAAAGAAAAAAGACTTTTGCTATTTGAATTCATTGCCAGATGATATTTATTTTATATTATATTGGATGGCTCTGAATGGGATACCAGAGAATATTCCATGAATTAAGGCCAATATTGCAGTTAATTATTATTATCTATACCCAACAGGAAAGGGATTTGAAATTCAATCGAAGTCATTTCAGGAAGTAAAAAAGTCCCCCATCATTGGGCCCATCATACATTTATTTTGATCAGTTTGGCTTACCTCTTTATGACGTCATCAAAGTGTCGTTTGTGCATAGCGTGTATTGCGTATCCGCGCGTTGTGATCTTTATTATTGCGCATGTTTGTTTTATTGCACGCACGCGAAGAGACCATGCAATATCGCGTAATATTGCACGGTAAATTTGTAGATGAGCCTATGGGGAATTTGGCGTTTTATACAATATGCTCTGATATTGCACAGACAAATCATGCAGACAAAAAATATGTGTTTTTAATGCGCTACTAAAATTCTCTGTACAGATAATAATATGAAAGATTGTATCCTAAAACTTAATAGGATGTGAAGAATATTACATCGAAACATAGTTTTTGAGCCCCAAATGACCATGTTGATGTGTTACACAGTGTATCACATAGTGTCTGCACGGGTGTAAAACCAACAGCAGTTCTAATGTGTGACAAGCACAGTGAAGCACTGTGAATGTTGTGCGGGAAGCCGTCGGCAAACAGGGGTCTTTGCATAGGGCAGAGTGTAATGATTCTATGGCGTTCCCTCCAGACATTTACACTAAAATTCATAGGAAATCCTGAAGGGAATATAACACGTTCTCACACATGTATCCTTTTATGCAAGGCAGACTGTAATGAGTTTCAAGCCAATTTTCATTTTGCTACCAGAATGTATGGGCTTGAATGAATGAATGAATGAATGAATGAATGAATTAATTAATTTAAAGCCAAACATATGGATCACTGTTAAAATACATTTATAGGAGTTTTAAATAACAACATGAATGGTTTTAGGACCCCTAGAGAAGCTAGGCTTTAACGTCCATTTGGCTCTGAGCAGAAGACCTGTAAATACCCACCATGAGCTAATCACCGCTAACTGAGATCTTGCTCTGAGTTTGATGTGACACTTCAGAAATGGTGCTCTCAAATTATAAACAGTAAGCTCCGCCATATTGAGGTCACAGTCCAAGTGTGGTGAGGTCCCCAGGCGGCCAATTACCAGCAGATTCCGGAAAACAATCGATGTCGTGTTGCATATTCCAAGCAGGGAGATGATGTCTTGTGAGCATCGTTACGTTTATCAAACTACTTGCTTTGAATATGTTTACTGGGGTGTAAGTTGTAGGAACATGCCAGATATGCAGTAGCACAGGCAAAGGCAAAAGAATCATTGTATCATTTTTCCAAGGGAGGTTGAAAAAGATTTATTTGCTATGGGGAACCCTTATGGCATTTTCTGTCTAAGAACTAAATCTTTAATTTTTTGCAGGCTACCATTCAACTTTATCTTATTGGACCCCCACCAATTTTTTGTTTACAGCTTTCGAAATCTTGTGTAGTGTTTGAAAGTTTTGTTTCATATCTGTTATTTGGTGACCCGACACATGCACCGGTGACAATTGCTTTGGCTTTGTTTCGTCAAAGAACCATGATTATGGTCAGGGTTGGGATAGGGTTTCGGGTCAGGCTTAGGGTTAGGGTTAGGTTTGGCATAGCGTTTGGTCCAGGGTTAGAGTTCAACATTGGGTTAGTGATTGATGTGCAAAATTGATGCTGAGCAATTGTTGCCAGAACGTGTTTCATGGATTCCTGAAATTCATGCAAGGCAAATATGAGGCCTGCCTTGTATTGTGTAGCTAATGTATGTACATGTAGATACATGTATATGCCTGTGAAGGAGGAGGAAGCAACTCTGGAATGCTCTTGTACAAGAGATCTGGAGAAGAACAACATCATTTTTAAAATTAAAATGGGCTCCAAGAAGTCACAATTTCCTAAAGACTAAAAGCCTAAAACAAATCTGAAAAGAACTCTTGAAAATTATGTATTTATTATTATTTTTCACATTGGTATGCCTCTACATGTAGTTGTTAAGGGGGACATTGGATTGAGTTGGCTTTCACTGACTGCGGTTGG
Organism: Echinometra lucunter; assembly: GCA_029962745.1. Classification (NCBI taxonomy): domain Eukaryota; kingdom Metazoa; phylum Echinodermata; class Echinoidea; order Camarodonta; family Echinometridae; genus Echinometra; species Echinometra lucunter. Next base: position 17,267,443 of record CM057163.1, read on the forward strand.
TAAGGCCAAGGAGTCTACCAATAACTCTCTGGTAAGGCGCTGTCTTTGCCATCTTGTGAAGTGTGCTTGAGTGAAGAGAGGAGATGGTTAGTGTACTGGAGTGAAGATTATTTCAAGACCAATTACACTCTTGATTGCTCTGTGTCTAGCACCTCCACTAGGTCGTGATTTATTGATTCATTGAGGGGTGGGAGAGAAAGAGTGGAAACCAAAATAGGACGAGGGTTGAAGAGAGCAGGAGAGATGAAGGGATACATGTAGGAACAGAGAGAGAGAAAGAGAGGGAGAGAGAGAGAAAGAGAGAGAGAGAGAGGATGGGTTGGAGAAGAGTAAGAGAAGGGGTTA
>CM057163.1:17268287-17414445 GCA_029962745.1 Echinometra lucunter
CCACCACCACCACCACCACCACCACCACCTTCACATTCACGTCTCTACATCCTGAGATATTATCATTATCTCTACTAAATGTGCAGTAGCTGCCACCAATGCAGTCGTTATTCCCCTTTCTTTTCTGAGTAAAATGTAGGGCCTATACCTAATTCCTCAACACCCTGTCAAAGTCAAATCCCAGCATTTCCCAGCATGAGAAATTACCACTCCATCCCGATTTACCCCTGAATATATTCCTGCAACATTTTCTGACCTTCGTTTTGTTGTATGAGGCATGTAGTTCTAGGGTGTGTTCAAGCGCTCCAAGCAAACGTACCCATACCACTCCAGACTGGTTCGCTTTGTGAGCGTTTGCATAGCAGCAGGGTCAGGGTACGGTACAGGAGTATGCTTCTGGAGTGTTCGAGCATTTGACTGGCACAGGTATGATAAAATATGGTACGTTTAAAAGAGCGCTTGAACACACCCCTAGGTACCTCTGAAATTAGTAATCTCCAAGAACGCCGTGTGAAAACTTCAGAGTATTCACCGGTTTTTATTCACCACCTAATCACCTTTTCCAATTCTCGCTACCCCTAATAGGAACAAAAATCTCATAATGCGCGAGACGAGATAATTTTTACTCCGTCGGGTCGTCATCACCACTTCCGGTTCAGAGTCATGCTCGCGTGAGGTTCGCGATACTTAGTTTCCAACCACGCTGAAATCGATGCCAATCAGCGTAATATGTACAGATTATAATAAATTTTATTTAATTTGGTTAGTTTTAATTCAATTTGAATTATTAATAAAAATAAAAAATATATTTTACGCAAAAAAAATATCCATCCCCATTTGTCAGGGTTCTTGCGCTTCGAATCATGAGCCCAGCACTGTGCAGCCTCACAAAAGAAGACCATCGTAACTGATAATCAACAGACGTAATAATACTAATAAACAATCAACGAAATGTTCAAATAAACATTAAAATCTTTGCGACGGCAGGAGAGTGTAGCTATGTAGCGAGTTCGAGCAGACGATATATGCATGTGCGACGATCGGCGTGCGGCGCGCGGCTTCCGAACAGGAAGTTGTAATACCGAAAAGCTATCCCATAATGCAATGTGCGTTACAGGGATTTTTCCCGGATCTCGGCGAAAGCGCTATTTGGGGTAGCGAGAATTGCTTGGAATCAGTTTCTCTTTCACATTAACCAGAACTCAAGTTTATACATGTACATGTAGTTTGGGGGGGGGGGGGGAAACACTTATGCTATTTGAATTCATTTCCAGATGATATTATGAAAGATTGTATCCTAAAACTATAAGGTTGTGAAAAATATTACATCAAAACCTAAACCTTTTGATCCCTAAATGACAATGTTGATATATCACACAGTGTATCACATAGTGTCTGCACAGGTGTAAAACCAACAGCAGTTCTAATGTGTGACAAGCACAATGAAGCACTGTGAATGTTGTGTGGGGAGCCGTCGGCAAACAGGGGTCTTTGCATAGGGCAGAGTGTAATGATTCTATGGCGTTCCCTTCGGACATTTACACTAAAATTCATAGGAAATCCCGAAGGGAATATAACACGTTCTCACACATGTATCCTTTTATGCAAGGCAGACTGTAATGAGTTTCAAGCCAATTTTCATTTTGCTACCGGAATGTTTGGGCTTGAATGAATGAATGAATGAATGAATGAATGGATGAATGAATGAATGAATGAATGAATGAATGAATGAATGGATGAATGGATGAATGGATGAATGAATGAATGAATGAATGAATGAATGAATGAATGAATGAATTTAAAACCAAACATATGGATCACTGTTAAAATACATTTACAGGAGTTTTAAATAACAACATGAATGGTTTTAAGACCCCTAGAGAAGCTAGGCTTTAATGTCCATTCAGGGAAAAAAGTACACGGGGGCTCGGGCGAATTCGCCCCTGAAATGCCAAAAAGAGCCCTGGAAAACTAAAAAAGAGCCCCTGAAATTCTCATAGGCTCCAATCTAAACTGCAATGGAATGTAGAAAATTCAGGCGAGTGAGCTCAAAAAGTAGCCCTGGAAAAAAAAAAAATAATTTTTTCCCTGCGTCCATTTGGCTCTGAGCAGAAGACCTGTAAATACCCACCATGAGCTAATCACCGCTAACTGAGATCTTGCTCTGAGTTTGATGTGACACTTCAGAAATGGTGCTCTCAAATTATAAACAGTAAGCTCCACCATATTGAGGTCACAGTCCAAGTGTGGTGAGGTCCCCAGGCGGCCAATTACCAGCAGATTCCGGAAAACAATTGATGTCGTGTTGCATATTCCAAGCAGGGAGATGATGTCTTGTGAGCGTCGTTACGTTTATCAAACTACTTGCTTTGAATATGTTTACTGGGGTGTAAGTTGTAGGAACATGCCAGATATGCAGTAGCACAGGCAAAGGCAAATGAATGATTGTATCATTTTTCCAAGGGAGGTTGAAAAAGATTTATCTGCTATGGGGAACCCTTATGGCATTTTCTGTCTAAGAACTAAGTCTTTAATTTTTTCCAGGTTACCATTCAACTTCATCTTATTGGACCCCAACAATTTTTTGTTTACAGCTTTCGAAATCTTGCGTAGTGTTTGAAAGTTTTGTTTCATATCTGTTATTCGGTGACCCGACACATGCACCGGTGACAATTGCTTTGGCTTTGTTTTGTCAAAGAACCATGATTATGGTCAGGGTTGGGATAGGGTTTCGGGTCAGGCTTAGGGTTAGGGTTAGGTTTGGCATAGCGTTTGGTCCAGAGTTAGAGTTCAACATTGGGTTAGTGATTGATGTGCGAAATTGATGCTGAGCAATTGTTGCCGGAACGTGTTTCATGGATTCCTGAAATTCATGCAAGGCAAATATGAGGCCTGCCTTGTATTGTGTAGCTAATGTACAGTGTATGTACATGTAGATACATGTATGCCTGTGAAGGAGGAGGAAGCAACTCTGGAATGCTCTTGTACAAGAGATCTGGAGAAGAACAACATAATTTTTTAAAATTAAAATGGGCACCAAGAAGTCACAATTTCCTAAAGACTAAAACAAATCTGAAAAGGACTCTTGAAAATTATGTATTTATTATTATTTTTCACATTGGTATACCTCTACATGTAGTTGTTAAGGGAGATATTGGATTGAGTTGACTTTCACTGACTGCGGTTGGTAAGGCCAAGGAGTCTACCAATAACTCTCTGGTAAGGCGCTGTCTTTGCCATCTTGTGAAGTGCGCTTGAGTGAAGAGAGAGAGGATGGTTAGTGTACTGGAGTGAAGATTATTTCAAGACCAATTACACTCTTGATTGCTCTGTGTCTAGCACCTCCACTAGGTCGTGATTTATTGATTCATTGAGGGGTGGGAGAGAAAGAGTGGAAACAAAAATAGGACGAGGGTTGAAGAGAGCAGGAGAGATGAAGGGATACATGTAGGAACAGAGAGAGAGAGAGAAAGAGAGAGAGAGGGAGGATGGGTTGGAGTAGAGTAAGGGAAGGGGTTAGAGGGGAGAGAGAAGAGAGAGAGAGGGAAAGAGAGAGAGAGAGAGAGAGAGAGAGAGAGAGAGGGGATGGGTTGGAGAAGAGTAAGAGAAGGGGTTAGAGGGGGAGAGAGAAGAGAAAGAGGGAGAGAGAGAGAGAGAGAGAGAGAGAAGAGAGAGGATGGGTTGGAGAAGAGTAAGAGAAGGGGTTAGAGGGGGAGAGAGAAGAGAGAGAGGGAGTGGGTGAAGTGAGAGAGAGAGAAAAAAGGGCTGAGAAGGAAAGAAATATAGGAGGATAGATAAAGGAAGAAAGAGAGAGAGAGAGCACTTGGCAGACGCAGGAAGAGGCAGGGAAAAGAAAGAGAGTGGGAGGAGGGAGAGAGAGAAGAGGGAGGAGAGAGAGAGAGAGAGAGAGAGAGAGAAGAGGGGGAGAAAGAAAGAGGAACAGAGCATAAGAGCATGGACCTACTGTTCATGATAAGAGGTATTAAAGGGGCAGATGAATAGATGCATAAACAAAGGTGGAAAGCTTTGGAGAAGAGCATGAGTAGGTTGGTCCTAGAATAGATATAGACAAAACACTCCCAGGTGTTCCGCTCACATATTGTATACACTACCTGTCAGCATTGTTTAGATCTTCCTCAGATGTGAAAGTAGTGAGATGAGGCAGAGGCGGTGGTCACTAGAAAGTGGATGAAGAAGGGGAGAGGGATGGTGGGATGAGATTAGTCTGCAACCCTGCAGACACATACCCTATTTTGATACTTAAACACAATTCCATTAGTCTTGAGTAGAGCCTAGCTTTGCCAGTTTTAGGCTGTGTCCAGTTAGTCTCATACTTCATACACTTTAATGCATGTTTCAACGTAACTCTGACCAGGGTTTGTGCCTGCACACTGGAAGTGGGTATGGGATTGGGGGGGGGGGGGGGTGGCAAGAGGAGTCAGGAGTGGGATAATGTGAGGAGAAGGGTGAAATATTCCTCCACCCCCTACCCTCCCCCTCTAAAATGAAAATAAAAAAATAAATAAATAGACCCCCCCCCCAAAAAAAAAAAATGTAGGAATAGGATGGGAATGTGTGTGTGTGTGTGTGTGTGAGAGAGAGAGAGAGAGAGAGAGAGAGAGAGAGAGAGAGAGAAAGCTAAATTAGATATGAAAAGAAAAAAAATGGGAATAAAGAGAAAGGAAGAAAGGATTGTAAGAAGGAAGGGTCAGAAGGAAGATTGAAGAGAAGGAGGAGTATCGGACGTCTGTATCAAGTAATAGTAAAAACGAAGATGAGGATTAAAATTATTAAATGGAATACATGTATGTAATCCCTGTGTAAGAGGTCTGCACTGTATAATCATGGGAGCTAGTGTTGTCCTGAGTGCATGTTAGTGTCAAGCCTTGCCTATGATATGGAGAATGATGGAAATACGCTGTATGTAAAGATAGAGCAAGTGAAAGAAGAAAGAGAGAGAGAGAGATAGAGAGAGAAAGAAAGAAAGAGGTGGGGAGTTGAGGGTAGAACTTTCTGCTCTTGTTTTCTGAGTCAGTTACCTGCTCACCTAAAACCACTGCAACATACATACTTCTACCTAACAGTATCTTGTTTAATGTGATATACAACCGTAACACTTGATCGGCACTATTAAGCATGCCATCCTCTAACTTTACTCATAGCTTTTACACCATATAGGTTAATTTATCCACGCAACCCCTAGCACCCGACACCGTGTCAATAATTGAGTGTATGCACAGCGCTCAAAATGGACCGGCGAAGTACCCGACAGATGAACAAATAGGCATTTTAGCTCTTTTCCGCTGCACCAAGTGTATACAAGCTTCTCGTGTGTTTGTAAAGGGGGATGCCTCCGTGCACGGACGCTGTCCGTTGAAAGCTGAGTGTGGCCAAATGTCAGCAGTTTACTAGTAGTGTACATCCTGATAAGAGAGTAAAAATGCATCTTTAATGAAAATGAGTTCTCTAAAAAAGGACAAATTCTTAGTATTTAGTTTGTGTGAAATTAGTTATATACAGTCAAACCTGTTTATAAAGGCCACCCAAGGAAACAGCAGATATGGCCACTGCAGACAGTTGATTAATGAAGGCAGGTTCTATAACACATATTTCTTCTGAGGAACAGTGATGTCACTATACACGAGGCAGGTGGCCTTTGTAGAGAGGTGGCCACCCACTATAAAGACCTGTAAAGTTTGACTGTTTGCAAGAAGAGATCAAAGACTACCGGTAACCATTTTCAGTGCTTGAGTGATACCAACAGACACTTGGGGGCATGCAAAATTGAAATCCTGACCTCAAAAGGGCAACAAATTTTAACATGCGTTGACCAAAGTGATAACATTCCACACCCACTGCAAAAAACAAAACAAATCCAATAAACAAGAGAGTATTGCACAACTTCATATCTCTTGTTGATGTACCGGTATTATTACACTTGTAGAGGCATTCTAAAGAATTGCAATTAACAGGCTGAGATGAAAAAGAAGCACTGCAGTTTGGGGGTGAAATTATTCTGCTGGAAGGGAACAGTAGGTGTTTTCCTTGTCAAGGTTTTAAGTTGGTGTAGCTTTGATGAACTGTAGAAAAAAACTGTCGCACCATCTTCGAATACCCCCCCCCCCCCAGTCCAAGGCTTGACCTGCATGCATCTGCATGCCCTTCTTTTGACATTTCCCCTGTTTGTTGCACATGAAAACTTCGCTCCCGTTCAAATCATATTTTCGCCCTGGGCGCTTTTCCGTCACTCCCGATCAGTCTCAGTTATAGGCGAGTTAATCTCAGTGACTACAGACATAACAACATTGGGAGGGTGTGAAAGGCTGGGATGTAAACAAAGGATAAATAATTTGAAATCCAATCTCCAGTTTTGCCCTCGGCGTCGTGTCCCGATCATTAACAGTGTCTGGTATATCTGCCAAACGCCAGAAGGGCGTTAACTTGTATAATTTTGCATGAAGTTAACGTCCTTGTCGCTCTGGACGGACCAATTACAGGCTCTTCTCTATAATGCTTGCCTCATAGCCTGATTATGTACAGTGTCTGGACAAACTGCTAAGTATCAGAAGGTGTTAACTGCTATAATTTTCTGTAGAATTAAACGCCCTTTTTGCTCTCAGTGAATGAATCACAAGCTTCTCTGTTCAATGCTTGCCTTCACTGATTATACACCCCCTGGTACAGTAACAGTACATCCACTGAGAGAATGAAATCACAGCGGTTAACGACTTTTTTGCTGTTAGCAGATTAATTGAGGGCTTGCATGCCTCCAGTCAATAGTGAAGGATTCACTAAATTGCATTCATGCAGTTTCAAAACTACGATTATGTTCTACATGACCAGAAACTACAAGATGACTCTAAGGTTTCAGAACAAGTAGATTTGAAGTTAAGTGACGGTTGTGTGAACACAACTAATGTTGCTAATCTCTTTCCATACTGGATATAAAACGATGGAAAATCAATCATAAATTCCTTTGTCATCATGGCCTAAATGGCAGCCATGAATTTTGTATCCTCATCGTCTCCCTGGAGTTTACTCCACAGAGAGGAATGGCCTGTATAGGTGGAAGAAGTATGGTGTAGGAGAATGCAACCCAGGCATCAGTGTTCTCTTAGTGAGTGGAGATGACCAAGAAGAGTAAACAGTGAAAGTTTGAGCAAAATTGGACAATCTTTTCAAAAGTTATGAATTTTGAAAGTTCCAGTAAATCCCTGTTACGGGGATCATTGAGTTGGCAACTTTGCCAGCATCTGTGATGTCATCATGGACAACTCCCCATTCATTTTGTGCATAATTTTTCAAAAAAATGATTTTTATGAAATTTAAAGTCAAGAATCAACATAATTCTTCCCAGAATGCTTGCAGAATTCGATGTAGCCATGTCATACTAATAAAATAAATCAAACAAATTTCTATTTTTCTTGAAAATGAAGAAAATGTGAAATTCTGTGTACAAAATGAATGGAGAGTTGTCCACAATGACATCACAGATGCTGATGGAGTTGCCAACTCAAGAATCCCCATAATAAGGATTTATTTAAACTTTCATAGTTCATACCTCTTGAAAGATTTTGCCCAAACTTTCACTGTTTACTCTTTTTCTTCTTTAAAGGGAGGTTCCATTGGGGATATGTGGACTTTTTTGGCCGAGCTGCAAGAGGGCACTGATGCTATAGCCCCACTCCGCTACATAATGTAGCTAGCTGCCATGGCATGCAGCTCAACTGCTCATACCGTCTGAACCACTACGTACACACACGTTGAATGGTATGCGATAGTGGCCTGCTCCCTGTCGCTTGCTCGCTGCTATATATTCCTAACCAGAACCTACAGGCTTGGTCTATTTCAGGCAGTCCGAGAATTAAGTCATTAGTCGGACCAGGGATCCCTGGTCGGACATACGCGTTAGATGCACAAACCTTCTGTACGAGTGAATGGGTTTACGCAAATCAAACATGCCCCATGGTTTCCCAGTGATCAATCCCTTTGCTTTAACCCCCTGTTCGGACTATCACTATTTTGTGTGTATACTCCTTTGATGATAATTTTGATCCAATGCTTCTTTTAATACAGGATTTGTAAAGCTTAACTCAATCCGAGCATGATGTATTTGTCAATTTGGCTACATTTTCTTTTGCCCTCTTTTTCGAGAAAATGTACATGCGTAATTTTTTAAAAATTGACACATTATTCACTTTTTATGAAAGTGTTCAAAGTGTTCAAACCTGTTCATAATAGAATTTAAGCTACTATGTAATTAATGCCAGGATTAGTTAGCTGTTGGCTCCCTAAATCTGTGTTTACACACGACTCGGCTCGAGTGTTGAATCCTCTAGCAGGGTCGAACGCTGCGAAGAGAGCAACTGTGATCGCGTTTATACTGAAACAAAAAAGGCGAGTTCGACACGGCCCGCGGATCACGAACGGAAGTAGAATAGACGTCAAAAATGCGGGAAATTTGCCATTGACGGCGAGCACCGAGTTCATATTCAGAGTACTATTTTCACAACGTTCACATACGTTAAACACTAAACAGCGATCGGAGATAATTTTCTCTTGTAATCTTTGCAATACAGGTAATAATTTAGTAAAGCACATATCTATTAAATGAGCAACAACAGAATTTTACGGCCCCTAAAAGGAGTATTTTTACCTATGAAAACCGAGCGAAGGCAGGGGCACAGCACAGAACTAGAGAGCATATCGCGCGCGCTACCGGATACGGATATGCCGTGTTTGACCTAGGTCATGCGGGTTCGACACGGCTTTCTGTTTACACACGAAAAAAAAGGCGAGTCTGACTCGGCTCGCGGGTTGAAACCTACGATTTTGGCGGATCAAAAAAGCCGTGTTCGACACGGCTCGCGGATCACACTGATCGCGTTTACACAGCATAAAATTGCCGTGTTGAGCACGGCTCGCGTGTCGAACCCCCGAGCCGAGTCACTGTGTAAACACGGTAAATAATATGAAATTTGTTTAGGCTAGAGTTGTTTTACATATATGCATAGTAAATTGTTTTTTTATTAAAAAAAAAATGATATCCTACTTTGTTTTGTTTGGAAATGAAAATAAATGAATGAGTGAGTGAGTGAAGGAATGAATAAATAAAAGCACATGTGTTCCTTTTTGAATGAAGGCATTTTACATGTACATGCAGCAGAATCAATGGGAAAGTAAACTTTACACTGTACCTTTAACCGTAAACCAAACAGTCAATTACCTAATCAAGACAAGTTCAGTTAAGTCCAAATGAGATGTAACTGACTTGTAACTGACAAGGGGGCAAACCCAGCGCCTCACCGTGGTGTCCCAACGGTTCTGCATTCTTGGAATGCCGTGCATTGAGGTCCACTGTGCGCGGTCCCGCTACTGCAATGCTATCACCTTCGAAACAAGGCTTTTGGCTCTCGTTCCAATCATGAAAGCGATATCTTGATGGCTGGATTAGCCTACTGGGGGAACTGGGGTTAATGGTGACGTCATGCTAAGTCCACTTCTTAAAGGAAACCAACTCTTGATATGTTTTATACACAGAATTTCACATATTCTTTATTTTCTTGAAGAATGCATGTTTTCATTAATCTAATTCTAAATTTTTTTACAGAAAACACTCCTACTGATATCTTGAGTTTGGCTTAAGAAATTATGCCGATCTGAAGCAAAAATGAAACTGTTTAAAGGGAAAGTCCACCCCAGAAGTTTCACATTTCAAATTTATGGCGACATGAAACTGCAAGAAATCTCTACACGTTATTTCAACTAAAAACACCTCGCGTCATGTTGCTGTATGTTTCTTTTACTTAGTGTGGACATAAAATGCAGAAAAAAATGTCTTGTTGGTCAGCTGAAAATATCTTAAATCATGTTTCTAAGCATTTGTTTTACATACATGGCGCTCACACCCTGTCCTGTTTACTGGGGGAAGGAGGGAGAGACCTTATGTTTTTTTATGACCGAGCGTCCACACTATGTTCGAATCCCCCGCTATCCGGGGGACAAATCACGGCTGTCTGTGCGGTAGGTCACTGTGCATGTTGCATTTCGCGCATGCGCACTTATGATAAAAACATGTGCGAGATATTGAATTACGAGCCAAGGTCGCTTCCCCATCCAAAAACCCAACATGTTTGGGGGGGGGAGACGGGGAGAAGTTCCAGCGAGCGTCCGCACTATTCGTTTGCCGGGGGGGATAGTCTGAATGCGATAATGGTGTGAATATGAACATGCAAGAAATCTTGAAGTAGGTCACCACAAGAACGTCTTGTTTGATGTTTCCTTCAGCTGATGTGAAAGTGTGAGAAACCATGTGTCATACACAGGATATGAAAGTGATTTAAGATCCGCTGATATGTCCTAGCTTTTCTTTCCCCGGAAATGTTGAGAATAAAGAGTCAAAGGTGCCGTGTTTGGGGGGAAATGTGATGACATAAACATTTCGTGAAATGTTGCAGTGATCTCAATAGACCATTTATGTCTAAAAGATCATTAATGATCATAAACAATCTGCTTACAAGCAGAAAGCAGAAATATTCAGGGCTTTTGAGCCATTCTGGTTCACGGTAGATAGAAGTACAGATATACTAGTGCTCCAGTTTTTAGAGGTCATGGCAGGATGCAGGTCCTGAGAGCCTATAGAAATAACTAGGCCTTGAACATTAAAGTAGCCAATATATCTTTTATATACCGAACATTTGAAGAAGTCTATATAAGATAAGAGTCAAAGAATGTGCGACTTACCAGAAATAATGTTGATAAACTAAAAAATCAGAGATAAATCGAGATAGGAGATTGCTGGTCATCTTCTCAAGTAACCTATAAAATTTAACGATCATTTCCAAGAAAATACCTATTGAACTGTACAGAATGGAGATAAAATATGACTTAATCATTCATTAATTCTTTATTGCAAATCGAAGTTCAAATCAACCTTTTTTTCGATCATAGTCGTCAAGTTATTATTGTAGAGAGATTTTACAAGAACAGGGCTTTGTGTTAACAGGCATCTGGGCACTGTTTCATAAAACTTGTTATCAATAGCAAGTTGCAATAACTGGTATAAGCCACTGAAATCCTTGCATCTGATTGGCTGAGCACGAATTTGTCATAGAAATGTGGCAGTTGTTACTGATAACAAGTTTTCTGAAACAGGGCCCTGGTGATATATGTAGTATGCCTGAAGAAATCATTTAGAATGATGTTATTAAACGCAGAAATAGAATTCAATCAGACCAAAACAAAACAAACTTTATTGTTTTTGTTTTCAAAGATGCTTTCCTATTTATTCATTTTTTTTTCTTTTCCTTTTTATTTCACCTTCTCCAGATTGCGGACTGCATAACATCTGGGTGGCGTGAGGGATAAAGAGGGAGATTAGTCACAAATGTTTGGGGAAAAGTATGCGGGAGTGAGAGCCATAAAATAGTCTTCAGTTTTAAGAGGAATATCAACAAACTTCACAAGAATGGTCAGAACTAGATGATATCAACTCATTCCGAAGTTTCAGAGGCTGATACAGCAGTTGGCTATCAGAGAGTAGTTTTCATCTGACCAATCAAAAGGAGGCTACCAAGCAGAGGCTGAATGTGTGCTAGTGTGTAAACCAATCAGCAAGAGGCTATCATAGGAGACTGTAACTTCTGACCAATCACAGAGCAGTTCATTCAGTTATCCTTTTACATCTGTGGACTGAAATACTGTGCATGATATTTGAAGGTGCATTCCATACCGCTCTTGAAACTGTGATTTGAATATATTAAAAACTGACCAATCAGAGAAGCCAAAAAGTGAGCTTTGACCAATCAGATGAGAGTTGAAGCCTGATCTTTGCAATTTGAATCTTCTTAAGAGGACAGGGGAAGAGGACTAGCAACATGTCGACAACACCGTGTGGAACATTTGCAAAGATTGTACTATTTGTAGTCAATTTTGTCTTCTGGGTGAGTGGAAATTCAAGTTTTCCTGAGCAATTAAATGGTTGGGTTGATTGTGCTAAAAATACAGCTCAGAGTTTTGTACAAAATTGCAATATTCTTGCTAAAAATAAAAACCTCATTTATTCACTTAATAAAAATCCATTTGATTCATAAGCTGATTGACACACGAAAATTCAATAGTGAAGAAAAGTATTGGTAGAAAGAACCTTACGAAAGTTTGAGGAAAACGGGGGAAAAAAATAGATTAAGAGAGAAGTCAGATGGAAAAAGAAATATGGATTGTGAGAAAGATATTAAGAGAATGAAAATGACTAGATAATAGAAAAACAGCAGTATATGGCTAGTTTCTCTTTAATTACTTGTCACTACTTTGAAAATGCTCTATTCTTAAGTTACACATTAATATTCCTGAAATTCTACAAATGACAGCATGTCATCTCGCTTCCCTTTCATTATTGACCTCCTTCTCTGTTCTGCAGGCCCCCATACTAAATTTTGTGACAGAGAAAGGAGGGGGTGGGGGAGGAAGTGCCAGCTGGAATTATCTTTTAAAATTTATTTATTTATTTATCTATTTTTGTGTGTTTTGTTTATATGCTTATTTCTTTATTTATCTATTTATTTATTTAGTTATTTTTTTATTCATTCGTTTGTTTTTTTATGTTTATTTTTTATTTATTTAATCTTTTTTTTTTGGGGGGGGCTGTTTGCCTTTTGAAAATTTAGCGGCCCTGGGCCCTGTTTCATATAACTTGTTATCAATAACAAGTTGCAATAACTAGTATATGCTACTGAAATCCTTGCACCTGATTGGCTGAGAGCAAATTTGTCATAGAAACGTGGCAGTTGTTACTGATAACAATTTTTATGAAACGGGGGCCCAGTGACATTCCCAGGGCCTGCAGATACTGGATAGAGCTATTGCTTACTCAGTAATCACACCCTTCCCCCATTCCTTCTCCTTCAGCCACTACTTGTGAAGATTTTTGTTAACTTTATATGTCCATGTTTTCTTTCTTTCTTTCTTTCCTTTCCTTTCTTTCTTTCACTCCTTTTCATTCTTGTTTGCTTTCTGAGTGATTAGTTTTCTTGTATTAAGTGCTTTGTTTTGTTATATATTCAGCCATTGAGTAAATTATATATTTTATTTGTAAATTAACCTATTTCTATCTGTATCTACCTTTCTATCTATCTACATTTATTCATCTGTTTATCAGTCCATCTATGATCTACATGTATCTGTCTATCTGTCTATCTAGCGGATAAATTTGTCAAAAAATTACACCCAGGGGTCTACCCCACTTCCTGTTATCACAAACCATTGCTTCTGTTATTCTATCTTCACTTTTTTCTCCTTAGCATAGAAGTAGAGAAAAATAACGATCACATGATATCTTCAGAACTATAATGACTTCACACTGTATAGCAATCTCACTTGACTCACAGTTCAAGGAAATTATTAAAGATGATTATTTGATGTTGTTCAAAGCATTTTATTTCTTAAACATTTCAAAAGCAGAGTAGTATTGTTTTGTTGAAAGCTGGGTTTGATATTGTTTAGGAAATTGGTACAGTTATAAATTTATCTTATCTGATATCTGTCTGTCTATATGTCTATCATTATCTATCTGTATCTATCTAGTTACCTATCTTTTTTTGTTATCTATCTATCAATCTATCAGTCTACGGTATCTGTCTATTTATCTATTTTTCTATTCATGTATTTGTTTTATTTATGTATGTAGGTATTTATTTATTTATTCATTTACTTATTCCGTCCCTTTTCTCACTGCCAAACCTATCAGCTTACAGGCGTAGCAGTACTAGGTATCGGAATATGGGTCAGCGTGGACCGGGGTACTGCCGACTTCCTACAGCTCTTCGAGGATCCACTCTTCAAAATTTTGGGCTATTCCATGATCGGTATAGGGGGGTTCGTCACCCTGCTAGGTTTCATTGGATGTTTCGGAGCGTGTCACGAACACAAATGGATGGTGTGGTTGGTAAGTTTCTGACAGAAATGTCCACCGCCCCCCCTGTTTCATTACAGAAAAACCCAACAAAAACGATCGTTGCTCACCTCGGAAGGGGGGGGGGGGGAGATGTCATTTTAAAAGTCTAGAGGTTCATAGCACATTTGCAGGTATGACAGTTTATGATTCCAACCTACTTATCATTTTTGTGACTTCTGTTGGTACTCTGCTTGAAGGGGGGGGGGGTCATTTGACATGGAATGTGTGATTTCCACATATTGCAGATCTCAACTTGCATTTTATTACTTTTTGTCGTTTTAGACTTAGTCAATGAAAATTTGATGAATTATTGTGCAGTCACTTGACATTTGCTAATCAAGGAATACAAGTCAGAATTGAGCATAAATTGCATTTTTGTTTCTCCTAATTGCTTTTTAAAGAAGACTGACAGTGTAGGTTTTTTTTTTTGTCGTTTGATGTTGTTCAAAGCATTTTATTTCTTAAACATTTCAAATGCAGAGTAGTATTGTTTTGTTGAAAGCTGTCTTTGATATTGTTTAGGAAATTGGTACAGTTATAAATTTATCTTATCTGAGTTGTTTACATATGTATCACTTAGTTTACTTTGAAAGCAACCACCCTCATCCCCATGAGGAAAAAAAAATCTGATTTATTTTTACTCCATAGATGTCATCCATTATCAGGAGTTTGATTTATCTACAATGTGAACTTCCCTCATAAAATGTCCCCCTTTCGCAAAAAAATCTTTTTGAAAACAAAATTTGAGATATCCGTGACTTTCTGAAATGATGAGGCAGATGATTTCTCTGGAGTCTCGTGATGATGTGAGCAAAGCTCTGGTTTTTGTGTTTTATGTTTCAAAAAAAAAATATTCAGTAGTAAAAATGCACGTAGCCTTTAGTTTGGGCTAGGAAAATGCAGCATAGATGAATGAATCATCACCTGGCTTGAAGAAGGGTGTAAACAGTGCGCACACTGTACCTTTGACGTAGCACGCACTCGAGCTTACGCCCTTCTGCCAGCGGGGGGGGGGGGGATGTATAAAATCGCGCATGCACACGCGCACTTGTTAACGCCCTTCTGCCAGCCAGGCGACGAAATGCTAACCAGTATTCATACTTGTAGTTATTGATCATGTCATATTATAATGATGATAGTAATGGGGTTATTTAGATCATCAAAATGTAAAAAAAAAAAAAAAAAAAAAAAAAAAAAAACGAAAATAGAAGCAAGCGCAAGTACGAATGTTTTGGAAAATACAAAATGTTTGTCAATTCTTTCTTGTTTTCTATTTGAAGACACAATAGACAAATTTAGTTGGTTGGAGGAAAATCTCTGTTTTTACATGTTTGCTGTACATGTACATGTATATGGCAAGAGAATTTGATGCATGGTCAGGGAATTTTTGAAATCACTTGCACTTTTGACCAAACAGACACCATTTTTTCCAGTTTTTGTAAACATACACATTTACCGTTAGGTGTTTCATTTTTACTATTTTTTAAAATTCATTTATTTCTGATATATTTATAAAAGAGTGCCACATTTCACCGATAATGGTGGTCTTCCATGAGGCCCTATGTCACATTCCTAGATACTAGTATTTTTGTGAAATTTTGTCCACCATTACTGCCCTTCTTGGGAAGAAATCCAAGTTTTCTGTACATGTTTTCCTCTTTAATAATTTCCTTGAACTCTGAGTCAAGTGGGATTGCTATACAATGTGAAGTCATTATAGTTCTGATAATATCATGTGATCGTTATGTTTCTCTACTTCTATGCTAAGGAGAAAAAAGCGAAGATAGAATAACAGAAGCATTTTAATTTGGTTTTTGATAACAGGAAGTGGGGTAGACCCCTGGGTGTAATTTTTTGACAAATTTGTCCGCTAGATTTTGGCAAGAAGCAGGATAATGACCGCAAGATGATGAGATAAAAAGCTGCCTGGCAGATTTTAACCTATTGTGTAGGGGACGTCATAGGTGTAGAGTTTTATAGAATATTTCCCAGTTACTTCAGGAAATAAAAAAAGCAGTAAACACAGACGTAGCCAGGGAGCAACAGGGGCTGTCACGGTTCCCCATGTCCCAGGGGATGGATGGGGATTGGATGGGGATTGGACAGGAAAAAATTTTAAAAAATGGAAAGGGGGAACCCCTCCTTCATCGTTTTTAGCATTTGACCCTCCCCCTTCTGTCTTTTAACTGCCTGTTCAGACCAGGGAGTTCAGACACATAATGCATATCCCGAAACTTGATAAAGAAATTTTGATAAAGAATCATCGTATAGTGAAGAGTGTTCAGATACACATCCTGCACGCTAGAAAGTGTCTAGCAGTTTTCTACTGCTCATGTTGTTACGGCAAGGTCATGTCTCATTTCGCCTGTGCTCATGTTAAGCTCTGCCCAATTATACCTTTCTATGGTCACCATACGATTAACACACGTGGATCGTGATTCTTCAACGAGTTCTAGATGCTCAGGCCCTAGTTTCATTTTTACAAATTTCTTTATATGTCGTTTCATTAGTGAGCGTGCAGACACAGAAATTCATTGTATCTATACCGTTTGGTATTGCTATATGACAGATTTTTTGTGTTTGAACATGGGTTAATATCTGCATTGGGAAGACAAATTAAACATCCTTTCAGGTTATGTTGGATTGATGTACCTGTTCTAGGTTCCATGTTATTATCCCTTTGACTTTGACGCCTGAGATAACTCGGGCTAGGATCAATGGAAAATATGTGTTATACTGAATCAAGTCAGGCTCAGTGGGTTAAATTAGACACTCTTGACTAACCATTCAAGGCAAAAAAAAAAAAGGAAAAAAGAACAGAGAGAGAGAGAGAGAGAAATGAAGATAGAAGGAAGGAAAGAAAGAGGATGAAAGGAATGTGACAAGAAAAAGATACCCTCCTCCCACTATACCACTGATGAGAGTCATGTGACATCAACTCTTTTTTTTTCACTAGCACTTTTTGTGGTTAAATAATTGGAACACAGTTACTGTTTATTTCATAATCTTTTCGCACCGTCGACCTCTAGTGGGCCGTAATTGACAGGTCAGTGTCAAAGGTTAGAGTGTCGGTGTGTAAGAATGATGAGAAAGTTTATTTTGAATAAACATTAGGTATCAAGGTCAGGAAAAAATGGATACAATTTTCCCAGAAGAAAATTAGCTCTAAGAAAAAAAAAATGATGATATGTATTAAGACCTCAATTACATGCACATGTAACTCCCCCCACCCCTTTCCCTTTTCACATGTGTGTACAGCAATGTATTTGACTACACCCCTCCCCTACTGGTTTTAATAGATTTGCACAGTTCAGGGCCCCGTTTCATAAATGTAACTGCCACATTTCTATGACAAATTTGCTCTCAGCCAATCAGATGCAAGGATTTCAGTAGCTTTTAACAGTTACTGCAACTTGTTATAGATAACAAGTTTTATGAAACAGGGCCCAGACACATTAACCCATAGAGGATGATTTGATTTCAGTGTAACACACGTTTTCCATAGACCCTAGCCTGAGTTATCTTTGGTTTAGTGTTCAAAGGATTAAAAAACTCCAGTTCTTTGATGGTATTTCCTGTGGACATTATTGAAGAAGTTGCACTGTATTCAATACTGTGCAACTCAGGAAAATCCTTCTGATCTCCAAAAGAAATATAATCAAAAGAGGCCACCGTTTATAGGCAGACGTAGATGTCTTCTTAGTTCTGGCACTGTGCTTCGGCTGCCAAAATGTACTTGCAAGCTACGTGTCCTAAAACGGTAGATAATTGCATGAAGTCCCTGAGAAATCATTGGTCGATGACTCTGTAATGGATGTAGCAGGTTTTGGAGTCAAACCAGGGGGCTTTTCCATGGAAACGCCAAGTGATGCCATCCGCACATTAAGAGGGATGATGAGAAAAGCATGAATGATAGAGAAGAGGGCAGTACATCGTGTTAAAGTTCGTCTTCCAAAGGAGTGCGTTGCATACATCTTGAATATGGCTGAGTGTATCGTGTATCGTGTATCATTCAGTTACTTGTGACATAATGATTTTGGGTTTATTTTCAAAGTTGAAATTGGCAGCTTTTCAATCTTTTGGTCTCCTTGCTATAAATGTTTTTGGTTCTCTTTACTACTATATTACTTACCTTCATAAAATGCAATTTTGGAAATTTTGCAATCCATAATTTAATGAAAAGAGGTTTGTGAGTGAAGAGCTATATACATGTACACTGAGCTGCAGTTGCAGTCCAGATGCAGTGTTTTATATGCATTTTGATATGGCCTATAGTGCATGATGTGGCTTGATGATTTGGGGGTTTACTTGGGGTAGAGGAATTTGAACTTTTCAGTATTCTTGACACCCCCACTTTTCAATCAATCTAAAAATGTTGGCACGATGCGGCGTGTCATTTGTGGCTGTCATGTGTGTGAGTTATGTGTAAGCTGCGATTTTCAAAATCGTGCTATGTACCAAATTAAAAGGACTCCGTGACCTGAAAACATAAAGAATCTCGAAATTAATTTTTAGGAAGACCATTTTGATAGGAAACTCTGCACATCTTTTTTTTTTTTTTAAATGAGATTTGGAGAGAATTTAGCAAGCTATGAGTTTTGTAGTGTGTTTTGCACCATAGATAACTCCTCAAAGACACCAAGCAAGCAAATTAGCAAAAGTCCCTCTGAGGTAAGTGAAAGTTAAATTGGTTTCTTAAAGCAACAACTTACGGCTACTCAAAACCAGAGACCCTTAGAAACATTTAATCCTTTGTGGCTTCTTGTGAATTTCCTTAGTATGAATACAAATACATTTTAACAGATGTTACTCAAAAAATAAAACTCTCATTGATCAGAATAGAGCATGCTGGGAGCAAAAACGGGACAAAATCAGTAGTTTAGGACTGAGAGGGTGCTATTTCAAAATCCCCCCCCCCAAAAAAAGGAAGAGACAATAAATGTAGACGTACGATCATGGTTCTTGCCAGTACATTACACCCATGGTTCCATTACCATGCGTAAAGGGTTTCAGACAAGTAAGAACCATGTGTGAAATTGCTGCACTATGCGTGGCAGCAAGGGTAAAAAAATATTGGAGTATATATTATTCCTAACAATAATGATGAGTGTCACAGATTGTTTTGCTTTTTGGCAATGTATTTTTACTTTTATGCCATTAGTAGACAACTCCCTCTTACCAAGAAGTATTTTTCATCCTTTTACTATAGCATATACTGCCACCACACCTAACTTCAGGTGTTATTCCGTAAAACTTGCGAAACTTCCACACTTTGCGCAGAGTGGGAACCGTGTGTGGATTTTTTTTCTAGTGAGAACCCTGCGTACGATATTGGTCAGTATAGATTCTAGCAGAGGCCTTGGCATAAATTGCAGTTTTTAAGAAGGGAGGAGGTGGGAAAGGAAGGGGAAGGGGCAGTCTGAGGGAATCATTGTCCATCTTTTCCTTTCCTCCTCGTCCAGACGATGCCGTCATCTTCCCCTTCTAATTGTGCTCAGGAAGTCGGTGAGTAAATTTTTCACGCAGCTAAATTAGATCGCCGAAGCAACAGATGTGACCATTATGAAGCCATCATAGATTAAAGGCAGGGTATTGTATCGTCAAGAAAATGTAATGGATAATTTAAGGAAATTGCCTTTGACAACAAATTCCTGGGCATGTCCTTTTTTTGCATAATTTTGATACAATAAGGAGCTATTCTGGGCCCAGTAACATAAAAAAATACAATCAATCGTACGATTGATAATGGCAAACCGTAAATGGCTGTAAATGGCAAACCGCGTACTAAAGAGTTACAATTGATCGTACGAATGATTGTATCTTTTTATGGTACATCCCCCTGATGTGATAAAGTACCTTGCTTTGAATGTAAAGAGATCAATTAAGAAACAGATTTGTGAAAGTTTGAGTTAAAAATGATAAAAAATAACATTGTTGGAGAAGGAAATGTGAAATTGAGTGAGATCACTATGTGTATTCATCTTATGAAAATTTGCAGGCTGGGGGGGGGGGGTGGCATAAGGGTTGAAGACAGAGTGTATGAGGACTGACAAGTCAAACTTTGAGGTCTTGCCAATTCTTCTTTTAGATATGGATGCTGCAAATTGTCTTCTTTAATAGGGTGAAGCCAAAAAAGAAGACAGCAGTGTGACTGAAATTTATTGAGATTTTCAAAGATATTGCAGTAGCTCTGAATTGCAGCATCTTTCTCAGCAGAGGTGTATGTATACAATCATTGATAGGGGCACTGGCATCATATTTTTATTGGCGGGGGGGGGGGGGGGGGGGGAGGGGGGGGGGGGTTGCTAGGTGGAAAAAATCATCTTTAAGTACACTCTGACAACAAGGGGTGTGTTTATTGAGGGAAACAGAGGGCTAATAAGCGATCCAAGTTCCGAACTAGCTTACCCGTTACCCTCGATAAACATGACGGCGACTTGATTACTGAACTAGCATACCGGACTTGAGTTCCGCAAAAAAGGGGGATTTGATTACCCGCTGAACGAGATCGGCAACTCAAGTCGTGGCAATAAACACGACGCTACTTCGATCACGTTTCGTTTGGGAACTTCGGACTGCTGTTTCTGGGTCAGATAAAAAGTAATAAGCCCGCCAGATTTGACCTTTACTGCCGGGTCATCCTACAGCTGGACATGGGCTCGAGGGTATCGGGAACTCGGATCGTGACAATAAACACGCCATCCAGAAAAGCCACCCGGTGTGAGCGCGATATGTGTTCGTGACTCAAGTAACCATTCCTAATGTCTAGAAAACGAGTTCCCCCCCCCCCCCCCCCCCCCCCGATCAGACAGGCACCAGCTAGGTGCTAGTCCAGACTCACTAGAATGGAGTAAAATATTACCAGAATTTTAGTAAAGTTAACATAGGACCCCACAAGAACCAATACTACATGTATTTAGTCAAAGTTAATGCAATTCTCACAAAAATGACCCGATTCTAGTGAAATAGTTTGATTACACTGTATATCCCAAGGACATTTACTCTATTCTTGTCAAATTTGACTAGATTCTAGTGAAAATGACCAGAATTGTAGTAAGAATGAACAGTACTTTTAACTAGAATTCTGGTCATTTTCATTAGAATCAAGTCAAGTTAATATTGGTACCTGTATGATTGGATGAACTAGTCCAATTACTTTACTAGAATCTAGTCATCATTATTACTAGAACTGTATAAATTTTTTAATACTAGAAAAGGTACTAGTCAGTTAAATTTGACCATTCGTTTTTAGAGTATACCATAAATTTCACTTTGCTTAACCTTTTCTTTCTCTTCATTTCTCCTCTTTCCCCCTCTCTTCATGTTTTCTGTCATTTTATGGGGAAAGGGGGGGGGGGGGGTCCTTAACTCTTACAGTGCCGATGGCACGTATATGTGCCCAAGAGACTTTGCATTTTTAATCGACCATTACTCCACTTAAAATAATGGATATGGTCCTGAAAATATGTCAGAGTTAAGAGGATAAATATAGTGTTTAAAATATCTATCAGTCACTATATGCTACCATAGGATATTTTGTAGAAAACTGCAGATTTTGGAAAGGATCTTTTCTTATTTTAGCACAAAACATTAGCAAAGAAATGAGAAATGAAAACGGAAAGGTCAAGACGGAAGCTCATTTCTTTTTCCAAATAGTTTTCATGCAAGACATTGAATTAACGGAAATATTTGGCATCTTTTGAAAGGGTAATACATTTTCTACAACTTTTGTGTACAACTTATCTGCATAGAAATTACTGTTAAAGACTTACAGGTATTTGAAAAGCAAGCATTGTTCATGATTTGGTAGAATTTGGGAACAAGCAAAACCCCTTGGCAACATAAGAGTTAATGCAAACTTGATACATTTAGTGCTCTCAACAGAAAATATGAGATTGATTATGCTTGATTTACTACATATTGATAGAGATTTACTGTCACAAATAACACACAATAGAGATTTGTGTGCATTGATAACAATCAATAGAGATTTATTATCATTAATAACATGTCATTGAGATTTATGTTCGTTGATAATGTACTATGCACATTACTGATACACATATGGAGGCCTCATTGGATTTCTGTATCATTCTGCATATGAATTATATAAACACTGTGGATTGGTTGACTTGCTAGTCAATTTCATGGTAAGGTGCCCTTTTTGTGCTTGTTCATTTTTGGAAATATGAAAAAAAAAAAAGAATGAAGGGATTCATTTTATCAGGAGCAAAGTTATTCTGAAACTTCTAGACATGAATCTAAAAAGAACTGATGAAGAATTAATATTGCCAGAGATTCGTTTCATTGTGCAATACATACTGCACGTAAATCTTTACAGATTTATATTAAACATGAAGGGGCATCTACAAAATTTAGCTGAATATTGTCTTCTCTTTCTGTTCAAGTTTGGGTTATCAAACGTGTAAATAAGAAGTATGATAGCCTGAGAGGTATGCCAAATCCCTGACACCTTCAATATTTAGTTACGTGTAGTGTCTTCTGTAAGGTCTTGTCCATAGACATTTAATAAATTTACTAGACGAAAAGCAGCATGCGTGGATATCATTACGCGAATGGCATTAGGCCCCGCCTCTTTCGGATCATTTGCAGGGGCTGATAAGCACCCGTTATCGCCGTGATATCAATAACACTGTTGCATTATTCATATCCACTGCGCGTATCAGTTTTATGGTGAAGAAGTATGAGAGCCTGAGAGGTACACCAAATCCCCCACCCCTTCAATATTTAGTTACATGTAATGTCTTCTGTAAGGTCATGTCCATAGACATTTAATAAATTTACTAGACGAAAAGCAGCATGCGCAAACATCATTACGTGAATGGCATTAGGCCCCGCCTCTTTCGGATCATTTGAAGGGGCCGATAAGCACCCGTTATCGCCGTCATATCGATAACACTGTTGCATTATTCATATCCACTGCGCGTATCAGTTTTATTGTGACACTTTAATTTCATGCGCATTTGTTGCGCATTAGTTGCAGATTTATTGCCCATTTATTGTGCATTTAATGTGCATTAATTGCGCATGTGGTAAGCTGATGGGCATCATGTTTCAAAACGTGTACAAATGCACGCTACTTGTTGGAATCCTCTTACAAAATGAATTATTCATTCTTGATCATGAATATTGATGGTGCTTAGATCGGCCTTCTAATGAATTTGCACAAAATGGCAGGCCTGGTCTTGTCCCTCCCATAATTACATGTATGAGGGTCACCCACAATCTATCTGCTGCATATGGTGGCCCTGAAGTACGCTGGACCACAGGTCATGTGCGACGTGAATTTCGCATCCCAGGTCCTGAATTTCGCATCGCGGGTCGTGAATTTCATGACCTAGGACGCGAAGTTCACGACCCGCGATGCGAAATTCAGGACCTGGGATGCGAAATTCATGTCGCACATGACCTGTTGTCGAGTGTACTTCAGGGCCACCATACCTGCCCCCTGCCCCTGCCCCCTCTCTCTCTTGCTTTCACCCTCTATCATACATGCAAAAGTCCATAAAGGTACTATTGCACAGTAATGTCCTTATTGCTCTCTACAGTCACCACTAGAACTATCATACACTGTATTAGGACAAAATTATTCTACCGTTAAATAAAATATTACTTCATGTATAATTAATGTTTACTTCTAGATGTACAGTGCATGGAAAAGTGTATACTTGCTATGCGCTCATAGCCTTATTATTATGATTAGTAACCCTTTGCCTACTGGCACCGGATGGCCCCTTAAAAAGTCTATGGGAATTATAGGATGCAGTTATCAGTGGGTTAGATAAAACAGTGCTTGCAATCAAAATTTCGTACTCTCTGACTTCATTATTTTTCACCTCCATTCAGACCACCTAAATTCATGGTATTGGGCATGCACAAATTGTAGAGCTGCATATGTATGATGTACATTCAATTTTTTTTGTCGTCTGAACCTACTGAACATACATGTAGAATAGAATGTTTTGTAACAAAATGTCACATGTAGCAAAACTCATAGATTATTTCCCCGTTGCTTCAAACAAAATAATCAGCATCTTTGTAGGCTGAACATTATTGTAGGAAATTGTCTTGGCAGGATTTATCGTGTGTGCGCGCGCTGATACGACCAATCTGCTAGTGCTACTTGACCTTGATTTGAAATACATGTATACAGTGCCAGTTGACCTCGACTAAACTTCTTTCTTTATAACGATGTTTCTCAATACAGTATACACGCGTGTGAACCCCTTCAGCTACTATGATGTCTCTTTATACGTTTCTTTATACTTTTCTTTACATAACTTATGTATAATTTGCCTGTAGTCTGAACAGGCTACAAGATGGGATCTTAGGAAAGCCAAGTAAAATGAAACCAGTGAGAAAGGAAATGGGCCATATCCTGTCTGGATTAAGAAGACACTCATCTTTGATTACCCTCGGTGATTAGCAAAAAAAAATGAGGATTATATAATAATCATAAATCCGTTTCCATGAGATATATGTAACATATCCCCCTTGTGATGACAGAATGTGAAAGGGACCCAAGGGGGGCCTTAAATTTGGGGTGCTCATTATGGTACAGAATTCGGTCCAAACACTGGCTTGAAAACTGTATATTCTGCAGTTTAAAATTTTGTCTTCAAGAGAATATAAAATCTGTATATTCAAAATCATAATCAATATTCTTTTGATGTCATTCAACATGACTATCGCAGGATCTGTAATGAACAACTGTGATTGTGTGCACTTATGCTCAGAGTAATGATAATAATGATGATGATACATGTTATAAAAGTAGAGAAGATGATAAAGATAATGATAATGATAATAATAATAATAATAATAATAATAATGATAATGATATGATTATAATAGTGATAATGATGATGTTAATGATAATAGAAATAATAATGATAACAATACTCTGATGTTTCTAAGCGCTTTGCAGTAGTATCTTTTAATACATGTAGTAGACTGGTCTACTGGTGTTTTAGGCATCTTATCTTTATGGTGTTGTGCGAAAGAATGCGTCCGGAACGCAAAATGGAAAATTGTTGAAAGTCATAGTTTTTAAACAATGACTGATAATTTCACAAGTAAATTGATATACAATCTTTTTTTCGTACGATCTTTGCTAAAATTCTATTCCAGTATGTCAAAATAGACATTTTAATTTTTGCATTTTTGTATTTTGCGTTCCGGACGCGTTCTTTCGCATAACGACATATAGCTGAAACACCTTAGGGAAATGAATAAGTCTGTTCATCCATTGTGTGCCTAATTCAACAAATAGGCCCACAAATATGACTTATGGATTGATCTATAAAAGAGAAATAATGTTGATATTGGCTCTTCTGACAGGGTATGAATACTGCAAAGTGAAAATTGGAATAAAATTCACACAGCCCTTGGAAGTTTATTCCCCGAAATGATTCATAAATCAAACTCTACCAGTATATTTTGTCGCTCATAAAACTTGACAGAATATCAGAATTGCAACTGCTAAGATTTCCTTGTAATGATGTTTTTTGCATTAATCAGATTTGTTCTCCCATATTGATTTTAGTCCATCAGTACAAGACCAACATTTTCATTGTGATATTTGTGAATTTTTAGACAGGGCTCATACGGGTCAGGGAATTGGAAATTCTTTTTTCCAGAAGCAAAAAGTCAGGGAAAGTCAGGGAATTTCTCAATTTCTTCTGGAAAGTCATGGAAAATTATTTATTCAAGATATTTTTCATGTTAATAAATTCACGCTCTGGCCAGCCCTACATTCATTGCACTCAGATCAGCTTTGAAACTCTTCTAATCAGCGCGCTTTTTATGTAAGTTTTGCATCACATGTGATCGATGAGTCATGGAAATTTGCTTTTTCTGCCCTGGAAAGTCATGGAAAGTCATGGAATTTTGAAAATTTATAAGTGAATGAACCCTGTTTTAGAAGCAATCATCTCTGGAATACTAAATTTTTAGCAGAAGTGGATTATGCTAGCCTTGTTTTGTAGGCTATCTCTTTAAAAGCTGATAATTGTTTGACAATATTCAACAGTATTATTTTAAATGGTGAGGAGGGAAGGGGGCAGGGCTAAAAGATGAGGATGTTATCAAGGTAAGAGCAAGTGGAGGGATGGAGTGCTATCATGGTGTCAGGGTCAGTGAACCTTTTTAATAGCATAGGCGTTCATCGGGGGGGGGGGGGGGGGGGGGGGGAGGGGATGACAGGGGATACTTAATTCCCAAAACTTGTAAAGTGTGGGGACAAAATAGGGTATGCCCCCCCAAAAAAAAGAAAAGAATAAGCTGGTGACTTTTTTATGTGTGTGTGTGTGTGTGTGTGTATGTCCCCTCAATTTTCAGTTGTCATGCTTCCACCTACTTTTTTTTTTAGAAATCCCCCCCCCCTGCGCAAATGAATAAATGGATTGATGCCCCTGCTGGTAAGAAGGAAGAAGTTGACTGTAGTAAACAATGATGAATTTTATTTGTTGCTTAGACGTACAGATCTGCAGCCATTAATTGCTGACATGTGATTATCTGCAGATGATTGAAGGGTTTTAGAGTGATCTAATGGGCCAATGGATCAAGCTTAAATCTTGCATGCAATTCCCAGATATTGCTATTCCAGAAACTCATGCCTGGCCATTGACTCATTCTGGGCTGATCTTAACAGTGTTCAATATGAATAAAAAATGATTCAGGGATGATTTGGACTGCTTTATTAAAACAGTGTTCAATATGAATAAAAAATGATTCAGAGATGATTTTGACTGCTTTATTACAGCTATAAACAGATATCTGTTCTGAAGCTTTTTGTACCACCCCGTCCCCCAAAAATAGATTGGAAATGAATAATCAGTATCTGTAAATGGTCGTGTCAGGGCTAAAACGCCCCTGTTTTGTGCCCTGGAAAGCCCTCAACAAATGTGAAAACTTCTTAAGTGCTTTTAAAGGTAATAAGCAATAGTGGGAAAGGTGGCACTTTGAAATTTAATTACTTTGTAGGTGGAAAGAAAATTACTACGTGAACTGATGTAGAATGACTAATATCGAAGATAGTTGAGGTCTTTTTTGAAAAATATTTGTTTAGAAATGGCTGAAATATCAACAGAAGATACGTTGAGTTATCAGTGGGGGCCCGCGTCGAAAATTCACACATGTGTAAACAGTGTGTGTGAACCGCCATGTGCCGTTGAGCCGAGAGCATCGGGGTAGGTGGTCCGTAGTGAGGGTATAAGGTAACGGTTGATATACGATCATTTGAATTATTTTACTGAAAATCACCGGAAATCGTGAATAGAATACTAGATGATCTCACTCATGCATCTTTTCATGCAAGCCAAATAATATGAGACTATATTTTAGCAGTTTCATGCCAACTTCCATTTTGCTACCACTACTTTTTATTGCCTTTAATGAACTATCTTATATCCTTTTGAAAATGAAAAATCCTTGGAAGGCTACCACTTTGTTTATACTTGTATCATGTTACTTTCAGATGTCATATTTTGAATATAGATTTGATAAAATGTATTTTGTTTGTTTTCTCTCTTATTTGACAGTATTTTCTAATTGTGCTGTTGCTGTTACTAGCTGAGGTCGTTTCAACATCTTTATTATTTGCATTTAGAACAGAGGTGAGTGTACAGTGTCTGTTTATCTGCCTTTTTATCTCTATCTCTCTCTCTCTCTCTCTCTCTCTCTCCTTCTTGCTCTCTCTTGCTCTTTCACTCTCTAGCTCCTTCTCTCTCCATTTGTCTGGGTCTGTCTGTCTCTCACCCTCTCATTCTCTCTGTCTATCTGTCTCTATGTCCATCTATCAGTGTCTCTTCTTTCTCCCTCTTTCTCTGTCTGTCTCTCTCCCTTTCTCACTGTCTGTCTGTCTGTCTGTCTGTCTATCTGTCTCTCTCTCTCTCTCTCTGTATTGTCTCTCTCCCACTCTTTCTCTCTCTCTCTATTTGTCTATCTGTCTCTTTCTCTGATCTTTGTCTGCCACTATCAAACATGACATCCTTTTTTTGCACAAGTGTTCTTTACTTTTCTCCATGTTTCTGGACGAGGTAGGCCTACATCATAGATGAAGGAAGTGTGTAACAGGAGAAGATAATGATATTGCAGTCATGGGGGGGGGGGGGGGGGGATGGGGAAGGAGGGAGAGAGGGAGGGGTAGAGGGAGGAAGATGGGGTGGAGACAGATTGTTATGGGTAAAGGGGTACAAGGATGGGGATCAGTCAATTAAATAAAAATCAAGGAGACAAGCCTGTCAGTTTCTGTAGATATTGGGTCATAACAGAAAATAAATCAGAATTCTGTTGGGGGGAGGGATGGGTTGTTAGGGGTAAGGGGTAAGAGGATGCGGATCAGTCAATTTAGCAAAGACAAGAAGACAAGCCTTTCAGTTGTCGGTAATCCCATCGGCCTATCCTGAAAATCCTATTAGCTGGCTGGAGAAGCAAATCTTGGGCTCTTGCCCGAATCCCCAGGGAAATAACTCTGATTGTGGCTGATATGTTGCACATGATTGTGCACTGTCAGCACTTAGTTACATTGTAATTCAAAGGGGGGAGTTAGCCTTTGTACAGCATTGTGTGTCTTCATATACATGTACATATAGGTCTATATCCTGTAGGTTATTTGATTTGATCGGTTGGTTGATGAGAGATTTAGGTCATCGTAAAAAACATTTGAAAAGCTTTCATTGCATGTGTTTGCTTATAGAAATTAAAGTTGTATATTTTCTGTCATTTCAAAACTAATTTTCATAGATTTGCAAGAGGCTTTGAACACAAGAGAGAAACGGGAAGAGAGGAAGATAGAGAGAGGGGTAGAGAGAGAGAAGAGAAATAATCTCCTCAACCCATTTGCTACTGCAGCCTGGTTGCCCCTGTTTTTATTCTGTGGGAATGAAAGAATTCAGAAGCTAACAGGTTAAATGGGGAAAGTGAAGAGATTAGATTAAATAATATTACAAAAATGAAGATGGAGAAAAATGAAATAATTGCTGAAGGGTGCAGATAAGTCAATATTTCTTTACCATTATTTGAAGAGTTTGTTTAAAAAAAACCAATCATATATTCCTTTTTGTAACTATAATGAGATATTTGCAGTTGAATTTGCTAAAATATATAAAAAGAATAATAAGAAAATATATAAAAAGAATAATAAGAAAATATATAAGATAGATCATAATTCCAAACATTTTCCTTGATATATAATGTGTGAGGTATCAAGTGTAAGGCAATTCTTGGTTTCATACAAGAAAGTCACTATGAACATGACAGACAAAGAAAGTGGACAAAATAAACAACCCCTCATTCTACCCTACACAATGGTTCTGGTAGTCAAAAGAACATCCCTTCACTGCTATTGTCTAAAATATGTGGAACAGGTGTCACATGCATATTCACCTGGAACTACATGATTAAACATAATAGCTGTGAAGGGATGTTCTTTTGACTACCAGAACCATTGTGAAGAGTAGAATGAGAGGTTGTTTATTTTGTCCGCTTTCTTTGTCCGCCATGTTCATAGTGAGTGTTACTTTGAAAATGTGAAAAATGGCCTTTATTGTTTTTTTTACAGTCAAACTCTTCATTTCTTTTCCATTCTTTTGCTGTGAACATTTCTTACATAGCAGCTGATGATGATATTATCTTAACCCATTGCTTACTGGAACCGGGTGGTCCCTGTACAAAATCTATGGGGACTGTAAGAATTCAGTAGTTGATGGGTTAATGTCTTTCCCCCGTTTTTATTTTATGCAGGTTGAAACCTTTGTGAATACAAAGTTAGGATCGACGATAAAGACGCAATATGGTGAAGAAAATCGAGAGGGGACGACAACAGCAATCAATACCATGCAAAGGATGGTAGGTAACATCATATCCAGACAACCCCCCTCCCCTCCCCCTCCGGATAATTACTCCCCAGACAACTACCTGCATGAGGGGGTAAGGGCATACATGTCCAGGGGTAGTTGTCCAGAGTGGAAATGTCCAGGGGGTAATTGTCCAGGGTGTAAATGTCCAGAGGGTAATTGTCCAGGGGTAATTGTCCAGGGGTAATTGTCCAGGGTGTAAATGTCCAGAGGGTAATTGTCCAGGGGTAATTGTCCAGGGTGTGAATGTCCAGAGGGTAATTGTCCAGGGGTAATTGTCCAGGGTGTACATGTCCAGGGAGGAATTGTCCATGGTGTAAATGTCCAGGGTGCCATTGCAGAAAACTTGCTATTATAGTAACTTTGGCATCAATGGTAACTTTCATGGAAGTACTGGAGTTTGATTGGCTGTTGAGCAACAGTGTGAAGGAAATTATCTACTTTTTTTGTAGTGAATCAGGTTATCCAGGTATTTGGTGGTTTCTCAATCATCATTCTAAAAGTTCACAAAATACATGAAATTTTGAAAGGATCTAAATTTCCCTTTAAACCCACATTCACTTGTTCCAGTAGACCGTCAGGAAACGCGATCGTGCCAAAAAGCTTAGTACACCCAGTAAATCGATATTCCCTAAATAATCCAAAGATCGGAAGTTCTGTACTTCATTTCTCCCCCTCTTTGGACACCTAGTCTCTTTGGAAATCCATACTGGCATTTAGTTTCACTAATGGAGTCA
Source organism: Echinometra lucunter (assembly GCA_029962745.1). Classification (NCBI taxonomy): domain Eukaryota; kingdom Metazoa; phylum Echinodermata; class Echinoidea; order Camarodonta; family Echinometridae; genus Echinometra; species Echinometra lucunter. Next base: position 17,298,854 of record CM057163.1, read on the forward strand.
TCTTACAAAGGAACTGTAGCTAGAAGGACTGCAGAAGTTCAGATTTGTCTTTGCTGATTAAAGTGAAAAATTGAGGACGTTGTCCTACTCAAAACCCCTGAAACCAACCATAATTTGCTATGAAAAACTGTAAGTTAGACGCAAACCGCGGTTATATTAGGTTTCGTCTCGAGGGACAATAAACTAAGAGGACCGTTTGCATGAATTGAAACATACCGTTACCTGCCTTCTGCCGCGTGATACGCCAATATACACAGTGCGGTCCTTGAGTCATGCACGCATGCGCACTCCTTACGTCTGGTCTGTGCAACCGACCCTCGTATATTTTCAAACATCAGTACATATTTCTAATATGTAAAAATACTTCCTGTGGATATTATACTCTGAAAATTCCAGACAGGTATTTTTACACTATAACCTAAATGTTTATCCCATTTTCAAGTAACAAAATGAGATTTTTAAAAATCAAACAATGTTAACCAATGTCTGTAATCTTGAATTTTTATCTGACCGCCCAAGAAAACTTTGTCTTAAATTGTTCACCCAAATTTGAAATCCCGGTCATAAACTCAACTGTCTCTTACCTGCTAAGGAAAGTAGATATTAAACTCCCTGAGAAATAGAAAAGAGCTTTGCTTGCCTGAATGTAAGACTAACAGATATAAGAATAGTTTCATACCTTGGTGTTTGTTTAATTTACTATAGTATTTTTTTTTGTATCTTACACGGAAGTATAGACTTTTTACATAACTGGTGCATCAATTATATCACAATTTACTATACAAAAATTTCCTGATATGTTTGATATGTATTTTGATTACTGTGAAATTCAGAGTTCTACTATATTATTTTACATTTGTTCCTATGTCGTCCACTCTCTAGGTGTTTTAAATATCAATCTTTGTAATACCGATGAAGCCGTGCCATCCTTGTTAAATGTACATGTGCTGCTTGACATATTTTCCAGAGATAAAAATGGCTCCTGGCTTTAACCCATTCATGACAGGTATTATTCAAAACTTAATTTGATTAGCTTTTATTCTTCAAATTGGCAACACCAACATTTTTTATTATTGTTACATTTTTCTTATAAAACGTCATGTATCTGAAATGAATAGAAATTGACAGAAATTATGATGAAAAGTCAAATAGTTGCCAATTTGCCAGGGAAAATGGTGATTTTAAACTTTCTATCACATTGCCAATTTAAGGATTTTAATGCTTATTTTCCTTTAAAAATTTTCAGCATCAAACAACGAATATTGATGCAACCAAAATGGGCACAGTTTTGTGTAGAATTTTTTGCTCTTTCTGCTCATGTATTTGGTATGATTTTTAGGGCTTTGCATTAAAAGATATTAGACCAAACCACAAAATGTGGACCTCTGTCACAAATGGGTTAATTAGTCATGTTATAGGTTAAAGGTTGGCAGCCGTGGATCAGGATTTGGAAATAGAGGGGGCGCAAACAGCAAATTTGAAATTAGTGAAGATGCAGACCACAATTTTCTTTAGATACCTGTATACTGGTAGCTATATGAACATGTATGTTCAATGTGTGATTCTAAAAAATTGGAGGGGGTGCGCGCCTCTGGTGCCCCAGCCTTGATTATTAAGATTACAGTTAGGTATGATTGTTCCAAGGTTGATGCGCAGTAAAACGGTTCTGCTAAAAATTGGCACAAAGCTATTGGAGCATGTGTTGTAGCACTGTTTGTGCATGTGGTGTTTGTACGGCAGGTGGTTCACAAGGTAGATTTGCCAGTAAGACATGTACAGTTCTGTTTATACGCATTTTAACTCATTCGTGACAGGAATTATTTAAAGCCTAATTTGATCAGCTTTTATTCTTCAAATTGGCAACACCAACATTCTTATTTTATTGCTACGTTTTTCTTATAAAACGTCATGTATCTGAAATGAATATAAATTGACAGAAATTATGATGAGAAGTCAAATTTGCCAATTTGCAGTGTAAAACAGTGATTTCAAACCTATCACATTGCCAATTTAAGGATTTTAATGCTTATTTTACTTTTAAAAATTTTCAGCATCAAACAACGAATATTGACGCAACCAAAATGGGCAGAGTATGTGTAGAATTTTTTGCTCTTTCTGCTCATGTATTTGGTATGATTTTTAGGGCTTTGCATCAAAAGATATTAGGCCAAACCACAAAATGTGGACCTCTGTCACGAATGGGTTAACAAAAGACAGTAGACTTTTGTTCCCAAATTCACTCTATCAACAGTCCATGATGTTCAGGAAAGGAATTCAGTGATCTGTTTTTCATGCTTAAATACAAAGAACTGAGATAAGTCTGGCTAAGGTCTCTGAGAAATGCATGTTATACCAAATCAAATGCTGATCAGCCTGTTAACAGGGAACTTAGGTCTATTCGGAAAGTCTTGGTAATAACATGAAGGAAATCAGATCATATCATCCTGTGTTCTTCAAACATTTTCAGAAAGAAATCATTCTAGGGCCCTGCATCAAGTTTTGATTATTCACCTGGCGAGTGATGTTTTGATCAACACTTGACTCGAGTACACACATATATCAAGTACCCGCTTCCTTAATTAGGGGAAAATTATCTCCCTGAAATAACAAAACATGATCGAATTTCATTATTCTTTTGTTCTGCTTTGCGATGATTCATTGTTTGATTGAGAGCTTGAAATTTTGATATATATTCCAAAAAGTGCAACATGATTTTGAAAACAATTGGAGAATAAGTGGAATCGAAAGTCCACAATGTCTCCTACTTAACATTGTTCTAGCCAGGTTTGGGAAGTCCTCAAGAAACTCTTTGTGAAGTTTCTTTATGTTTCGATGATAAATAGCAAGATACTACCAAAACTAAGATGTGCTGTGAAGGTTTTCCTCCTCAAATGAAACATCGAGCAAATGAAAAGAAAAAAAAAGAAGGACGTTTAGATTCCTGGGCCTGTAAAATCTCTGAATTTGTGGACATGAACATGTTTCACGTACTGACGGCACACATATAGAATGCGTTAGGGTTCTGTAGATGCAGCAACGATAACGAAGCGCCGTTATTGTTGGAGACAAGAATAAGTGGAATCAAAAGTGATTTTAAAAACAATTGGAGAATAAGTGGAATCGAAAGTCCACAATGTCTTCTACTTTGCATTGTTCTAGCCAGGTTTGGTAAGCCCTCAAGAAACTCTTTGTGAAGTTTCTTTATGTTTTGATGATAAATAGCAAGATACTAACAAAACTAAGATGTGCTGTGAAGGTTTTCCTCCTCAAATGAAATATCGAACAAATGAAAAGAAAAAAAAAAAGAGAAGGACATTTAGATTCTTGAGCCTGTAAAATCTCTGAATTTGTGGACATGTACATGTTTCACGTACTGACGGCACAAATATAGAATGTGTTAGGGTTCTGTTAATGCAGCAAAGATAACGAAGCGCCGGTATTGTTGGAGACAAGAATAAGTGGAATCAAAAGTGATTTTGAAAACAATTGGAGAATAAGTGGAATCGAAAGTCCACAATGTCTTCTACTTAGCATTTTTCTAGCCAGGTTTGGGAAGCCCTCAAGAAACTCTTTGTGAAGTTTCTTTATGTTTTGATGATAAATAGCAAGATACTAACAAAACTAAGATGTGCTGTGAAGTTTTTCCTTCTCAAATGAAATATCGAGCAAATGAAGAGAGAAAAAAAAAAGAGAAGGACGTTTAGATTCCTGGGCCTGTAAAATCTCTGAATTTGTGGGGTAACATGTTTTACGTACTGACGGCACACATATAGAATGCGTTAGGGTTCTGTAGACGCAGCAAAGATAACGAAGCGCCGTTATTGTTGTACCGAGAGCATTCAAGGTTGACGAGCCCTAGCGTGCCGGAGCTGAGTTGGTGAATTACCACTTGGTCTAATCCCAGTTTGTCTATGCCATTTGATCTTATTCCACATGGTCTAATCCCATTTCGTCTACAACCAATTCATCTAATAAAAATTTGGTCTGATTTGATACCGCTTGGCCAATCTACCATGTCATCTAATTTCAAGTTAGGCTATGCCCATTTCATCTAATACCCACTTGGTCTAACACTACTTGGTCTGTCTGATTAGACGAACTAGCAATAGACCAAGTGGCAATTAGACCATCGGACCAAACAGCAATTAGACCACATTGATAGTAGACCAAATGGGTATAGCTATAGTGGTGTTAGACGATCTAGGAATCAGACCAACTGGTATTAGACCAAGTGGCTATGAATGGCAGAGTTTAGCCCTATATTGAGTTTATTTCACAGTATTACGGTACACTAGATTTCACAGGAACTCTTGACTGGAATATCACATGATCTCACAGATTTATCTTTTTTACAAGGGAGATCTTTTCAGCTTCTTACCATTTTTTTTTGCTACCCAAGCTGTAAATGAGCTTTAACCCATTCGTGACAGGAATTATTTAAAGCCTAATTTGATCAGCTTTTATTCTTCAAATTGGCAACACCAACATTTTTATTTTATTGTTACATTTTTCTTATAAAATGTCATGTATCGGAAATGAATATAAATTGACAGAAATTATGATGAGAAGTCAAAAAGTTGCCAATTTGCAGGGGAAGACAGTGATTTTAATCTGTCTATCACATTGCCAATTTAAGGATTTTAATGCTTATTTTCCTTTAAAAAATTTTCAGCATCAAACAACGAAAAGTGATGCAACCAAAATGGGCACAATTTGTGTAGAATTTTTTGCTCTTTCTGCTCATGTATTTGGTATGATTTTTAGGGCTTTGCATCAAAAGATATTAGACCAAACCACAAAATGTGGACCTCTGTAATGAATGGGTTAATGTTGTCTCTCCTATTGCATCTTAAACTCCTCTACTTTAGTCTCCGTTGTTTATCTCAACTGTTCTTCTGTAGACGCTAGCACATTGGCATTGGCAAATCGGTTGTATGACAAATGCTCCGTCTCTCTTGTACGCTAACCAAAAAACGTGAATTTAACCCTGGACCGTACGCTATACAAATCCTTTAAACCCAAACCCTATCACAACCCTACTGCAATCCTTACCCAAATGTCTGAATTAACGAAAGAGGTTTAAACCTCTGCTGTGAACTAAAATAAGCATAAGTAAGCGTATGTCAGTATATTAACCCATAGAGGAGGAGATGCTTTTGCAGTATCGGTTGGTCCAGAATGTTGGACAGTACATATCATACATGAGCAGAAAGAGAAAAATTCACTGAAAATTTGAGCCCATTCCTAATGGCGTATGGTGTGGCGTTCTCGAATTAGAACATTTTAATTGTAAGTAATCATTTAACTCTTTAAATTGGCAATGCATTGAATAAAACATAACCACTGTTTCTGTGTTCAAATTGGCAATTTCTGATTAAATTTTACCATTTTAATTCATTTGGGTTCATGTTATATCCATATTTGTTTTGTTCAAGCTATGCAAGCATGGGAAAAAATTAATTTTTGTTGCCAATTTGAGGATTGAAGATGATTAATTTAGACCTCAAGAAAGCTCAGTACTGCTATGGGTTAAAGCACATTACACTCCCCCCATAGGATGAGAGGACATGCACGTACTGCACATATGGAGGTTGAAATCGTGGTGTGATTGTAAACCTCTTTTGTGAATTCGGGCCTCTCTGTGTATTTTCGACGAATTAGAACTCGGAATATATCCCGGACTACCATGCAAATCACGGGTTCTTGCTTTTACCGAACCTTTGATATTATCATCCAAATTCATCTCTTTTTTCTTCCTCAGCTGCTTTGCTGCGGCAACCATAACTTCACAGACTGGCAGGAGAGCCAGTGGTATGAGAGAGAGAACCCCGAAAACTCTACGCAGATTACGATTTACGTTCCGCAGTCCTGCTGCATCAACAATGGAGAAACGCTGAGAAATCGAGCAGAGTGTCAAGAATCACCAGATGATGTCAACACAGAGAGGCATTCCGAGGTTAGCGAAATATACATGTAATTTACCGTGGGAGGCGGTAAAAATGTAAATATATAGTGTAAATACTGATGCCCCGGGAGGACGAGAGGGGGGGGGGCAGTCACTATAGTGCCTGTACTCACGTGTGACCACAGGTTTTCCCAAACCACCCTATGTCATGGTCAAAATCACCCCCTTTCAGTTTATTCAAGACTCTTCTAAAAAAACTACTCCTCTAAACGAGTTTAAAATCCTTGAACATCCACCAAGCAAATACAAGGCTACACTAAGTGCAGATCAAGGATGGGGTGAAGGGTACCCTCAACACGTAATAACTTTCTGAAAAAAAAAGACCGTAGGTACCCTTTTTCCTGATTTTTAGCATGATTTTTTTGAACTTGCATGTACAATATCATTGAAAGAAAAACTACCCTTCCCCCAACAGTTACCCTCTAAGAATGATTTATCCTAAGACAACCCCAATAGTTATCCCAGAAATTCCCCCCCCCCCCCACCCTGCATAAGTAGCCTCAGGGGACACTTGTCCAGGAGATAAGTGTCCAGGAATTTTACAGTATGTGTATACATGTATGATCAATATTCTCATAATTGCTTCTGTGATGACATTATTTTATGGCATTGATAATGCAGTGATTTGTGGCATTAAAGTGATTACACAATGGTAATTTTTTTTTGATATATGATCGAGAATAGAATTCTAAGAACAGTAACATTAACAATTTGATGATGTTCAACCGAAATCAATGCATTTTGGCTAATTTTCTCATAAAGAGTTGACAAAAAAATTTGAGTATGAGGTATGACGTAAAAGTGGGTACCCAGCTTCGCGCATTGCAGTTGTGCTGCACGCTAGACTGTACAATATGTATTATACCTTCCACGCATTTTGCTAGAATTGCGCGACAAGTCATTTTGACGTCAAAGAGGGTACCTGATTGAAACTGGGTCACAGCTGAGGGGTCAAAAATATCCTGAAATCTTACCCCATTTGGGGGTTTCCTTGGCAACACGACTTTCAAAAACACTTTTAGGCAGATGATTTTCTGCTGATAAAATCATGCTCTTTTAAATGAACTAACATTGTTTCAGCATTGGGTACCCCCTTTAAAGACATTGATTAACATTGTTATGATATTGAAAAATCTTGTTTTGTTACTTGAAAATGAGATAAACATAAGGGTTATAGTGTAAAATTACCAGTCTGAAAGTTTCAAATTATAATATCCACAGGAAGTATTTTTAAATATCAAAAATGTGAACCAATGTTTGAAAAATATACGAGGGTCGGTTGCACAGAATAGACATAAGGAGTGCGCATGCGCGTATGACTTACCTTACCGTACTGTGTGTATTGGCGTATCACGAGGCGGGAGGCACATAACAGCATTTTAAAATTCAAGCAAAGTGGTCCTCTTAGTGATTGTCTCGTGAGACGAAGGATAATAAAATCCATTTGCGTCTAACTTACAGTTTTCTCACTCCAAATTATGGTTGGTTTTAGGGTTTTTGAGTACAAATACAAGTACTCATACACATGTTTCATCTCAGTTTGAGAATTTTTTAAATCAGCTACTCACAAAGTTAGCCAATGTCTTTAAGGTAAATTTCATTATGTAAATAATTGTTTTTGTTGTCTTTCATTTCTTTTCTTCCAGGGCTGTTTCCATGCTCTATACTCCAAGTTACTAGATTATATCTGGGTGGTAGGAGGTATAGGTATAGGCGTAGCAGTGTTACAGGTGAGTTCTTCTCTGTCATACAACAAGATGACAGTCATGCTGCTTTAACCCATAGCAGTACAGAGCTTTTTTGAGGTCCAACTTAATCATCTTCAGTCCTCAAATTGGCAATACAAATTATTTTTTCCACGTTTACATAGCTTGAAAAAAAAGAAATATGGATATAACATAAACCAAAATGAAATATAATTGTAAAATTGAATCAGAAGTATCCAATTTGAACACAGAAATAGTGATTATATATTATTCACTGCGTTGCCAATTCTAAAGACTGTAATGATTAGTTACACTTAAACTGCTCTAATTCGAGAACGCCACACCATACAGCGATGGAAATGGGCTCAAATTTGTCAGTGCATTTTTCTCTTTCTGCTCATGTATGATATGTACTGCCCAACATTCTGAACCAGCAGATACTGCAAAAACGTCTCCTAAGGGTGACACTGTACCTCTATGGGTTAAAATCTGCGTGGCGTGACGTCTAGAGGGGCTGTTCAGAATTACAGATGGAGTGATTCCTCGCCGCCATGTTGATCGTGAAGATTGACGATTAGAGCCTTTAAACTTATAAAATGCCAAAATATCTGATGAAAATTAAGACCTAAGTTACCTAAAAAAGATTTCACAATGCATTGCCAGACGTGTGAGAACAGACCTCAAAGACATAGTTGCTGAACGAACCAAACAAAACTGCGGTCTACATCGTCAATCTTTTGGATTTCTGGAAAAATGGCAAATGCGTATGCACACCTCTAGCCAAACCTATTCTTTAGTCTAACCTTTTTTGGTAACATGTCTGTCCATTCGTGCTTGTAATTCTGAATAGCGCCCTCTGAATGTTGTGCTGCAAAGACTAAGCTCTTGTAGAGTTATGGTAACAATTTCTGGAGGAGAAGCTTTACAATATCTAAATTTGGCAACTATCCTCACATTTCTCCTCTGAATTCTGAATTCCACTTCAGATATGAACAGAGCTAGAAAATTTAAACTTTTTCCTCCTAAAATACTGTGATCTCAAAATTGATGGAGGACTGTATGGCTTTACTGAGTAAAGGCTGAAATACAGACTTAGATTTATGAGAACACAGCTGGAACAGTAAAGCAGCTTTATAGCCCTCAGTTACAAAATTATTTTTGACAATATATCTACAATAATTACCTTGCCTGCAAAGCAGAGCAAGACCATAGGCATCACTGTTTCTGTTAGTGGCGGCGACTGTCATTACATTTTTTAAATGCTTAAAACTACCCTCAAAAGATGGTTTCAGTGTTTATAATACTACTACTAATATAGTGGGTTCTTGTATAGCGCTTAGTCTGTCAGAATTGACACTTTTGACGCTCCGCTGTTATAACCCAGGCTTTAGCATGGCTGCCATTAAGGCGCTTTAGCATTTCAAGGAAATTCTTCCTACCGGGTACCCATTTACTACACCTGGGTTGAGAGTGGCAGTTGTAGATTAATGTCTTGCCAAAAAACATCGGTGCCCCGGGGGGACTTGAACCGCCAACCTTATGATCTACAGTTGGGCGACAGGCGTATCTACTAGACCACGACACCTCTACCTTGCCATTTATCTTGCCATTTATGACCTTCTAGTGCTTTTTTTATCTTTTGAATTTTGCAGGGGATCCTAAAATTTTGTGAATAACACCTTTAAAGGGGCTAAAGTGAAAATTTTCTCTTTTTTCTCTTTTTTCTTTACCAGGTATTACTATTGGTATTAGCGGTGGTACTTTTACGGAATGTCCTAGATGATGATGATTACGAAGACTAATTCAACACATCGAACATATCTCCAGCGATTTTTCTTCAGCCTCTTGAAGACTTTTTTCCCACGACTCTTTAATATTGCTTTCACATCAAGGTACGGTCGCTGCAACCGTACCCAGCGACCGATCGGACGTGCTTTCACACCTCCGTCAAAATTTGGTCAGGCCCAGAGCGATCGGTCGCTGTATAGCTGACCTAGCCGGAAGCGGAAGTAGAGATAGTGCGTAGGCATGTATGGGGGGTCATTGCATTTCGATCGGTCGCTGAGTACGATGTGCTTTCACATCTAGCTTGCATCGGTCGCGTTCGCTCGCTGAAGTACCTCACCGACCGTACTCAGCGACCGATGGTTTTTGACCAAAACGATCGGTCGCAGCGACCGATGAAATGCTTTCACATTATGATTTCATCGGTCACAGCGACCGTACCTTGGTGTGAAAGCAGTATAAGAAAGGGTTTTAAATCAAGCATTTAGATGTTTTGTTGTTTGATAGGCAGATTATTTACTGGAAATATAATATCATGATGTTGTATGCTTGGAAGAAGTACATGAGTAAAAGCATTAGTTAGATTTAATTGTATTAGATTTGTTATGTCCATATAAGGATTAAGAAATAGAAAGAGATGTTCGAACAAATCTATGTTGATGGTCTGTTCTATCTGCCCACTAAGAAGGTTTAAGGCATGATCATTGCTAGTAAACCAGTCGACCTATGGCTGTAAGTCCTATTTGAGGGAATCGGTAGCGAGGATCAACGCCTTACCAAAGAGCACCAGGGTATCTCCTTGGGTTTTGAACCCTGGATCTCCTGGCTAAGAGGCCCCTGCTGTACCACTGAGCCACCATGCCTTCTTAAAAATACTAGATGCTGTACTGACAGGAATGTGCAGTGGATGTAGTGTAAGAAAGATTCACACTCTCAATGCAATTTTCTCAATAGTATACACTTTGTGGTTGAGTATCTGGTTTGCATCCCTTTGCCTGGCACACGGCTGTTCATATGTCATGCCTAAATACATGTATATGGAGTGTTTGGTGACAAGAAATCAAAAGGGCCTGGACTAAGGCTATTTAGGTTGAACAGAATAAATCTATAGATTGAGTTGGTGATAACATTTTTTCTTGTAAATTTCAAGAGATTAGGCGAGGAGGCAGCAATAAAAAAGGCAAATTATTGTCTGGTAGTGAAAAAATGCTCTACAGGCTGAATTAGAAGAGGCTGATATGATATGGCAGTTTAAGATTTTTTTATGTATAGATGCGAATCCCTGCCATGACCTAAAAAGGAAAATTATGAGATGAATCTAAAATATAATTTTCTCACCAATTATGGAACTTGCAGAATTGATGCATTCTGATCTGTAATTATAATAAATTTGCGTTTTCATTGGCAGGACATCATCCATGAATCCAATTCTTGCTGTATAAAGTTTTTTGCCAAAGTTATAATGGGAAGAAAATGCACTTTATTCTGAGAAGTCCTTTGAAGGTGCTATTTTTGCTAATTTATTGCCATTTATAAAGTCATATTCTGGACATATATGAACAAGCTGCAAGTGTATTGAATTTTTCTATTAAAACGAGAATAATCTTGCCTTTTGAAATGATGTAATATTTAGTACAGCCACCTGAGAAGGGTGTCAATTTTGTAGGTATTTTGTATAAAGGTTTTTTGCATCTTTGAAGCTGTTGTTGTCGGTGTGCTATTTTTGTAGATTGTTGAAACAGATCTTGCCAAATATTGGATTTTCCTCTTTAAGTATTTTACTCATAGTATTGAAATGCAGTTTAACATCGCACACAGATTTTATCGTGTGTTTTCTAAACAGATAGATCATGTATTTTGATGTAAAAATCTAAGCTGGAAGATAGAAGGGGAGATTTTCCACATTGTAATTGAGTGATGAATTGTTCACCCTGTTGTACAAATTACTCTTCTCTCAAAGTTTTTGTGATGTGAATTTATTTGTTCGCTCTATATTAGGACATAAGGTACTTTTTGGCCTTTTGATGAATAAGCTGAATTTTTGAATTGCAAACATAGAGGGCTGAAACAGGAATCCAATTTTGCTGAATTGTAATCAAGTTGTTAATATTCGCACAACAAAGTTTGAGACTTACACATGTACATCTACATCTTGCCAAATATATCATAAAAATAGATGCATTTCAACTCTCTCACATAGCCATTAAATATGCCAGTATTGAATTTATTGACTTATTTTGATTCAAAAGCATAATAATTTTGGAAATAATGCTGTTATTAAATTGAAAAGTTTGACATTGTGTGTAATTTCTTTTTTTTTCTACTCAGAATACTCAGTACATGTATTTGAGGCTGATTAGAGCTTAATAGTCGTTAGGTATGAAAATGCAATTTTGTTTTCTTTTTAATGGGCTTTTGTATTACATCTGGCAACAGACAGTATCCGTAGCACCATTTCTGCTTTTTTTTTCAGATCTGTACACTACACATGTTTTTATTAATGTCTTTGATATTTGTGCAGTATATATGAACCTCTACCACAGAAATACTTTTGATGAACTTTCCTGTGATTTCCTTAACATAGCAGCAAACTCTTTTTCCTGTCAAACATAAAGAAAATCGTCAAAGTGAATGCAGTTGTTCATCACATCGCACTTTAAAGATGAACAAGAGTTCTGGTCAATGGTCATCCTTTCATATTGTGAAAGAAACTGTTCCAAAGCAACTGTGAGAGTTAGATTATTTGTATATGGACACATGTGTCTAGTATGAGATTGGGAGATTATCGAATTGATAATAAACTCGCTTTCTTTCCCCAAAAGGTACTTGCACTGCAAAATAAAAGAAATAAGTACATGTATACGGGGCCACACAGAAATCTGATATTCTTCCTAACTGATTTGGAAAGAATGAGAAAGCTCACAAATCATTTTTCGCCTTTCCCAGAACCCGAGCTTCTCTTTAATCCATGGACCACTGCGTTCTCCGAATCCCATAGACGTTATACAGGGACCACCAGATTTCCGTAGATGGTGGATTATTCCCATAGCAATATTGTGTCTCCTTTTAACTCATTCTTGATAGAGGGCCCGCAATTTGTTGTTCGGCCCAAAAAACTTTTTATGCATACCCCTAAAACCATATCAAATACATAAGAAGAAAGATAAGTAATCTACACATACTGTGCCCATTATTGATTGTGTCATTAATTTTTGTAAGGAAAATAAGCACTAAAAGTAGAAACTAAAACTACAAACTAAAAGCTGATTAATTTGCACTCAAGAAAACTATGTACCGGTTCACAGGCGTAAATCCACTTTGAGGAGTGGGGGGATGATCGACTTATTTGCCGATTTTTTTTTTTTTTCTGTCGAACTCACACTTAAGTATAAACACACCCTCACCCAGCTGCACAGACCACTTTACACACAATATGATTTTTATCTTGCGAGCGAGCGAAGCGAGCCAAAAATAACCACTCTTCCAGTTTTTATTCACATTTTTAAATAGAAATTCTAAAATATGATGGTCGGTTATGACAGATTATCAAAACTTTTATTAACTGATTAGTTAAAATATCTTCTGTCTTAAAAAGGGGGGGGGGGGGGGATATTTTTACACGCCATCCCCTCCTCTCGAAAAAGTGTGTGGGGGGGGGGATATATTTACGCCAATGGTACTCTTATTGATTAAGAAAGAAGGAGCTTTAACTAGATGTAATTTTGCATTAGACTTCATGTACATATAGACTCATATGTATTACATGGACATTCAACTTACATTTTTTTTTACTTGTCTATTGACAAACAAAAGGGCATCGTTACTATGTATTATTCTAAAGCGACAGTTGAAAGAAGAATATACCAGGATATCTGTTTCTAAAATTCATCCTATATTAATAACCTTACATGAAATCAGGGAAATCAACTGGTTTGTCTTATCTAGAAACAGAAAATAGAAAATGAAGCCAGAAACTATGAGAATGCATTATTTTCATCTGCATTCTTTTTTCATTTAGCGCTAAACTACTGCAACAACGACTTCAAATCATTACACATGTTGCCTAAATATGATGACCTTTTTGTAAGTGTTAGGAATTACATTTTTACCGAAAATCATATATAGATGCATATTTTGTATCTTATAAGTAATTTTGTAGACCTTTTGGCCATTGGCTAAAGACAGTTTTAATTAGTATTGTTGTGAACTGGGAAAGTTTCATTGATTGACACTATTTAGTATGAAAATGTCATGTAAATATGTAATTATACTCTCTATTGTATATAGATGGATCTAAATATTGTGTTGTTTAGAAACCTAAAGTGAATATATGTTTATGCCACATTGAGATGTTATTGTGTTTTATAAAAAGTAGAACAGAATGTTTTGTAACCGTCATCAGCTGTAGAAATATGTCTCCTGAACTATACATAGCAAAATAAGGATTTTTTTGCCACAAACCTCCATGTTTGGTAATATGAATCATTTGGGATTCATGTGGAATATTAAAAGTATGGTCACAGTATAGTTCTTAGGTTTACTTAAATTCATTGAATTCATTGCTTTATCTGAATAAAGAAGTTTTTGTTGCAAAATTAATAAAAATTTGACAAAAATAGTTTTCCATTTGCTGTATGTATCAGTGGGTTGAAAAAGGTGACATGTCAACAAAAAAAAAAAGCGCTTTTTTTGGGGGGGGGGGAGGCATGTATTGTGGGTTTATAGTGAAATTATTGCACTGTAAATGTCATCATGAGAAAAATTTGGTTTTGTCCATGATTCTGCCTATTTGGGTTTTTAGGAGCATCATTTTAATTTTATGCACTTAAAAAACAGTTGATGTATGCAATAGCCCTAAATTGAATATTTGGACTTGCTTTTTCCATGCTGTATTATCCTTACCCAGAAATAAATGTGCAAGAGTTTTTACAAACCAACTTTATGTGTTTATATACATGCATTATGTTTGATTGTTATGGTGTAGTGATAATAATAATTTCTTGAGATATACAGTGCAATTGGAAATAGCCATTTTGGGTATCAACAGATGATGGTGGACAGTTGGCTATACCAGCAGTGCCTGCAAGAGCAGGAGATTATATAAAATTGAAATGACAGTAATCTCTGAGGCACGAAACTTATGTTAATTGTCAAAGTATGACTATTTCCGGCACCCCGGATAAGTGGGCCATCCACATTGTGTTCTGCCCCCCCCCCCCCCCTCCACTACTATTTTAACATAGGAACTTATGCATTCAGGACCTTAAAACTATCACTATGAACATGACTGACAAAGAAAGTGGACAAAATAAACAACCTCTCATTCTACCCTTCACAATGGTTCTGGCAGTCAAAAGAACATCCCTTCACAGCTATTATGTGTAATCATGTAGTTCCAGGTGAATATGCATGTGGCACCGGTTCCACATATTTTAGACAATAGCAGGGAAGGGATGTTCTTTTGACTACCAGAACCATTGTGAAGGGTAGAATGAGGGGTTGTTTATTTTGTCCGCTTTCTTTGTCCGTCATGTTCATAGTGTATTGAGCTTAAATTGCTTTCAGTATAACGTACATTTTCCGCAGACCCTAGCCCGAGTTATCTTGGGTTTAGTGTTCAACAAGTTAAATTTCAATCCAGATCTCCAGCAAAATAAATTATTGTGGAGAGCTTTTTTCTGTTTTTACAATATAAAACCAAAATTGAATTGAATTGAAAAAAAAAAATGAATTCATGGACAGACCTTGCCTCAAGTTCTTCCCTCAAGTCCATCCCTTTGCTAGGAAGATATTATGACAGGAAATAAAAGAAATCCAAGCACAATGAATTAATAATCATCAAATTTGTACTACATCCAAGTACATTTATTACAAGCAAATCACAAAGTTACATGAGTAAGTTTATTTACATAAAAAGCGATTTCCAAATACATAGTCAAATACATACATCTACGTATAACTTATACAAGATACATAACCAAGGATAGCGTAGTAATAACCCCGAGCCAGTTAAAATGTTTTGATCTAGCATATCATCGCCTAAAACCCAGGACTTAAACTCATATACTTTTCACAAAGAGTTCACTCCTTAACTGGCTTTTAGCAAATGATACGTGTCATCGCACATATAAAACCTCCTTTGCGTAGCATTGCATCACAGTCTAAAAACTTGTCTAAATATGCATGTTCTACAGAAGTGTACATTCTTTAAATGCTTTAAGCCTATTAGGAATTTACTTCTGAGTACTAGTATGTCTCGAGTTATCGGCAAAGTATTATCAATTTTGACTTTCAAGTTGACCAAGCCAAGTGCAAAGTGCCCTTTTCATAGTGCCATTTTCTTAAAATGCTTCATGCCTATTACATATTTACTTCTGAGTACTAATTTATGTCTTGAGCTTATCAGCAAAGTATTACCAATTTTGACTTTTAAGCTGACCAAGCCAAGTGCAAAGAGCCCTTTCAAAATAGTGTACACTGGGAATTTCGGAACAAATATTTTCTAGGTAGTTATGGGCTTGGGTATTATTTTTCATGGCCCTAACTTTCTGTTACATAATTGTGCATTCAAATATTCTCTGATTTCATCCATTTTATTGCACATTTCATGAGTGTCAATGTTTGATGTGTGCAAGCCGAAATATCAGAGAAAAAGTACCATTTTGAGCAAGTTCAAGTAAATCTAGACTCCAGTGACATCTGCTGTTTTGTCTCGAAATAGTATCCACTAAGAAAATAAGTGCTTCCTCTGCCATACAAGGGACATTCAGTGCAAAGGTATGTATGCTCTTGCATTGGCTTGTGCAACTGAAAGGTCATAAATTGCATGCATCAAGTCTTTAAAGATGACATAAGTTGCTCAGATACAATTTACAAAATGATATCTAAATAAAATTACATTTCAATAACTGGCATATGTGCTCTTGATAATGTTCTCCATTTTAAATCACAAATATCGAAAGTAAAATCTATTGTCATCCATCAAAAATGAATTGCTGACATTTTTCAGTGGTTTAACTAGGGCCACTTACTGAAAGAGCTTGTATGAGTGCCCTCTCTACTTCATACAGATCCCATAATTCTGTCAAAAAATTAAAGCAAAAATGAAAAGCTGAAATTCAAGTGTGGGGATAAAGTTAACCTTGCGTAACAAATTTCAGGATTAACAGTTGTGGTATTGATTAAAGAGGTCCAAATATGGTGCTCCAAACAGCGGTGGATTGGTACGCAGGACTTGTTTGAAGCTTAAACCTGGGCCCTGTCTTATAAAGGGTTGTGATTGATTCAAATCGATCAAAACTTTGAGACTGATATCAACTCCTATCTCTTAAGAACACAGTTGAGATAAATTTCAATGTTGTGATCAATTTCAAACACTCGCAACTCTTAAGATGGGGTCCTGGTCTTAAGTTAGCTCACTACCACTTTCAGATACCTGTCAAAATTGGATGCTTCACAAACATAAATTACAACTAAATACAAAACCTTAATGCTAAAGAAGAAAATGTCAGTTGCACTTCTGGGGAAAAAAATCCCCATAATGGCAAGTTTGGTGGGCATGATCTCAATTTAAAAAGAATCAATTACTTGTTTTTATATAAAAAGAGAGAAAGAAAATACATTAAATCAATTGAAGACAGTTTCACTTCTAATCCAAATGAATACTGAAAACATTCAAAAGCTTGTATACCTGTACTACCTGATGATTAAATAAAAAATATTGGCATGCATAATTATATGCACAAGGAACACATAAACGTTTATGTATGGGACTTCATAGGATCAAGTTGTCCCTTGGTTTCCACAATAAAAAATGAGGGAAGGAAAATGATAAATTGAAGCTTTCAAATACGTCACAAAAGCTGGAAAGCAGATGTAATCATATTTTACAGTGACCACAAATTTGGGACAAAATGAGCATTATAAAAATATCCATTATGTACAGTGTTAATTCTTCCTACTATATCATCTATATATTGTGAAAATAGCTACGATACACGAGAAATCTAAAATACACCTTCCAATACAAAACTTACCCTTTTGTACAATACTCAGTACACCTGCTTTTACAATCAAATACACATAATTATCTACCTTTCTTTTTTTCTGTCACATAAAAACATGTACACAATACATGTAAGATATATTAGGCTTGTACAAAAACAAGTTTTCATTATAATATAGAATATTAATTTTATACAGTTTAAATTCATTCTAAAAAGTATACTTTATTCTATAGGGTTAAAACATGATTAACATGAGTAAAAGGTAATTAACAATATATGTTATACTTTTGAAAGGAGAAAAAAAAAATGTTAGGTAATGTACTGGTTATAAGTTACCATCAATGAACCCTGATTTTGAATTAAATATACCCCATCATATCAAACACTGACTTTTTGAAGCACGGTATGATAGCAAAAAGTACAAAGTCAGCAAGTATTCAGAAAGCACCTTCGCACATAGAAGTTTTTTTTTCCTGCTAAACTGATTAATTTCCCCAGGAGAAAATGCTGCCTTTGGTATTTATTCCTTAGTTTTGATAACACAAATAATCTACAATAATAACAACAATAATAATATGTCTTGTTTACCCAGGGTAGCCTCTTCAGTACTATGTACTGTTCTCCCAGAGGACCCTGCAAGAATATTATTACCCTGGCTTTAGCTCGAGCAACCGTAGCGCTTCGTGCATTCAAGGAATAAATCTATGAAAAATAAACTGATGAAATGTTTGCCTGTGTACATCCATCATATCCCAATACCTAATTGAGAAATCACCATTTTCAAAATTCCATCCACAGGTTTTAGCCTCTCTGATTCATGGTCTAGATGGATATTGTCTTTAATAATTATTCACTCAACGACAAACAAAATTTTCTGTCACTGTGAATTCCTTATTATTACAAATAAAATCATTAGAATAGTCCATAATTCTCTATTTTCTTGTTTCCCCACATGTTCTGTTTAGACCAGAATGCAACTGGGAAAAGATTCTGAACAAATTCTTCCTGAATTATCACCATCGATGAAACTAAGGATAGGGTGCCAAATTAAACATTTCATGTTAGATCATTTAAAGTAGAAGACACTTTATGCACTGATACTTCCAAACTATATTTCCCTGCAACAATTACTTTCACGGATTCATTAAAGAGAAGCTCGAGTTCTGGGAAAGGTAATGCTGTGAGTTGTCTCATTCTTTTCTCTGTCAGTTAGGAAGAATATCATAGTAACACGGTTTCCTAGAAAGGATTGCTCTTCAAATGTCCTCATATTCAAAGTAAGGCAAGAACTAGCTGAAAAGTTTTGGCCGAGCATTCATGCCAGATTTGGTTTGTGGTTCCATATATTCATTTCTGTGGACAGTACAAGTGCCTATTGGGGAGTGACTTTCTTATCGATTCAACAATCCCAGATTTCGCACTAGATACCTGTGTTTATGCATCTCACATTCCAAGTTGCTTTAAAACAGTTTCTTTCAAATTGTAATTTTATGTCCAGAACTCAAATTTATCTTTAATAGAAATATCATTCTTTAATATGAAAAATCATTCTTTAACATGAATATTATTCTTTAATATGAATATTATTTCTAAAAGTCAGTTACAGCACAAAGTCAAACAGTTAGGTAGTGTGCATTAAAATGTTTGAAAATGAGAAGGTAGAAAAAAGATGTGTGAGTGAGTTATTTTCACATTTGAATAAATAAATGGACAACAATATTTTTTTCAAAAGGAGAATATAGTTATTTGGCAAAGAAGTCAGCTTTATATATGACTTGCACTGAAGACTGGCAATTAACCCCGAAGATGGAATTCATATAAACTCCTAAATTTACTCTAATTGCTATGCAAAGGCATCCTGTTTAACTAAGACATCATGTTTGATGTGTGAGGGAAGGTTTTAACGAAGTACGGATAGTAAAGTCTGCGCGAAAAGTTTCACTTTCAGTAATAAATTCAGCCTCTTAAATAGTGAGTAGATATCAAAGCTTACTTTCAATTACTCATTGTGACAAAACTAAAGATTTAGAGTGCTGAAAATTTCCTTTTTTGCTAAACAACATGTAATTTTCTGGCAAGTTTAAAGGAGATATTCCACAAGAAGTATCTGAATCATACTTCACTGACAGGTCATAAATTGGTGATTTCTGGAATAATGAATTCTATAACATGACCAAAAAGAGGTCCTATAACGGGTCTTAAATTGGATCCTAAGTTGTCTATAGGCTTGGTTAGTGACAATCCAAATCATGTCCTAGTCTTGTCCCTAGACTACATCATATGTCTGACATTGTCCTCTGTTGAAAGGGGATGGTTTGCGGTGGGTCAGGAACTCTGTACTAGACTAGGTCTTAAGGATGGGTCTAAAAGGAGGACTAGGATCTAGGCGTAGTATTTGTTGTCGTCCTGTCTTCTGATCGCACAGCACAAACAACATGAGAAGATCATTCCAAGGAGCTAACAGATTGAAAAAAAGTAAGAGAAAAAGAAGTAAAAAGAATTAGACATTCACAATCTCATGGCATGAAAGGCAAAGAATTGTCTTCAAGATATATTTGCTTGTTTACAAAGCACTGAATGGTCAAGCTCCTAATTACTCGTCTGAATTGATATCAATTAAATCACATTCACACGCGCATAATTTTCAAAGTACACAGGATAAGGTGTTTCTAAAGCTTACTCACTAAAAAACAAAATTAACTCTTGGGGATTGTGCCTTCAGTTGTGCTGCTCCAAAACTTTGGAAAAAATTAACTGCTGCTGGAACTAAGAAAAGCCCCATCTGTTACCGACTTCAAATGTTTGTTGAAGACCTTTTTTCAGAAGTTTTTGATTACCGGTAGTTTTTATTTCATGTTTAAGCAGTAGCAGTGTTGGGAGCTCTATTACATCACAGCGCAGTAGAGTATATTGATATAGTAACGGCACTATATAAATTTATCTAATTAGTTAACTAATGAAAGGCTGCATCAACACTTCCAAATCAATTAACCCTTTGAGCAACGACATGATTTTGGTATAACACACATTTTCCATACACCCCAGCTCAAGTTGTCTCGGGCCTGGTATTCAATGGATTAAACTTTAGTTCTTTAAACTTGTTTATCAACAAAGATGTTGTTACACAAGTTTTTATGTTCTGTTAAACAGAATTCCAATTAAACAAACTTTAAAAGCCATCAACCAATTTTAATCTAAAATAGAATGACTGGCATTTTATCCAGTCAAAACAGATACAACATCAGGATCTATGTGTTCAAAGCCCCCAAAGCACCAAACCAATTAATTCACAGCACAAAATAAATCAAAATCATTGGAAAGTGTTAAAAAAGAAATTCCCTACTCAGTATGAAATTGATGAAACTTAAAAATCATTTGTACATTATTTCAATAGTCATTCATATAAAAAGTTCATTTCTTTCTAAGAATGAACAAGAAGTTATGGTTAAAATAATTTATACCCAACCAAGTTAACTACAACATGAAAAAAATTGTTTCATTTTGCCTGAGGTGTAACTTACTTGTACAGCACCGACACCGATCGCTAAACCAGCAACGAGGATTGTATTCTCCTCCAGCATGCCAAATAATGCATCAGCACAGCCCTGTAGAAACAAGATGATTAACAAACTTGAATAAGATTTCACACAGAAGGTAAGTCACACTATGAACATGGCGGACAAATAAAGCGGACGAAATAAACAACCTCCCGTTATACCCTTCACAATGGTTCTGGTAGTCAATAGAACATCCCTTCACAGCTTTTATGTTTAATCATGTAGTTCCAAGTGAATATGCATGTGACACCTGTTCCACATATTTTAGACAATAGCAGTGAAGGGATGTTCTTTTGACTACGAGAACCATCGTGAAAGGTAGAATGAGGGGATGCTTATTTTGTCCGCTTTCTTTGTCCGTCATGTTCATAGTGTCACCCATTCATGTTGAGGGCCATTCTCGGTCACGTGTGTGACCCAAATCATGAAAAACAGCTGATTCAAAACTAATTTGTCAGTACTTATCTTGAAGCAGAAGTCTCTCATTTTGGAATTTTGAATGAACTGTAGTACCCCCAATAGACTGAAGGCAATTATTTTAGAAGATCGTACATTTTTCTATCAGAAGTCCAATTAGGTCGGTCACGTGTGTGACTTCGCACGAAAATGGGTCTTACGGTACTTGTTGGTATTCAAACCTATTTTTCTCGCATTTCCCTGGGATTGTCCGTTTCCACTTTTTATTACTGTATGATGGAGATTGCTCTAAACCGTTTTTAAGAAATTTTTCATAAATAAATGAACATTCTGTTCTTTTAGAGGTGAAAATAGGGTCGGTCACATGTGTGACCACTCAAAAAGGGGTATTTTGAAATGATTCTATAAGCACATTATAGTTACGAAACTATTCATCATAATCAAGAAAGGGGAGCTTTTTTCATGTTACAATACAAAAATTAAAACTAAAATTAAATACATGTTACATGTATCTGATTTTCGAGCAATGAGACAAAATTAGATGGTAACGTGTGTGACCAAAAGTTTCATGGCCCATGAGAATTATGTGAAGCCTTATTTGATCAGCTTATCTTCTTTAAATTGGCAACACCAGTATTTTTTTTCATATTGCTACTTTTTGGTATAATAAGCCATGTATCTAAAATGAATATAAATATCTTTTCAGATGTTAAGATGCTCATTTGCATGGAAAAATAGTGATCTTTAACTTTACACTGCAATGTCAATTATTTAAGGATGTTATCACTTTTTTCCATTAAAAAAAAAAAATCAGCACCAAACAACAAATACTGACACCACCAAAATGGGAACAGTATGTGTAGAATCCTTTGCTCTTTCTGCTTGTGTACTTGGTATGATTTATAGGACTTGAATTGCATCATGCCAAATCACATAATGTGGACCCTCTGTCATGAAATGGCTTACTGCACAAACCCAAGGTCATTTCTGCCCTACTTTGGCAAAAGGAAGCACGTGACATATCAACCAAATTTGAGTTATTTGATATTTTCATATTTTACCCCGTGTGCTCTTCTTCCGGGCCAAATTTTAAGCAAGAACACTCGTCCTTTTTTATGTTAGGATTGTCAGAGAATGTAAATTAAGACTTTTCAGACTTTTGTAACTTTCTCATCTACTGTTTTTAATGGAACTTGTTAAAATTGCTTCTCTCTATCCTCTCTTTTCATTAAAATTTATACTTCCTCAGGGTATCATTCTCCTTTAAAAGTCCAAACAGTTAGAATGGGGGATTCACATCACAACTCAGAACTCCAATCAAGATGATTACATTTCCCTGAATGCATCCAAGGAAATTGGGACTTCTTCAAAAATTCAGATTCTTTTTGGATGACGGTCAGATAGTAGGAACGGTTCAACGTACCGTCAGGTAGATAGGTGGCGCTGCTTGGCCTCTCAGTACATTAAGGAAGGAAGTGATGGTCACTTGGCCGACTGTCCCACAGTTCTCTGAAGGTTCCTTACAGCACGAATCTGGTAACTGTGCAGGATTCCTCTCTGAATATTTGGAGCCTGCCCAGTCCCCTGGACCAGCAGCACCACAGCATCTCAACTAGAATTGCCAGGAAAACAGGAAATCAAATAATTTGATTGATCTTGACATGGCTGATGTACAAACACCTGGGGCCCGTAACACAAAGGTTTGCGATCCATTGCAATTGATCGTAAGATTGATCTTTGCGATTGATTGCACTGACTACTATGTGCAATCAGTTGCAAAAATTTATTGAACGATCAATCGCTAAGCTTTGTGTTACGGGGCCCAGGTGTGGCTATTTCTTATGTATTTCTTTGTTTTTTACATATTGTTTATTACTGGTCATCTGACAAATTTGTCGACAACACTTCTACAATTATCAACAACACAGAATTAATAAATCAATAAACTAAAAATATTCATACAATATTATGTATTCTCTCTGAAAACACAATTTGTAGTGAAAATGTACACGAAACCCATTTTTTAGCACTTTATCTAATGTACAAGTATCACATGTCGTGTAACTATCAAAACGTTAACAGGTGGAAAAAATTCTTGTCACTTAAATGTTTTAAAATATTTTAAAGAAATTTTCAAATTTGCAGATAGCCCAGGGTCTCTTCTAGCAGTAGATACATGAAAATATCCTATAATATTTTACGCTTGAGTGAGCAAAAGTAACTTCTGTGAAAGGATGCAAAATTCAGTCCTTTCATTGAAGTTACTCTTGCTCAATTAAGCGTATATTATTTTCAGGATTCCCCCCCCCCTTCTACAGGATTCTTTATTTTCAAAACAAATTCCAGTATATATCCATCAATTTTATACAGATAGTGACATGTAAACAGATAACTTTCATACATAATGGTTAAACAAAGATAATCATCGTTTTAGATTTGTTGGTGTCATAAGATAATATGGGCTATCTATAGGTATAAAAAAATCTCTCGTAAATATTTTGAAATATTTAGTTGGGAGGATTTTTTCCAACTGTTAACTTTTTTCTTGGATGCCATGTATAGCAGACAGAGAGAAATTGAGATGGTGCCTTACTGCTTGTTGCATTGAATCGAATGCCGCTGTCACAGATTCATCTTCGGAGTATACACCTTGTATCGTCTGCTGCATTCCTGCACGTGGGAGAGAGGGATAGTTAAACCGTTAAGCACTGTCTTGCTAGGTGGCGGTCTGGTGGAAAGAAAGTGAGTGGGTGGAGCAGGAAGGACAGATTGAAAGAAGGGCTGGAAGAGACTGGGTATAAACAGAAGCAATGTGAGAGAACAGAAAAAGGCCCTATCTCATTGGTGGAAACATCGCTGCAACTTATCAGTTGGGGCGACGTGGGAGACAAAAAATGGCTTGCGCTGTCACTGACCTGGAGACTAGGTGGCGACCTGATGGCAACTCAAGTCTCCGCTAGTTGCAGAGACATCTCTGCACTGTTACCTGGAGACAGCCGGGTCTCCGAGGAGGAAATTCAAACTAATCCATTTTTGGAGGTTTTTTCCAGTCTCAAGCAAGGTCTTGGAGATGTCTCCGCAATGTCTTGGAGACTCATTTTGTCCGTAACTGGGAGTCAAGCAGTGTCCCAAAGACGTCCCCGCATAGTCACCACAACATCTCCTCAGTCTCCAGCAGGTCTCGGAGACATCGCAGAGATGTCGCAAGGACATCTCCCCAGTCATGGATAAAATAGTCTCTGTGACGTTCCCGCAATAGATGCAGACGTTGCTGACTTTGAGACCTGATAAAGACTGAAAAATGCCTCAAAAAAAAATCAAACATGTTTGAATTTCCCATGACCCCCTGGAGATCCAGCCAGTCTCCGCAACCAATGGAAAATCGAGTCACCATCTAGTCTCCGGGCCAATGAGATACTGACTATTCTGACTGAGAAATAAGTGAATTGTTTATCCTAGTTCTTAAAACCAATACATCATTTCAGTGTATATTACATCCGCTATCCCTAATAGCAGTAACAGTGTCTCCTTTTCATTAGTGAAATTTTCACAGAATGCAAGGAACTGAACATCATACATGAGCACTAAGAGAAAAAAATCACTGAAAATGCTTAGTCTATTTTCAATGCAGTACATTGTACTGTTTATGTATGAGAGCAATTTGAATGCAACCAATCACTAAACTCTAATTTGGCAATGCAGTGCAAAAGAGATGACCACTATCTTCACGAGCAAACTGAGAATTTTCTGCTAAATTCTGCAATTTTCCTTCATATTGGTTCATGATATATACACTTTTATTATTTTTTGAAACTGCATAAGAGTCTAGAATAAAAAAAATTGCCAATTTGAAGTGCGAAACCAGATTAATTCAGCTCTCAAAACACTCTGTGTACTGCTATGGGTTAATACCCCGTTTCACTAGAAGGAGTTTCCGCTGCGATCCTAAAAATCAACAAAGCGTGGTGGATCGTGGCTTGAGCTTTTTCTATCTTCTCAGTCATATCTTGAGCCTTTCTTTTCTGGAACGCCAATGATCGCCACCATCGCCCCTGTTGCCATCAGGTTTTGAACATGTTCAAAACTTCCGTAGCGAGAGCACTGAGGTTGCCGAGAGCGCCACAGTCGTTTAAAGAGCGTATTAAAAAAACGGCATGCCCGTAGCTCTAACGAATCAACAACGCCTAAAGCGTATTTCAAGTGCATCGAAATCGGCTCCTATCGCCCGTGCTTTCAGGCCAGTTCCCAAGATGATTTTTCCTCCATTACGTTTCTGCGCATCTCATTCTCGCTGGTATTGTTATGTCATCACAACAGCATGCAATCACTGCGCAGGTCAAAAATGGAGTTGGAGGACGATTCTGCCACGCTTTGCAAAATTTTCACAGATCACCATGGATCTCCATGGATCTCCATGGTGGCCATGATCGCCTCTCTAGTGAGACGGGGGCTTAAGGTACCACAAGGCCAGTGAAATTCTGCCAAAGACATTGGTTAACATTGTTATGATTTTAAAAAATCTTGTTTTGTTATGTGAAAATGGGATAAACATAAGGGTTATAGTGTAAAAATACCAGTCTGAAAATTTCAAAGTAAAATATCCACAGGAAGTATTTTTAAATATCAAAAATGTGAACCAATGTTTGAAAAATATACGAGGGTCGGTTGCACAGAAGAGACGTAAGGAGTGCGCATGCGCGTATGACTCCCCTTACCGTACTGTGCGTATTGGCGTATCACGCGGCGGGAGGCACATAACGGCTTTTTCAAATTCAAGCAAAGTGGTCCTCTTAGTGACTGTCTCGTGAGACGAAGGATGATAAAATCGCCGTTTGCGTCCAACTTAAACTTTTTCATTCCAAATTATGGTTGGCTTCAGGGTTTTTTGAGTACAAATACAAGTACTCATACACATGTTTCATCTTAGTTTGAGAATTTTTTAAATCAGCTACTCACAAAGTTAGCCAATGCCTTTAACTGTAACTTAGTTTAAGCCTTCAAATGGTAATGTAAGAGTTTATGGTTTGTGATATTAGTAATCCATGACCAGTTGTTCTTGCTGGTGTGATTAAGGTTCTGTTGCTGCTATAATCTAAAAAGCAGTTTTGACTTTTCGAAGCTTGATTCTTTACCATCTTCGACACCCTTCCTGAGTTTTTCCCTGTTCAGATATGCCCAAATTCCTCCTCCAACTTCAGCTGCACAGATCACGAGGAGTAAGATGAAGAACTGTAGTGGAGGTAGAAAAAGAAAAGAGGTGAGATGAGATGAGATTGTAGGTATCAATTATCAATACGTTGTAATATATACAGTTTATGGCTCTAGAGGGCGACAAAGTGCCATCCATAGAATAACCTATTTTATCTACATATTTACTTTCCTACTCCCTCACTTTCCCATTGTCCTAACACTTGTATGATATTATTATCTTTCCTCATTACAGCAGTGTGTTTACAGAATTCCTGGAAATTTAATAAACAATAAAAGAAAAAATGAAAAACTCCACTGATACCAGACCCAAAAATAAAATCTAAGAGCTGAGAAAGGCACTGTGTTATTTTATGTATGTAAAGCTGGCAGACTGATTTATTGTGGGTCATGACACAGCACCTTCACCTTTTCCTTTTTTTTCTATATTGAAAAATCTTTATTCAGATTGTTGGGTTCATATTGTATTACTGAATTTTATTTTATTGAATATGTATTATGTTTAACTGTAATGAAAAATGATGTGTTTTATAATTTTGTATCAGAAAATCTGAATAAAGGCAAAAAAGCTTTAAAAAAAAACTTAAAGTAAAACAACACCTTTCGTTATGGCTTGGAACATGCTCGTTTGAAAGGGTGTCAGCAGTGGGATAATTCATATGATTTGATTTTTGAGTTATCCATTGTAAGATATGAATGGTGAAGTTATTTTCAGCATAAATGATAAAACAAGCCATCATACTGTGATCCCCACCACATGCAACAAGATCATAACTATCACCACCTCTACCCTGAATTAATAAAGCTGTAATGATCACAGCCATCACAACTATCACCACCACCATTGCACACTTTGTCATATTATCACTACCACAACCACAATCGCCGTAACTACAAGTACAACACCATTTGATACTACCACCACAATGAACATCTTCATCATATAATCACTACCACCACACCACTATATGTATCACTACCACCACGACCACCACCACCACAATCACTATCACCAGCAACACCCCTACTACCACTACTGCAATCTTTACCCTTACCATCACTTTCATCACCACCAACATTACCACCACACTACTGCCACCATCTAATCATCACCACCATCACTACCATCTCCACTATCACCACCACAACCACCACTGCCACCAACACCATCATTACTGCCTCATAACCACCATGACCATTGACACTATAGGACCAACCATTACCACTATCACTTACACCAACACCACTACCATGACCATCACCACCACCACCACATCCATCATCACCACCACCAGCCACCACTACCATAACCACGACCATCCCCACCACTAGCATCACCACCATCACCACCACTACTACCATGATCATCCCACCACTACCATCACTGCCACCACCACCACCACCACCACCACCACTACCACTATTTTCACCACCACCATTATCAAAACCACCTACACCACCACCACTACCATCATCATCCTCATCCTTACCAAGACGAGCAGGGCCTGGCTCTCCATACAAGCACCGCAACATCCAAGGAATCCAACCAGCATCATGAAACCCCCGATACCTATCAGGACGTAGACTGCAATGTAGTACACCTGGAGGTCACCTGAGGTGGAAGCATACTCCCTCATACTCGGATCGAAGCACAGCCATAATCCTACACCCAGCAAGGCACAGCCACAAAGCTGCAGAGAAACAACAAATATACATAGATCTTATAAGATGGAATCATGTGTGATTGCAACTGCAGTAAATCCTTTCAACTCAAGTGGCCTCTGCTAACCTCTTAAAGAGCCATGCAGATGGTTTCCCTATTCCACACTCTCTATCTTGCGGGAGAGATTTAGTATATCTAATAGGCTTTAAGAATCATTGACAGGTTTTTAAGTGAAAACTGACTCTATGTAGGGTTTCTATTAGCAAATCAAGAAACCTGGATGTGCATTATTTAGCAATCCTTCCATCAATCTGTGCATAGTCTTTTGTGCTGATCAGCTCATGTGGCAAACGAGAAACCGTGCCAGTTTGTATTCTTGACAGCTGAAAGGTTCTAAGACGAGAAAAGAAGTAGATAATATTGGTATATACACCATCTCTATACCACACACAGAATGGTGCCTTAGCCCCGATGATTAAAAAAAGGGGAGGGAGCAAGGTACCAAGCATCCAGTGGGTCCAGGAACTTTGGCAAGAGAGGGTGGTGAGCATACTACCTCTAATGCCAAAGACCAAGGAGTTCTGCAAAGACTTACAACTTACTGCAATATAGGTGCAGGGTGGAAGAGACTGCTTGACCATTATTCCTACTGTACAGAAATATATCCAGTGTAAAGAATTTCATGTCACACACAGTGAAAATATTCCCACAATGCTATCTCTGTGTGAGATCTGGGCTGCACAAAAATCTCCTGGAACTTGATCTGACCAAACTCTCGGCTGAAATCATCCTCTGAGAAATCTACAAGACTTTCGTTTCTTTCCTTGCAAAGCTTGTGTGGTTTATGTAAACACTCCCCCTACAAACAAGTGGTAGGGCCCTCCCCTTTCATACAGGACTGCGTGAATGAACTATTTCTTTGGGGTTTGGTAATATGAGAGGAGGGGTTACAACAGAGGTCAAAATCAGAGGGACACACTCTTTTCATAAAGCACGCCCCTCTGAGTTGCCTGACAATGACCCTTTGTCAAGCCTTGCATAGCAATTAGCACTGGGATCTGGGTTGGGTTATTTGAGAGATGGGGGAGCGCTAGAGGTCAATGCATGAGGGATTATATTGAAGAGGGAAATGAGGCCCATGGGAATAGCTGGTGTCTAAATATTGTAAATGAAAACACCCCTTGGCTTGGTTGGTATGGCACATGCATGTACCAAGGTACACAGTGCCCTGTAGCTGACATTATTCTCCAGTCTAGACATACATCCCTTCTTATACCGTGTTTACACAGTGACTCGGCTCGGGGGTTCGACACGCGACCCGTGCTCAACACGGCAAGTCTATGTCATGTAAACGGGATCAGTGTGACCCGCGAGCCGTGTTGAACACCGCTTTTTTGATCCGCGAGCCGAGTCAGACTCGCCAATTTTTTCGTGTGTAAACAGAAAGCCGTGTTGAACCCACTGACCTAGGTCATTGGGCGAACTAGGCAAGTCATCACAATTCTACTTCCGTTCGTGGTCCGCAGGCCGTGTTCAACATGCCTTTTTTGTTTCCGTATAAACATGATCACAGTTGCCCTCATCGCAGCGTTCGACCCTGCTTGAGGATTCAACACTCGAGCAGAGTCACTGTGTAAACACGGTATTATGTTACAAGTTCACACCACAGCAACTGATACCTGCTCTGAGAAGTGTTAATTACCAATACTACTCTCATACTCACAGGAACCCTTTTAGTGGTAGGATCTATGCTGTCACATTAAAAACAATTCATGATTTATGATTATTATCTATATAGGGCATTTTAATGGCCCATTAAAAACACATTTTTTGTCTGCATGATTTGTCTGTGCAATATCAGAGCATACTGTATAAAACGCTGAATTCCCCATAGGCTCATGTACAAAATTTGCCATGCAATATTATGCCATATTGCATGGTCTCTTCACTTGCACAAATAAAAGAAACATACACAATAAGGATTACAATGCATGGATACCGTACGCAACGCACGCAATGCGCAAACGATACTTAGATGACGTCATAAAGAGGCAAGTAAAACTTGTGTGATCAAAATAAATGTATGATGGGGGCCCTTTTTGGTTGCTGAAATGATTTTTATTGAATTTTAAATCACTTTCCTATTGGGTATAGATAACAATAATTATATTAGATATAGTATTTCATTTCTATAGTCTAAGAGGATTCAGAAATAGAAACGCATAAAACTCATTACTGAGGGATTCTACGATTACACAAGATACAAATCTTGATGGATACTAAAATCCTGAATAATCAACACAAAAATCCACATCCCCCCCCCCCAAAAAAAATTCCAGGCATTAACGAGTATTTTTAAAAACACTTCAGCTTTGCCCTGCACAGTGCATCAAAAATAATAAAAATCAAGAAACCTACTTTTCAACTTGTTTATTTTTTACTTTACTAGTACCCTGTATGATATAACAATAGCACAATGATCATTTCTCAGATCATAAATCATTTGGACAGAAACCCTGGAAGTAGACATTGTTAAATAACCCGAGTTCAATAATGCCATTTCATTCATTGTGCAATTTTATGCAGGAAATGAAAGCACATCAAACATCATAAATAGGCCATAATGCTCTACAACCAATCAATTAATTTGAAACAAAAGTAAAGGAAATGGTTTCCAATACTATTAAAACATGCTTACAATATTGAATTACATGTACCTGCATTGCATAAGGAATAGATTAGATATAGTTTTGGTCCAGCATGAATTTACTTTGTCAAGTATATTTCTCACCCCTTGATTAAGAATGGAATGGTCCAAGCTGCAGAGACTATCATATGACATAAGCATCATCTGGGGTCAACCGATTTAGGTTAAAAGGGGTGCAGTAGAGGTCAAGCGATTGGGAGGTGCTGAAAGACATGCTTAAATGGAGACCATGTGAGATCGTCATGGTCATGAATATCATGCATGAATATCAAGAATCATAAATTCCTTGTCTGCAACCTATCGCTGCGCTATTAATATGCTCTTTGCCTATGCTCTGCCATGCAGGCATATACGGAGAATTGTCACTTAGTCTGATCCCACTTTGTCTAATCCCATTTCGTCTAATCCCATTTCGGGTCTACAATCATATTGTCTAATAACTATTTGGTCTAATTGCCACTTAGCCCATTTACCATTTGGTCTAATTTGCAGTTAGGCTATGCCTATTTGGTCTAATACCCACTTGGTCTAACATTATCCAATTAGACGAACTGGTAATAGACCAAATGGTCATTAGACGAAATGAGGAAAACTAGGTAGACAAAATGGCAATTACATGTAGACCATTTGATCATTGGACAAAATGACAATCAGCCCAAGTGGATAAACCAAGTGATGACTGGACCAAACAGCAATTAGACCAATTTAATAGCAGACCAAATGGGTTCAGCCATAGTGGTGTTAGACTATCTGGGAATTAGATCAACTGCTATTAGACCAAGTGGCTATAAACCGCCTATACCACTAAAAGATCTGGCAGGTAAAGTTCCCCACTTTGAAAAAAAAAAGCAAGTGACATATTAACAAAATTGGAGTTACTGAATTTTATTTTCATATTTTACCCAACTAACATGCTCTTCTTCCGGGCCACATTTCATGCATGAACACTCATCATGCCAAGAGATATGTCAGGCAAGTCATCATGGTATTGCACTGATGTCAGTGTAGATGACAGATACATTTTGCTCTTTTACACAAAATGTCACTTCTGTCACTTGCTTCCTTTTGCTGCAGTATACAGCAGTACAGAAAACTTTGCATTATTATTGAATAGAATAACTTTATTACAAACAATAAAAGGGTTACAGTACAACATGAGTAACAATAAAAACATAAATGTAGAAGTTGGAAAAAGGACCCTACAGAAATAGAAAAATAGCTAGTGAGGCATAGGACCCCTTTTACACAAAAAGTGTAATAATTTGTACATGTATATATATACATGAAAGTGTGAATGAAATAAAATATGGCTAGACATATCAAGTACAGGATTCATCAAAAGCTAACAGAGTGAAAACTACAGACTACCTGCATTTACAACTGTACTGTATTTATATTGCATTTCCTCCATATCATTTGCTCTACAGTGTCCTATTAAAATGAAATGGGGAATTTCGTAAATTCAAGGAAATATATATTCCTGTCTTGTGGCAAAAAAAAATCTGATTTGGCTTGGGGAATTCCAGTAAGACATGAATTCAATAGAATATTTACTTTTTTAACTTGTTTTTTGGTGTTATGGCTCATATACAGTATGCTGGCAAAAAGAAAATTGGCATAAAACTGAATAAATATACAGTGGAAATTCAGTATAAAGACATCTAATCTAATATAACAATATTCCTGATATAACAAGCTAATATTCCAGTCCCAGCTCTTTTTTATTTCATTGTTTTTTTAACCCTGATATAACAAGATTCCTGCTATAACAAGGTAATTTTCATGGTCCCAAGGAACTCTTCATCCTTAGTTTCCACTGTACATGGGTTCTTGTCTTGCATATAAAAAATGCAGGTGTGAGATAATGTGATATTCCATTTATAATGATTTTCGGTGAATTTTAGTGTAAATATCTGAAAGGAACTTAACATAATAGCTAGATTCTGCCCTATTGGTCAGTAAGGACAGGCTCGTTTAACCCATTCATGACAGGATTTATTTAAAGCCTAATTTGATCAGCTTTTATTCTTCAAATTGGCAACACCAACATTTTTATTTTATTGCTACATTTTTCTTATAAAATGTCATGTATCTGAAATGAATATAAATTGACAGAAATTACGATGAGAAGTCAAAAAGTTGCCAATTTGCAGGGGGAAAAGGTGATTTTAAACTTTCTATCACATTGCCAATTTAAGGATTTTAATGCTTATTTTCCTTTAAAAAAATTTCAGCATCAAACAACGAATATTGATGCAACCAAAATGGGCACAGTTTGAGTAGAATCTTTTGCTCTTTCTGCTCATGTATTTGGTATGATTTTTAGGGCTTTGCATCAAAAGATATTAGGCCAAACCATAAAATGTTGACCCTCTGTCACGAATGGGTTAATACATGGGGAAAAAACTATTCAAGGGGAAACAAAAGTTTGGTCTTCATAGACAGATGGTTGTTTTAAATAGCTGGTTGCTAAAGCAGGTTCGACTTTACAACATAATTCCTTTTCTTTGTATCCTTTGTATCCATACAATCATAAGCAAACAATTCCACCGAGCTTTGCTCAAGATGTTTGTTCCCAGAAGTGAAGCACATAACATGATCTGGACATAAAGCAACATGTAGCCGGAGTGTAAAAATGATTTAATTATGCCATTAAATTAAACATCAATGCGAAATAAAAACTCATTTCAGTTTTGCTGGCCAGTAACTATAAACAATAAAAACTGCTCTATCAAGTGCAAATTCAAGCCACTTGAAAAAACAAGACAATGTAAATACTAGTCAACTAATTACTTGAAGATCTTGTCATTTTGGTACATCATCTAAATCAAGATTTTTAAATATCTCTTTGAAAAATTGGAACTTAAAAAAAAGTTTCGCTTTTGAAAGATGATGAAGTAGGCACATACTGTACAAATGTATGGCCATGTCCATGTACATCAATTGAGAAATCTCAAGTATGAGGAACAATGCGATTTTTACACTAACCTAGCATTGTTGTTTGGGTTAATAGGGGTGTTCACACAGAAGGCACAAAATGAGATTCAAAAAATTGATTTTCTAATCGTGGTTAGAATTTCGATTTTATTTTGTGTGTGGATAGAATAATCTCACTAATAATCACGATTCTAGTCGCAATCCAAATCGCAGTAAGAAGTGTGATTTTTCAGAATAATTGTGATTATTTGGCGTGCGTTGTGTTGTGAACATCCAACATCTGGTTTGTTCGCAATCGATGTGCTAGCTATGCATGCACTGCACGCTATCTTGCTCTCGTATTGAGGTCGGGGGTAAATGCCGTTGATCTTGTATTTGAGAGTAAACAAATTAGTGTTTGTTAGTTTTTGTTGATGTGTGGTTGAAAGTTTCTCCGTCGAGATCGTGTTAAAAGGGAGTTAAAGAGGAGAAGTCTGTGAGCTTTCCTGCTGGTTTGCGTTCATTCGTCGTGAGCGGGAATGGTTAAAAAAAAAAAAATGAAATTTGAATTGCGATTAGAATCACGAACGGTCACAATAAAATTGAAATTTAGATCACGCTTCAAATCGCGATTCAAAGTTCAATTCCTCTTGTGTGTGAATGCACCTAATATTTCACCAGTATGGATAATTTATAGTTGTTGAAATAGTCTTAACATGCATAGTAACTTCTATCGTTGTTGTTTTGCTGTGGTTTTTTGTTAGTTTTGTTTCTCAATAGGAGGGAAAATAAATAACTGATTCTGCTGTCATTTCCTCTTTCGAAATTCTTATTCCTGAGTAAGGATCAAGAGACCTCTTCAGAAATCATACCTTGTAGAACAAGCACTTTACATAGCCTAAAACCTATCAATTATACAGCAAGTAGGATGGAAAGGAAAATGAAAGCTACTTTCAATCTTTCAAAGAAAATAAGGGAAAGGACTCGCATGTTTGTTTGGTTGCTTTCATTTCCTCAGTCTATTAACAAATGCAAAATAATAAATGTTTACATAAGTATTGCATAATCATATCATACAATAAACATAATACAATGCATACAAACAAGCAGAAGGAACTAAAGGGATGATAAAAATCCACTTGAAGGGTCTCAAAAACAATTAAACAAAAATGTGACATGATCTATTGGGGTCTTATTTATTTGAAAACACTAGGTGTATTTCCTTCCTTATGATAGAATTACCTATAAAGAAAAAAAAAAACGGGATAGGAAGGGCTCACTAATGACTAATTACCATGAAACCAATGAGAATATAATAAAAGTAAAGGCAAAAACCATACAGTTACTTAGTACTCATTTTCGAATTTACTCCCGCAGTCATCAGAGGGTGCATTTACGCCTACTTTTTGAACACAGGATGAGCGTTTTTGAAAAACACATCATAAAAGCGATTTCATGGGGTAATGCTTATGCTTTTTTTCTAAAGGCAAAGGGCAGGTCAAGCTGGGGCTCGAGCTTTATCGTAAGTTTGGAGTTACTGTATGTATATATGTAGGCTATAGGGAAAGATAGAAAGAGGAAATGATAGGATAAAACAAAGAAAAACACATCGTTTTTGAAAAAGAAGACGAAACAGAAGAAGATAGAAGAAAAAACAAACAAAAGGAAGATAGGAAGAGGAAATAACATAATAAAACATAGAGTAACATAAAGAAAGATAGAACGACAGGAAGATAGAAGAAAATACGAAGAATAAAATAAGGAACGATAGAAAATAGAATAAAACAAAGAATAACATAAGGAAAGATAGAAAGACAGGAAGATAGCGAAGGAAAAAGAAGGAATAACATAAGGAAAGATATAAAAGAAGACAGAACGATTAAACTAAGAATATTGTAAGGAGAGATAGTAAATAGGATGAAACAAAGAATAACAAGGAGAAACGCCGTAAATGCACCTTTTTGTGCATTTACGATCGGCATTCAGATTGGCGTTTAAGCGAAAATGAGAAGGGACGCAACCGTGTTTTGAACTAAACGCATTTCAAAAGCTTGATTTTGGCCTGAAAATGGTGAGCGCAAACGCAACCAGAGATAGCTGGCATTTATGATGCTATCCCTACAATGTCATCCTTGCACATCCTGAGGTTATTCTGTAAAACCTTTGGACAGAGTGCCATTTCCTGTTTGATAACAACTACACAGTGAAACCTGTATGTAAAGACCACCCAAGGAAGACAAGAAAAGCAGGCTTTATGAGCAGGTGGACTCTATGAACAGATTCCTTACATGCATGGTTCAATGGGGAAACAAAATTGTGGTCTTCGTAGACTGGTGGTCTTTCAATACGGCTGGTTGCTAAAGCAGGTTTGACTGTTAACACCAATTTTTTTGCATCATGACTTCCCTCTCAGCAAATCAAATGATAACAATTTCAATAGCTTGCATCAATAGCAAATGTTGCCATTAAATCTTACCATAACAAATTTTATGAAACGCAGCCTTAGAACAACACCAATGAACTTACAACTTTACACATTAAATTTCTCAGATTAGAAATTAATCTAACAGATTGTGATAAGGGACAAATTCAAAATCAGATCTGAAAATCAGAATCAATAAAATTGATTTCTAAATCTATTAGACTAAGATTTTTAATCAAATTTTGGATATGTCCCTGATTCAAGTCTAAGAAATTTAGAGCGTACTATTCTGACAATTTCACTCCGATATTTGTCTAAACTGAGGTGCAAAGAATGAGAAAGCTCACAGACTGTACAATGCATGTATTTGTAACCTTTCCCAGAAATCCAGCTTCTCTTGAATTCAGAGCAGGATCGTATGATCATTTTATTGTAATAACTGTAAGCCTTTTCACTCATTTGCCCCAGCAGTAATTCCGCTTGGTCGCTGGGCTGGGGGCTGTAAGCGGCTCCTATAAAAGAATGTGATTAATTTGGGAATTTGGGGATTCAGGGATTTGGGGACTTTTTAAAATTTTTTCTCTCTTTTCTTTTCTTTTTCTTTGGGGGGAGGGGGCTGCCACAGAATTTTCATACCAGAAGTGACAACCCGTTCCTCATCTCCTACCCCCCCCCCACCCCCGCTCCAATTTCACGATCCTATGCCTAAAACAAAGATGAAAGAAATTTGGCTGATTTAAAATTCAAAAATTACAACAGGACTCCAAATGAAAACATGTTCCTTGCTTTACTGGAACAAAGAGAGCCTATTCAGAGCGATGATTTTTTCATGAGGTTTTCATCCAAATTGAGGGCTCTCCAGCAGAGTTTTAATCCCTTTTCATAATTCATAACTCATATCCCTTGCCGTAACATCATGCATCAGCAAACAATTTAATGTCGTGTAGGTGTCAGACACGTATTAAAGTGAACTTCAATTTTTCATCCAAGTGGATCGAGGGCTTGCATGTGAAAATGCCATTATTCCATGTAGTCTTGGATTTCAGACACTGTTCCAAACACAAGAGACATTGTTTATTTGAATTTCGTAATCCAGACTAGCAAGACATTGAAAAGACTGCTTTGTACTTACTATGGTTATTTTGAGAATTCTCACAAATTTTTGATTCCTTTTGTAGAGTTTTTAAATATCATATTCGGGGAATGTTGAGGTACTAGACGTTTTTACGAAACAGCCAACTGCAGCTTTTTTTTCCCCCATCGTTATGGATTTTAAGAAATGAATAATAGATTCTGAAGCCTCATTAAGCAGTATTTGCGGCATCCCTTCAGAGTAAAGGGAGTGGTTAAACATACACATACTGCGTGTGTGTATCTATAGAAATAAGCTCTTCTCATGCGGGAATTATTGTGGGGGCTTATACATTGTACCTGTAGAAATCTTTACGAAGAATATGATTTTGTATGGAGAGCACAATTTGACGTTTTATTATTCATCATTATTATCAAATGGCCATGCATCACATACATGTACAGCAACACATATCAGCTAGTACTGACTGACTACTGAAACTTCTTTCCATTTATAAATTTGAACATTTTGGTGAGGACAAATTCAATAAACATTACTCCATCAAATAACCAAGAAGAAATGTAGACCCTATCGCTATCCACATGGTAATATACTATATTTTCAAATGGAATCAGGCTCTTTTTTACTCCCACTCACTCAGCTGACAAGTCAATAAACATGTCCATAAGGACCACTTGCTAATAAAGACCGCTTGCTAATACAGGCCGCTTTTTTCATCTTCCTTATAGGTGGTCTTTATAAACAGGTTTATGGTATTTTCAAAATAGAATCAGCCTTCTACTGACTCCTACTGACTCAACTCACGAGTCAATAAAGGCGTTGTCCACTTGTGGATAGCTCTCTGAAAGTCATTTTGCTTTCATATCATACATGTAAATCAATAGTTTGAGAATGGGTAATCACCTTGACCTGTATATGGCAATATCAGTTGCAGGTATAAGCTATAATTGCTACTACAGGCCTGCAAGTCAGCATGTTACAATCAGTAAGACATAGCATACACAGAGACCAGTAACATTTCTCTCCAAAGACAGAGGTATATAATGAAAGAGAAAAAATGTTGGAATTAATGAAAGAGAAGAAAATTGTCTCTCAACAATCTTGCAATTTTTATCCATTCCAATGTTCCTTTTCCTTAAATCCACTACATATCCCTACCCCCCCCCCCCTTCTGCTCACCCCCATTTAGCTCTCTCTGGCTTTCTTTATTTCTCCCCTCCCTCCATCCCCTCTCTTTCCTTCTCCATCTATCAATCCTCCATCTATCAATCCTCCCTCTCTCCCCCTTCAGACCTTTATTTCCATGCATTCCTTGTCGTTTATCTTTCTTCTTCCTCCTCCTCCTCTCTCACTTCTCCTCCTCTCCTCTTTCTTTCTCCTCTACCCATTCCTTATCTCTCCTCTCCCTCTCCTTCCCTCTTTCTCTCTCTCTCTCTTTCCCTCTCCAACTCACCCTCTCCCCCTCTCTCTTCTTTCCGCATTCCTCTCTTCCTTTGCACAATGCACCCATATTCCATATCATACCTAAAGTGCTTTCTAAATCCCCAAGATAAAAATCTACCCTTCCAACAAACAAGACTTTCAAGGAAAGTAATTGTGGGGGAAAATTGAAAATCTACTTGCAACTATTGCCTAACGGTATCCATGCCATTTCAAATGGGATCAGATATTTCACAAATACCAATTTGTTCTCAGAAGAGCATTTCACTTGGGAAATAGTCAAGAGAATACATTGAAATACATATTGTTGCATAATACAAAACAGTCAGCCTAAATGT
Source organism: Echinometra lucunter (assembly GCA_029962745.1). NCBI lineage: Eukaryota > Metazoa > Echinodermata > Echinoidea > Camarodonta > Echinometridae > Echinometra > Echinometra lucunter. The sequence goes on from CM057163.1 coordinate 17,338,077, forward strand.
CACATTAGAAGTTTTGCTTGGTGCATCTTTTTCATGAAGGGTTTTCTACATTAGATTTGACAATTAGGAGAATGTTTATCACCTATGGTATTCTGTAAATACAAGCAGGGCACCCACGTAACCTGTGGAGGGGGGCAGTGGGGTGGTCTCCCCCAAAAATGCAAAAGAAAAAAAAAGAAAGAAAACAAGGGGGAAAAAGGGTGAGCAAAAAATGAAAAAGGCAAGAAACCATAGGAAAAAGGAGCAAAGAAACATCAGAAAGAAACAAAGAAACTTGCGAGCTGCACACTCCCCCTCAATATGTAATTCAGCGTGCTCACTACCGCCCCCGTAAAATGAAATCCTAGCTATGCCACTGAGGCAGGGAAATCTGTGTTTTTCAAACACACAACTGTCCTTCAAAAAAGGTCAATTCTTTTGTTATCTTTAATTATTCATCAACATAAACACAATTTTATCTGTATGTTGCAAATGTTGAGCCACATCCACAAGATAACGGATAAAAATTTTCAAATGTAAAATGCGATTTCGAAAACAGCAATGTGTTTTTACAATCACAATACTTAAAATGTACACATTAGTTTTCCCATACGGAAGGGGGTATTCCTAAAAGAACCCACTTTGTTTTGAATTACATGTACGACATCTAGGTTGTGTACAATTACATGTATGCTGAAATGGGCTACCAATTTGTTTTAAAATCACAATGTAAAAAGAGTGTATGGTATAAACAATCATTTCTTTTTCCAGCACAAGATCTAGTTTTCCTCCTCTGCAACAGGGGTTATTTCCCAAACATAATATCCCTCAATGATAAAATGCACATCCAGTTTTCTAATGGGAATGGAGTATTTCATGAAAAGCAATTGCTTCTGCAATGCCCTCTTTGCTCAAACGAGCAAGATAGAAGGAAGAGGGAAAACAAATCATTGCGGCAGATGCTTCTTGTGGGTGCTGTCTTCTCCATAATAAATGGGTTTTCAGCAGCTGCTGGCAAACCGAATGACTTCAATTGATATGAAATAGCTTTCCCTTGCACTAATTTGAAAAGCTTGACTTCTTTCTCCCAACACATTGATCATGGATCTACGTGTACATGTAGTGTTTAAAGGCCTTAGTCGACTACGCAGCAGCAAACCGTGACCAAAAAGACAAACAAAAACGCAGGGGTTACAGATATCAAGTCTCACACATTAGGCATGAGACTCCCGCATTGGGGGGCTCTTGCTCATCCCCCCAAATCTCTTTCTCACGCCTACATCACAGCCTATCCCCATATATATTATACTCAATGCCTGGCGATCTCACGGTTCCCTGCCCAAAATCTCACGCATTGCTGGTCTTTGACCTTGGCGTCTCTGGGGTTATAAAGCATGTCCTTCACATGTTGTAAAGACACACACGAGAAAGCTAGTACATACACGTCACTCATTGCATTGCATTAGCTATAGTTCTATTCTTCTTTTTTTTTAAGTATTCATTTATTTGATTTGATTTGATTTATTTATTTTTCTGTTTCACAGTAAACATTTACAAAACAAATATATAAATTCAGTAATCTTGTAATTACTTTACTGATATAATGAAACAACGATGTAAAAGAAAGAACAGAATTACTGAGGAAATGAACAAAATAAAGTTGACCTGACTGAAAAACAGTAAAACAGAGGGGCAGGCTAAAGAAGCAAAGCTTGTAAGGGGCAAGTCCCTGAAATTTACGGTTATTTGTCTCGGGCCTTTTTTGTGGGGGACGGTATGCCAAAAGGCTTCAGTGAACAGCAGTGTTACTTGACAGCTCAAGCAGGTTTTGACTGAAGGGGTGCGTTGTTTCATAATAATACTGGTATCATATTTTTTCAGCACTAATGAAAGAAATGTAATGTGTGTGCTTGTTATATGCTTGATCCAGGGGGGTGTTTCACAAAGCTGTGCGCAAAGTTATTCTTATCATTATCGTTAACCCTTTGCATACGGGAACAGGGTTACCCCTGTACTAAGTCTGTGACAATTACAGTATTTGGTTGTCACTGGGTTAAAATACCAGACAATGTCTGTCATCCGTAATTTCATGCAGATCCAGGATATGCAGTACTCGAACACTACCACCAGTACCACAGGAGTGACAGGACCAGACAAAGATGCAAAACCAGGAAGGAAACGGGAAATGACGTACACGTACATGCATATCTATAGAGTTACATGACAGTATGATTAAACACTATACAGTTTCAATGCTAGTGTGGTACAATGTTCAGCATGGTTCTCGCCAGGTCATAACACCCATGGTTCCAGTACCACGTGTAAACGGTTTCAGACAAGGAAGAACCATGGGTGAAATTGCTGCACCATGCGTGGCAACAAGGGTAAAAAAAATATTGGAGCATATATTCCTAACAATAATGATAAATGTCACAGATTGTTTTGCTCTTTGGCAGTGTATTTTTACTTTTATGCCATTAGTAGACAACTCCTGCTTACCAAGAGCATTTTTCATCCTTTTGCTATATCATATACTGCCGCCACACCTAACTTTAGGTGTTATTCCGTAAAACTTCCGAAACTTCCACGTTTTGCGCAGAGTGGGAACCGTGTGTGGATTTTTTTCTAGTGAGAACCCTGATGTTCAGGTATTTACATTCTAACCAGGGGCAACATCAATAACACAAGACAACAGCATTTGTGGCTTTTCTATTACACTAGCTCCACAAAAAAATTGAGTTCACTATTTTGATTACTCTGAATATAGAATGAAAATTCATGATTTTTTAAAAGGCATGTGGGCTTTATTTAATCCAGCTTTAATAAAAGGGGCTTCTACAATCTTATCCTCCCCCTTCAACCCATAGACTACTGAATTCTCAAAGTTCCATACTCTTTCAAAAAAAAGAGTGAACACATTCACCCTGTTAGGGGTTAATTTAAGAAAAAGAGTGAATTCAGAGTGAATTAAGAGTAAATATTGTGATATTCACTCTTTAGGGATCACTCAAAATCCTTGAGTGATCTCTGATGAGGTCACCCCTAAAAGAGTGAATATAACAATTTTTACTCTTACATGTAATTCACTCTCAATTCACTCTGAATGCACTCTTTTCTTCGATTCACCCCTAACAGAGTGAATGTGTTCACTCTCTTTTTTAAAAGAGTTAAGTTTACACAGGGCTCGCCTGGTTCCAGTAGCGAGGAGGTTTATTTCATCTCTGAGCCATAGAGTGAAGTTGGAAAGTTTATTAGCACATTCTTCTGTAAAGGAGCTTCAGCAAACACTGTTTTCTCCTGCAAGAGATTCCCGTCTGAGAAGACTCAGACTTTGGACTTGCCTTAGGGCTGGTCCAAATCTAATTCCATCCAGATTGCTCAACTTCCTAAGAATATACAGTTCTCAACTCTACACAAGTACATGTAGGATTACTACTTAGCATTTCACCAAACTATTCCCTACTGGAATCGGGTGGCCCCTGCACAAAACCTATGGAAATTGTAAGAATTCAGTAGTCAATGGCTTAAAGACGCTAGGTCGTGGGCTTTCATGGGGAATGGATCATAATTTGCTGACACCAGACTTTGTGAAAAATACCTGTAATAGAGCTACATTTCTGGAGCACAGCAAAACAAGCTGTCCCACCACAAACATTCTTCGGCCTGCTTCGGGCATTCTCGGGCCAGGGAAAGTGAGACAATGACTTTGCCATATGGGGAAAGGGTGAAGTATACAGAGCATTACATAAGGTCTGTTGGTCATAAAACTCAGAGTGATGGACAACACCTGTTACTGTGTAAGCACCCATGGTGTCAAATTCCCCATGAAAGCCCACGACCTAGCGTCTTTAAATGAGCACTCAAGATTCAAACTAAGTTGCACCTCTCACACCGATCCCCCCCTCCCCCATCAGACATAGAAAGAAAAAAAATCTACCCATTTACAGTGTCCAGCTTTACCATGAACCTGACCTTGAGTACGTTACCCACAGCAATCCAACCCAACTGACCCTGAGGCATCCGATCCATACACATATTCCAAGCTGTACTTGGGGCTGATACAGCCTTGGCAGTCGCTTCCCACGATGTATCTGTTAGCCCCATCTATGCCTTCCGATGTCAGCAGATGGAAAAGTGATTTGGAGCTCACTGCTCATGGTACAGTGCAAAGATGACTCATTTAACAACTCCTATCTCAAACGATAGTTCTAGTTCATCTTGATCAACGAGGTATATGTGGGCATATTGTTTAGTGAATATATATCAATATGTAGAGGGACAGTTTCTGGTACAACACATAGGCCTTATGAATTTTGTGTATTTTAAAAAAAATAATTTTCTGTTAAGCAGAACCGAAAGAGTTGCCTTTTTTTCTCAATACCCCTGCCCCCCCCTCTTTCTCTCTCTCTTTCTCTCTCTCTCTCCCTCCCCATTCTCCTACATTCTTCTTGCACTCTCTCTCTCTCTCTGTATTTCCTTCTATTTCTCTTTTTTCAAATACATTTTCCCATGATATATCTTGAGCTAAGAGACAGGCTGCATCTTGATAACACTTAAACACTCGTAAGAAAATCCCACATGCATGTTTTGAAGAGGTATCATTTACGAGCATTTTCACAGTAATACATGTATCTATTTTTTTTTTTCCTAAGCATTGGATAATAATAGTAATATATGGATACAATCATTTTTTCTATTTTTGTTCATAAATACAATGCAAAAAGTGAACAATAGCCTCACCAGGCAGTCATGGAATCTTGTCTCTGACTGAGAATGTTGGTGGGCCAATGAAGCCACTTATACATGTACTGCTTCTCAAAATACCTAAAATTGACCAGAATTTCTGTACAAGGAAATATCATTTTTTAAAATGACCATTCCAAAGTGAACTCCCAGAAGAAAAAGATTTTTATTAAAACCATACTTAAACTTGTAATTTGCTTGTACTGTAATTATACTGAATATATGTTACACTAAAAATTTATCGCATTAACATGTATGTGTAACTTTTACAGCGAGATTAAAAAAAACCTACATTTCTCTAGACCATTAATCTGCAAAAGGCTGCCATTGTTCTATGAATTCCATCTCTTAGCGACTGATACATTGACATCAGTGCATTGCCGAGTATCAAGGATAAGTACAATCATGTACACGTATGGTATTGGGAAAATATCTCCATCCTATTGTTTGTGATTGTAACAAGGCAACTCATGATACAGTGTTTTTCTTAAAAATGGAAAGAGGTTTTCCATCAACTAAAATCATCAATCAATCAAAAATGATTATTTGCTGATAGATATTGCTGACAGATGGCATAGTTCAAGTAAAGGATGCCTTCCTCCTTTAAATGATACCAAATATGTTACAATACTGAAATACTTGATAAATATATTCTATATGAATGGTATTGAGTAATATGTCAAAAGTAGTTTGTGCACAGAAGTCATGAATAATGAACTTCAAATGACAATAGAAATCATAAAAGAACTGCATTATCTCTATTGATTTTAATTCATGCTGCTCTATTTCGATTCTTTGTTAAAATGTGTCGGTTTATGCTTTTTATTATTTCCAACAGAGAAAAAAATAATTATTTTTTTCCAGGGCTACTTTTTGAGCCCACCAGCCCAAATTTTCTACATAGTATTACAGTTAACATTGGACCCTATGAGAATTTTTCAGGGGCTCTTTTTAGTTTTCCAGGGCTCTTTTTAGTTTTCCAGGGCTCTTTTTGGCATTTCGGGGGCGAATTCGCCCTCAGCCCCCGTGTATTTTTTTCCCTGATTTCCAATCATGTTTGAGGTGTCTGTAATCTTAATATTTCGATAAATAAAAACAAAAAACAAAAAACAAAAAACAAAAAACAAAAACAAAAACAAACACAAAAACAAAAACATAAACATAAACAAAACAAAAAACAAAAAAAAGATTGAATATCAATGTTCTGCAAGCACAAACTTATCCACTGTAAAAGTTGTCTGTTTCTAAAATGGAAGTGCTATTTGTAACATTTTCTGTATTAACAGGAATGGTTTCAAGCTCTGCTCCATCCTGTAAGCCATGACGTGTCTTCCACATGTGGTAGCTAGGAGCTGATAGCCCTCATACACCTATATAATGTTGTTATTGTCAGGCTGTGCTACTTAAACATATAATAAGACCATGCAAGGATAAACATGTCTTGTTTAGTGTGGGCGTGAGCGAGATCATGTGACATTTTGACATACTTCATCCACACTTCATCTACGCTTCATCTACGCTTCATCTTCGCTTCATCGTCCTCCATTTAATCCATACATGGTTTATGCCTCATCTTTGCCAATGTATAACAAACCACAGAGTAATTCTGCAGAACAGCAGAGGCAATAGCTACATGTAAATGTACAGTACATGTCTTTAACATCCTCAAAATGCTCATGTACAGTTTTGATAGCAGAAAGAAAATAAGCATGAAACTATGTAGTCTCACACTGTCCACCTTGCATGAAAAGATACATGCAATTATGAGATGATGTAATAATATTCCATCCCTGATTTCCAGGGCATTTTAGTTTTGATCTAAATATTGGAATGCAAATAACTAGACTCTGCCCTATTTTCTTTCCTAAATGAGTTTCAAAATGCAGATGATCAATTGGTACATGTACATATGAAGAGTTCATTTGCAAAAGCGGTTAGATCCACTTTTGTAACTTCAGAGAAAAATGCATTTCTTTGCCAGATTTTGTACAGGTGTCTATGGAAAAGCAAAATAGAATGTAAATTTTTTCACAAGTGCTCTGAAAATTTAGCTTAAGACTTTTGTTCAAAAGACAGGTACAGGGTTAAATAGTGTTCTGATATCAATAATTCAATTTTCATCAAAAGTGGATCTAGCCCCCTTTGCAAACTCTTCATATGTAGGCTACATAATGGTTGTTGGCAATAGAGTACATCACATCAAATGAATGTCCTTTTACCAAAAACTGCAAATGCAATCAAGAGAGAAAACTGCCTTAAAGTGACACCATCTGACTACACAATTTTGAAACCTACATGTACAGTCGAGGGGATTCCAAACCCTCTAAAAGCATGCTGATCGCAACAAACATCATTACAACAAAGCCAATTCAATTTACTTTTCAATTTAAGAAGCTCCCTAATGCCAGATCACACAAATTTGCAAATGTCATGAATACTCAAGAGCTTAGAAATTGTAATACCCTAATCTCCAATACAAACTAGTTATTTTCGACCCATTGTAATAGAAATAATTTGGAAGAAAAAATATCTGTAACACTCTAATCGCCAATACAACCTCGTTATTTTTGACCCCATTTCATAAAACCTGGGGGGTGTAACATAAAGGGGGTATCTCACTGAGCGACGAATGCTTGCGAACGTAGCGAATTTGTTATTTCGCCAGGGTTTGTAAAAGGTTGCAAAAGGTTCATAAAAGGTTGGAAGAAAGTTCGCAAATAGTTTTCGTTGTCGCAAGTAGTTTTTCTTGTCGCAAAGAAATTATGAACATGTTCAAAATTTCTTTGTGAATTTATTTTTCCGCAAACAGTTGTAAGCCTTTGCAAACGGTAAGACGGTGTCGCTGAAGTTCTTTTTTGTTTCGCCAATGCTAGCGACCACATGACCATATGGTTCATGTATAAAATCAACCCATTGAGAGAAATTTGCTTTTCATATTGACCGAAGTCTGTTCTCTGCAGCAACCACTCTCTGACCCAAACAGTCTTTCTTTTCTCCTTCCTTTCTTTTCTTTCTTCATGTTCTTTCTTTCTTTTATGTTGCACGATAGCTGTAGCAGCAGCCAGGCAAAGCAGTTCTTCAAGGAAAGCAGCACGGTGGGCCTCTTCCAGGCAGAAATTCATTTCCATATTCTGGAAATCCATCTTGAAAAAAATCCTTCGACTACGGTCAGAAGAAATCTGAAAGATGGGGAAGGTTGCGCATCCTTTTATGGGGTTTGCTCCATAGATTCGCTTGGTACTTTTCCATGAGTTAGCAAAAGTTCGCAAACATTCACAAATATTGGCAAAGGATTTGCAAATATTTGCTAATATTCACAAATACTGTCGCAAACATTTGCTTACAGTCGTTAATAGTCGCTAACTGCCTTTTGCAAACACTTTCGGAAACACTCGTTAAAATGTTGCTAATTATCGCTAAACATCGCTAAAAGTTGCTAAATGTCGCTAATGGCAGATGCGAATTACCCTGATGTTCGCCAAGATTCATCAGAAAAGTTGGCGAATCCAAAATTTGCTACGTTCGTAAGCATGCGCTGCTCAGTGAGATACCCCCTTAAAGAGATACAATCAATCTTACGATCAATTGTAACTCTTTAGTACATAAAAAATACAATCAATCTTACGATTGATATCAATCGTAAGATTGCTGGTATTTTTTATGTTACAGGGTCTTGTTATCAGTACTTGCAACAAGTGCCACATTTCTATGACGAATTTGCTCTCACCCAATCGGATGCTGGGATTTCAGTTATGGCAACTTGTTTGATAACAAGTTTTATGAAATGGAGCCCTGGCCATGCAATTACAATGTGAAAGAAAGTGCTCCCCCTCAAACTGGCAAAAGTTGATTAAATAGCAACAAGGCTATATAGTCATAATGTGTCTTGCCATGCCACGTTTGTATGCAACCATTCTTGCAGGTATGCCCTAAATTGTAACTTTAGACCTCATTTGACCTTTGACCAACATATGTGACCTTTGACCCCAAACGTTGAGGTCCCTGTAAGGCATCTACATGTACCTTCCAAGTTCCGTTAATGGGCTTACATGTACTGTACATGTATGGTTTGAAAGTTACCAACCCCAGTAGAAACTTGCAGGTATATTTCAACATTTGATTTTGACCTCATTTGACCTCTGACCTACATGTATATACGTGACCTTTGACCTCTAAATAACATTGCAATTACAACTTACATATAAAACCACTATATCTGACAGGGGAGTAGGAGTTGGGGAAAATCAATACATTGCCCTACCCTCCCCCCTCCCCCTTGCCCAACTACATGTACATATGCGTATCAGGTCAACCCCCCCCCGTTGACTGGGGGAGTTGTCCTTGGAAAGTTGTCATCCGAGAAAGGTGTCCTCCGGGGAGAGTTGCCCTCGGAGGAGTTGTCCTCCAGGGGGAGTTGTCAGGTGGGAATCGTATCGGGGGGGGGGGGGGGGGGGGGGGGGGGGAAGAGTTGTCCTCCCGGGGGAGTTGTCCTAGAAACGTAATGTACCACGGGATGCACCCAATGAATTGTACCAAGTTCAATCTGACTTTCAGTTCCTCATACATGTAAGAGTTATGGCACATAATACTGGACTCTCATTGTCTCTTGGTTACTTTTGCCAAGGACAACTCATCAAAACCAATGACGAAAAACAGGAAGGAGGAAATCAAAAACTTGGCTTACATGTATTTATCACAAAGGTAGGGACGTTTTCTGTCAAAGTCAAATAATCATCACTTGTACATTAGTGTCATTTCTATTTGTCTTCCCTTATATCTCATTATAGTTTGGGTACCAAAAAGAAAATTGGCATGAAACTACATCAACTGCGTGAACTGTAACATCATCTCACATCGTCTGCCTTGCATAAAAACTGGTACATCATCATGCATACGATCATGTGATATTATTGCATTCATGATTTCAATTGAATTTAGTGTAAATATCTGTAATTAACATCTAAATATCTGAAATAATGTTATTGCATTCAGGATTTGAAAAGAATTTTAATGTAGGCCCACAGGTACATATCTGAAATAAATGCAGTACAATGACTACACTTTTCCCTTGATGCTAAGACCGCTTCACACCGACCACTCCCTGCACAATCATCACACAGTGCTTGGTTACACTTATTGCTTGTCTCACTTGTATTTGGAGGATAGAATGTACATTAAAGGCATTGGTTAACATTGTTATGATTTTTTAAAATCTTGTTTTGTTACTTGAAAATGGGATAAACATAAGGGTTATAGTGTAAAAATACCAGTCTGAAAGTTGGAAATTGGATTCAAACACGCATTTAATCAACTGAAGCACAATTCTGCATCCGTTCAAAAAAATCATAAGAAATTGTGCTAATATTTTGGTGGGTTCTAGAATTTGTGCTTGCCAAAAATAGTACAAGATCTGCAAAAATTAATAAACCGCAAATATTTTTGCATTTAGAGTAGTGGATGGGTGATATGATTGACTTGCATCTTGTTGGTATAACGGTAAACAATATTATTGATGACATCCTGTTGATCCTCTTTGGAAAATAATGGATGGATTATATAAAGAGTTTGGGGGAATGGTCTGTAAACTTCATGTAGCTTTAAATCAGAATACTTGCCGGGAGAGTAGACTACATGATTTTAATGATTAAGTTATAACCACAAACCGACAATAGAAAGCGCAACAATGCAAATAAATCACTGTCCTCTTATTTCAAATGCTTTCACTTTCATAAGCTCCCTATCTTAAGTCATTGCCTTCCAACCTGTAAAACAGCACTGTCTTCAATTGGATCTACAATACCCCATGAGATAGAAACAGTTAAGATTCCCATATTCTATGCATATCTTGAGTATGATAATGTATTTGTATTCAAAACTGCATGCACTTAGTATGATGAAAAATATACATTGCATTTTTTTTTACTTCCTTGTTGGTTAATAAGTATTCACACACTGTATGCTATAACCTTTGTGTAATGTATATGTTTATAGTACATAAGAAAATATGAGGACCCTGAAGTATCATATTGCAAATATGATATATCCAATGGTGCTTACATGTGTCATCCAGTCACCTTTCAAGCAGAATAGTGATATCAGAGTTAAAGACATTGGTTAACATTGTTATGATTTTAAAAAATCTTGTTTTGTTACTTGAAAATGGGATAAACGTAAGGGTTATAGAGTAAAAATACCATCTGAAAGTTTCAAAGTATAATATCCACAGGAAGTATTTTTAAATATAAAAAAATGTGAACCAATGTTTGAAAAATATACGAGGGTCGGTTGCACAGAATAGACATAAGGAGTGCGCATGTGCGTGTGACTCGCCTTACCGTACTGTGTGTACTGGCGAATCACACGGCGGGAGGCACATAACGGCATTTTCAAATTCAAGCAAAGTGGTCCTCTTAGTGATTGTCTCGTGAGACGAAGGATAATAAAATCGCCGTTTGCGTCTAACTTACACTTTTTCATTCCAAATTATGGTTGGTTTCAGGGTTTTTGAGTACAAATACAAGTACTCATACACATGTTTCATCTTAGTTTGAGAATTTTTTAAATCAGCTACTCACAAAGTTAGCCAATGCCTTTAAGGAGGCCATCAATTTTGACCTGTTCACATATATGTATGCCTCAGTAAACCGCTTTAACTCGGTGCTGATTACTGAATACTCCCTTTCCCATAAAACTAATACAGGGGACACCCGGTTCCAGTAATCAAAGGGTTAAAAGTGGGGTTTCATGCATTCGTATCTTATTCTTATACCACACAAATATGTGAATACGGGGTATATCCTTTTATTATGCACTGCTCATCCACTCTGGTCACTTTCTTTCAAACACAAAGAAACATTGCTTCTTTTCCTGTTTGCCTTCCCTGCAATTTTAACCTTCTCTTTCTTTTTTTTTATGCTTGTTTTTCCCGTTTCCTGTATTTGTGCTTTTCTGTAGGAAAGGGGCGAGGTACATGGGCTCCTATACTGCCTCTCCTCTCCATTAACTACACCATGAGACACACGTCGCACATCAAATATAGATTCATGAGTGTACACGTAGTCCAATTTCAAGCTCTCCATAACTTGAATTTCAAATTCTCCCAGACACCTCCCTCATGATAAATGATTTATGTAAATGGTTTATGAGCTCCAGTGGACATGACTCAAGCACAGTTCTCCCTAATCCTTTCCACAGGACCATTCCACACACAAAATGTTTAAGGAGCCAGGGCCTGCATTTCAAGACAAAACCTTGGAGGGGGGGGGGGGGGGCAGTTCACACAATTAGATAGTATCCATGAAATACAGTAGGGTATTGTGTCTGTGTTACACCCCCCTCCCTTTTCCATTCTGAGAAAACAAATTTTCCTTAATTTATTCATTCAGTTTTTCTTTTTGTTCATCAGAAAAATTCGCTGAATATCATGCCCCGCCCCCCCCCCCAGCAAAAAATCCTGGATCCACATCTAGGCCTAATCACTTCCTATGCCGGTGTCAAGAGAGACACTTTTCCAAAAAATGCCAAGTCAAATTGCCTTGTCGAAGTGTTGAAACATTTTTGGTTAAATTATGAGTGTTTTCAAATGAATGAACAGGTTATATTCATACTTCATCACACATGTAGGCCTGTAGAGCTTTAAAAAAAAATCTTTGTCTTTACTAAAGATAACCTTATAACAAAAACCAGAAAGGAACAAAAATGTGATATAAAAGGTAACTTTTACAAAGTCTACAATCAAGTTACGACTATAAGAACAAGCATTAACTATATAAAACATATTAGAATCATACCACACAAAAATAGTAATCATTCACAGATCAATCTGCCATTTCTTAAAAATGAGTGTGAAGCTTACCCTTCCCTCAGCAATTTTGTATTCTACACTACATTTCACTTTAACCAACTGTATACTGTACATGTACATGTAAATGCTTTGATAGTTCGATTTGAAGTCAAGTAAGGAGAAGTAATAGCAGCTGATTGGCTAAGTACAGAGATCATTCAAGATTCAGAGTGTCTCTTTCCATTTTTGTTCATCTCATTATATGATTTACATGCATCTTTACAGTCAAGATACATCAATTCAATTCAATTCAATTTCAATTTATTTCATTCATAAAAAACACATAAATATACAGTAATAAACAAAAATATCAAAATAAGAATGTGGAGACAGCTTAGAAGAACCAAGTCTTATACAGTGCTGCCACCAAAATGCAAGCGCAAACACATTTTAAAATGAACATTTTAACATAATAACTAGAAAATAAAGATGATAAATACAAATACAAATTATTAATATTCCAAGACAAACCCTACACGATACTTGAACAAACAAAGCCTGATAATCTTATAAGTAATATTTTTGTTTAAATAATCGTTTGAAAGAATTGAGTGATACACTTAATTTAATGTCATCAGGTAATGCATTCCAAATTTTAGGACCCTTAAAGAATATAGAATTGATACCAATATTGGTTCTCTCAAATGGCAAGTGAAAATCTAATGGCTTTCGCATATTATACAAGTAAAAATCAGAATTCAATTTGAAAAATGTTGAAAGACTAGATGGTATGATTTTATTAAAAACTAAAAACATGAAAACTGCAGTATTAAAGTCATTCATATCAAAAATATTCATTAACTTCAATTCTTTGAAAATTGGTTTAGAATGGGCAAGATAATTGGCATGAAAAACTATTCTTATGGCTTTCTTTTGTAAGAGAAATAATCTCATCATTGAATAATTTCTAGAATTGGCCCATACAATATTACAATAATTTAAATAAGGTGAGATTATAGCATTGTAAATCATCAATAAAATTTTACGTGGAAAATGCCTAAGCCTATAAAGTACGCCAATGCATTTTGAAACTTTGTTACAAACTTGATTGATATGCTCATGCCATAACAGTTTATTATCCACAATCACCCCAAGAAAATTGATAGATGTAGCAACATTTATTTTAGTACAATTCATTTCAATAATAATGTTATTGTAATCAATTTTCTTATTGGTGAATATCATACATTGAGTTTTATTTACATTTAAAATCAATTTATTTACAACAAGCCACTGAGATAGTTTGCACAACTCATGATTGAAGTTAACCATTAAATTATTAATATTTGCGTCAGACATAAAAACACTTGTATCATCAGCATACAAGATAAAATGTAATTTCTCAGAAATATTGCATACATCATTTATGTAAATAAGAAATAATAAAGGTCCCAGGATGGACCCCTGAGGCACTCCACATCCTACTGTATCTAATTCAGATTTAACATTATTAATAAAAACATATTGTTTACGATTAAATAAATAACTTTCAAATAAATCTAAGAGTACACCACGAATACCATAATTTTGTAACTTATTTAAAAGAATATTATGATCTAAAGTGTCAAATGCCTTACTCAAATCCAAAAACAACCCAAATAATATTTCTTTATAATTAAAAGCAGTTGACACTTTACAAACTAAATCAGCTAATGCAGAGGATGTGGAGTGCTCGGGACGGAATCCATACTGGGATTTAACAATAATGTTATATTTATCCAGAAAATATAAGAGTCGATTGTATATACATTTTTCAAGTATTTTTGAGAAAACAGGTAACACAGATATAGGTCTATAATTTGAGACATTAGCAGGAGATCCATTTTTAAAAACCGGAACAACTTTGCCAATCTTTAATTGATCCGGAAAAACACCAACAGATAAAACAGAGTTAAATATATTGCACAGAGGATAGCAGATAATATGTATAACTTTTTTAACAATTGAAATATTTATTTCATCAAAACCTGCACTAGACTGATTGTCAAAGCTAGCACTAAAGTAGACTATCTCCCCTTTTTTCGTGGGTCTCCATTATATCTATAGGCCTAATGAAACAAATTATATTTTCCATAGAAATACTATCAAACTGATACAACGAAACACTCAATATTCCATATAAGCTCACACTGTAATATTAAACAGCTCATGCAGGGTGTGATTGGCCCAAAGCACATCATGTGATATCAACTGCAAGGATCCAAATTGTTATATTTTCACGGCCGGTCATTTTCAATGGGTACAATGTATATTGACCAACCGGTCAATATATCAGTCAGTACGCAATGAAGCAACAAAGGACTGCGCTTAAAATGTCTCAGACTCATTTACTTGTGTTTTATAAAATGCGCTTTAACTGTACTTAGCCAATCAGCTGCTATATTTACTTGTGTTTTATAAAATGCGCTTTAAACAAAACCCCCCCCCCCCCCCCCCCCCCGCAGAAAACCCCTAGTGGTTTTCCTCTTTATATATTTAAAACAGGCCTATAACAGATATTGACTGGAAGAGGTAATATACATACTTTGGACCAAAGGGAGATATATTTTCCCTTGGTGACATTTTCCTTGGGAAAATATACCTCCCTTCTGCAGTCCAAAGAATGTTAGATTATACACACCCTACAAGTCAATATTTGTATCATAATTCATGGCATCTGTTTTGTATCAATAGCCTCACAAATTGTTTCCAACATTGACCTTTGACCTTCACCCTAAAGTACAATAGATTTATGAGAGTAAATCGGAACTGTTGACAAGTATAATACCAACAAACACCACTTGTTGGCCATCAAAAATTTTTATGATCAAAGTTCAGTATACTGACAAATCAAATACACAAGAAAAAAATATGGAGCCTTATCACAATGGGGATAAAATTGAATACTTAATCTGAAATTAGTGGTAGATTTCATTGGCTTCGAAAGTCATAAAGAGTCCCTGGATTTTTGGAAAAGCAATGGATGCTGGACTATTGAAATAATAATAATAATAATATATGCAATTTGTTAGGCGCCATATCCATCTCGTAAGAGATGCTCAAGGTGCACAAGTGAAGGGGGCAAACAAAATTACAAGTAAGAGAAAATCATTGATAAAATAAGTTAAAGAGGTACGTTTTTAGTTTAATCTTAAATGTTTCCACCCGGTTGCTATCCCGGATCTCTCGTGGGAGGGAATTCCATAGTGAGGGCCCCCGCACGGATGAATGCCCTTTCCCCCCACTTTGTTTTACATTTTGGAACTCTAAGAAGACCAGAGTCACTGGAGTGTAGAAGCCTAGATGGTGTGTAGGTGTGAATGAGAGCAGAGTTGTACTGTGGAGCAGAGCCATGAACTGAATGATATACCAGTAACAGGATTTTGAATTTGACACGTTCACTCATGGGCAACCAGTGTAAAGATTTAAGAACAGGCATGATATGGGTAAATTTGTTACGAAGGGTCACTATACGAGCAGCAGAATTCTGTAGTTTTTGCAAACGAGTAATTTGGGACTGGGGTAGATTAAATAAAAGTGCATTGCCGAAATCAAGACGAGATGAGATCAATGAATGAACAATTAGTAGTTTATGCGTGTCAATTGAAATATAGTTTTGGAAGTAGTATTATCTAATTTAAGTACAACAATCAGGATTTTAAAAAATGATAATTACAATTACATATTAATTCTCTGGTTCCCATAGGTATAATGCAGGGTTATTTGGTTCCAGTTGCAATAGGGTGACATTTTGACAAACATACATACAGGTACGAGGAATCTTATTTCGTATTAACCAAATGATTCTGAATGAAATTGTGGACAAAATCTAAAATCTCTAAAATGCATTTTTACTATTAAACTGGGCTAAGCATTCCACACTGAGGACCTACCGTACACAAAAAAGGTTTTTCCCCTTTAATCACGCAAAACCCCCAAAAGGAATATCATTCATCTTTCTCATATAACATATTCACAACAATAACTGATAATTCATTAAAGGAGTCTAATCCAAATTCTTTTCCAGAAAAAAAAAATCATGCCTTCTTAATCTCCCCAACCAGAGGTTTCTGCGACTATCTCGAAGACCCTCCTGCATGCTAATTTAGGCCACTTTTACACTCACTTTTCTGCTGGAGCACTCCAGCCTCTATTTACACTTTATTTCATAGAGCGCTCCAGCATGGAGCGCTTCAGCATCTGTAGAGTAACCGCTCTTGTTGCTATGGCAGCACAGGTCAGCGGGTCAAGTAATTCGCGCGGAATTCAAACCGTCCCTGACCGGCAAACATGTAGACGCAATCGATATTTCGCGTTGAACGGCAACACACACTTCAGAATGTAGACCACTTTCTGTTTACTCTGCATGCTGGAGCGGTTGGAGAGCTCTCTAGCGGGGAACCGCTCCAGAAGACTACATCGCGAAGTGGTCTTCTGGACCACTTAGGTCCAGAGGAGCACTTCCTGGAGCGGTTTGTCTGTTTACACTTACGTCAGAGTGCTCCCTGCTAGAGTGCTCCAGGCTAGAGCGCTCTAGAAAGCGAGTGTAAATGGGGCCTTATATATCGGCGGACAGGACGGTTTACATACCGAGTACGACATCTGTGCCCTAAATGAAAATAAAATTAAATCAAAATTGACTCTCATCAGCTACGCAACCCTCAAGCCTGAAGTGCACTATTTAGCTTGCAGGAAAGGTGAATATACTCTCAAAACCTCTTTCTTATCTTCCCATAGAAGTACAGAGCTTTTTAGAGGTCTAAATTAATCATCTTCAATCCTCAAATTGGCAACAACTATTATTTTTTTCCACTCTTACATAGTTTGAAAAAAATAAAATAGATATAACATGAACCAAAATGAATTATATGATTGTAAACTTTAAGCAGAAACTGCCAATTTGAACGTGGAAATAGGGATTATATAATATTAACTGCGTTGCCAATTTAAAGACTTTAATAATTTGTTACATTTAAACTGCTCTAATTAAAAAATGCAACATCATACTGCATTGAAAATGGACTCAAAATTTTCAGTGAATTTTTCTCTTTCTACTCATGTATAATGTCTCATGCCCAGCACTCTGCACCAACAGATACTGCCAAAGCATCTCCTACAGGAGACACTGTAGGTCTATGGGTTAAAAAGCTGAAGCCAGTACGTAAATGGGGGGGGGGGGGGGCAGTCTGAGAACAAATTGAAGTCCACCAATCATAAAGGGGTAAGCTGGAGATATTCCATCAATCCTTGTGCCATGGATTACCAAAGATGATGATGCTGTAAATACAAATGGACATCACAAGCCTAAATTATTTTGTTGTATCAGCGCAAGAACACCTTAAATGTATGGTTGAAGTTATCGTGTGGAAACCAATTTGCTTATATAATGAGCTGTGACCTTTGACCTGCAGACTCCAAATTTGATTTTGACCTGTATTTTCGTGTCATCTACCTACACACCAAAAATCATTTAAATTCATCTGATATTTTCCAAGTTATCGCGCGGAAACCACTTTGGGACAGATGGAAGGACGGACGGACAGGGGCAACACTTAATGCCCCTCCCCAGACTTTGTCTGCGGGGGGCATGAAAATGACCTACCCCCTTCCTTGATCTGCGATCCATGGTTAAAGCCAAATACTACAGGCATGGTAGACATGCAATTGCTTGAGAGGGTTCCAAGTAAAACAAACAGCCAAATTTATTATATGATTTACAAGCATTTGCCTCACAAATGACTTAAAGTTGTATTCATGTGTATGATTGATGGGTATCTAGAGAAATATCAGAGTTCAATCTTTAAAGGATTATCACATAACTATTAGCCCTGCCGCCACCCCCCCCCCCCCCCAGAAATTGTTGTCTTCTGTATACAGATATTGATGTAGTTCTACACTGTACATATACTTCCACATGTAGCTTGTAATCGTAAAAAAAAGTGTATACCAAAACCAATCACCCCAAAAGATATTTTACTTTGTACATATTATGTTTAGGGATTCAATGCCACTATACACTGTACTATAACAAAAATAATCATGAGCCTTAAACATTATTTCTAAAAAATTTTTTCATGGGTCCAACATGGGGGAAGGTTTGCATGTTTGAGCGGATTGAGTTGGGTAGGCAGACATGATACGGTTAAGCCCAAAAGAAAAGCTTACAGCATACAATACATGCAATCAATACATGCAATATTGTGAGGCTCTACACAATCATACATACACAACATGTAGGCCTATCAAAATTTCATATAGGCTGTAAGCTTTTCTTTTGGCCTTAAAGGCATTGGCTAACTTTGTGAGTAGCTGATTTAAACAAGCCAATAGCAAGATTGTGTCTCGCCCACCCGTGACTAAATAACACGAAAGTTTCCCCAAGTACATCCCTTAACAAGGTCGACGTCACAAGAAAGTCTTGCAGGTAAACTTTAATGTTTGACCGAAAATGACCTTTAACCTTACCATGTGACCTCCAACAGCACCCCAACATGATGTTACCCCTAGTGCATCTATCACCCAAGTTTGGTTGCCACTGGACCAACAGTTGCCAAGTTATGTGTCATAAGAGAGTCTTGCAGGTACTCTATAATAATGTGACCTCAAATGACCTTTAACCTCACCATGTGACCTCCGACAGCACCGCAACATTATGGTACCCCTAGTGCATCTACCACCCAAGTTTGGTTGCCATCGGACCAGCAGTTGCCAAATTATGTGTCATAAGAGAGTCTTGCAAGTAAACTTTAAGATTTGTGACGGACGGACGACTTACGGACAACGGACGGACGACGGACGGACGCCATTTGGATCCCTTAGTCTTGCCTTCACCTCCAGTGGGCGAGACAAAAAGGGATTGAAACAAAAGGATTGAACCATGGATATCAAGAACATCTTACGGCCATTTCCAAATATTTGCACTATCATGAAAGATGTAACCTTTTACATTCTTTCATCGTTTAGTATGCAAAAAAACAAACCCACCTCCAAACACAAGAAATGACAGAGGAAAAGCAAATTCAAGAATTTGAAAACATCTGTAACATATGACCTCCAATGACCTTTCACCTTATCATGTGAAGTCCACAGAATGATAACATGCACTTCCCCTTAGTGATCTGCAACCCAAGTTTGACTGAAAAGTGTGACACGGTTGCAAAGTTTTGTGTCATAAGAGAGTCTTGCACGTAAACTTTAACCGTTCAACGTTTGACCTGTAATGACCTTTGACCTGACCATGTGACCTCTGACTGGACCATAACATGCAGGTCCCCTTAGTGCATCTACAACCCAAGTTTGATAGATAAGTGTCACACGGTTGCAGAGTTTTGTGTCATAAGAGAGTCTTGCACGTAAACTTTAACGCTTGACCTGAAATGACCTTTGACCTTACCATGTGACCTCTGACGGGACAATAAGATGCAGGTCCCCTTAGTGCATCTACAACCCAAGTTTGATTGAACAGTGTCACACAGTTGCAGAGTTTTGTGTCATAAGAGAGTCTTGCACGTAAATTTTAACGTTTGACCTAAAATGACCTTTGACCTTACCATGTGACCTCTGACTAGAGCATAACATGCAGGTCCGCTTAGGGCATCTACAACCCAAGTTTGGTTGAAAAGTGAGTCACGGTTGCAGAGTTTTGTGTCATAAGAGAGTCTTGCACGTAAACTTTAACGTTTGACCTGAAATGACCTTTGACCTTACCATGTGACCTCTGACTGGACCATAACATGCAGGTCCCCTTAGTGCATCTACAACCCAAGTTTGGTTGAAAAGTGAGTCACGGTTGCCAAGTTATCTTTCATAACGTTTGTGACGGACGGACGGACGACGGACGGACGACGGACGGACGACGGACGGACGACGGACGGACGACGGACGGACGACATTTGGATCCCTTAGTCTCGCCTTCACCTCCGGTGGGCGAGACAAAAATTCTCAAACTAAGATGAAACATGTGTATGAGTACTTGTATTTGTACTCACAAACCCTGAAACCAACCATAATTTGGAATGAAAAAGTGTAAGTTAGACGCAAACGACGATTTTATTATCCTTCGTCTCACGAGACAATCACTAAGAGGACCACTCTGCTTGAATTTGAAAATGCCGTTATGTGCCTCCCGCAGTGTGATTCGCCAATACACACAGTACAGTAAGGTGAGTCATACACGCATGCGCACTCCTTATGGCTATTCTATGCAACCGACCCTCGTATAGTTTTCAAACATTGGTTCACACTTTTGATAATTATAAATACTTCCTGTGGATATTTAACTTTGAAACTTTCAGACTGGTATTTTTACACTATAACCCTTATGTTTATCCCATTTTCAAGTAACAAAACAAGATTTTTTAAAATCATAACAATGTTAACCAATGCCTTTAACCGTAAGTATACTGATTTTGCTTCCTATACCATTATGTACCATGACATGTAGAAAGCTCATACTGAAGCTGTAATGAACTTTATGGAGGCCACTTTCTAGGAAAAGTTTATTGTGACATAGCCAATAATGTACACATCATTATATGCTGGCTTACTTGTTATTTAAAAAAAAATGACTAGTCTGCAAAACACCAGAGTGTTACAAATTTATTCAACATACATACATACACAATTAAAAATCTTGGATGGGATTTCAAATATGGCAGAAAGAGTAAACCTTCTCATAATAAACAAATGGGAGAAAGTTTGTGAAGGTTTGTTTTTGTAAATTGGTCATCAAGTTTTATTTATCTTGTTTATTTATCATATTTAGTTATCTAATTTCCAGGAACATAATATAACATGACACAAATTTCCAAAACAAACATAACAATTATAATAATCAATGCCTGGGGATTACCTTAAGAAATAATAATTTCTGATTAACCTGTAGCAGTACAGAGCTTTCTTGAGGTTTAAATTAATCATCTTCAATCCTCAAATTGGCAATACAAATGATTTTTTTCCACGTTTACATAGCTTGAAAAAAAAAAAAATATGGATATAACATAAACCAAAATGAAATATAATTGTAAAATTGAATCCGAAATTGCCAATTTGAACATAGAAATAGTGATTATATATCATTCACTGTGTTGCCAATTTAAAGAGTTTAATGATTAGTTACACTTAAACTGCTCTAATTCGAGAACGCCACACCATACAGCGATGGGAAAGGGCTCAAATTTTTCAGTGAATTTCTCTCTTTCTGCTCATGTATGATATGTACTGCCCAGCATTCTGTACCAACAGATACTGAAAAAGCATCTCCTAAATGTGACACTGTAACTCTATGGGTTAAAGGCTCTCCTCACTGGTTGCTGTAATACAATTTAAACGAAACAATAATAGGCAGCATTTGGCAGCAACAACAAAAAAAAAAGAGATAAAAATCGATCATAACATTCCTGTTGCGTTTGTCGGTTAAGCATTGAGCATCACTGAAATAGTCCATAAATATTCAACATGCATCGACAACTCGAAGCATGTCAAACAAAATACTTCATAAAGCACTTGAAATAGGAAAAACATGAGCATCAACACATAAATCGGCTGTGGAACATGGGAGTTTGTCCCAGAAACAAGGAAACATAATTATGCAAACATGTGAACTTCAGGCACTTAGTTCAAGCATATTCATGATAGAAAGTGAGAAAATGTGTCCTTCAAGAACTTGTTTTTGTACACATGTACAGTAGTATCGAATGCCTGTCAAATTTATTTAATATTTTTGTTTACATGGTGGACCCAGCTGATATACATGTACGTGTGTAGCAAAGATATTGCAAATTACATATGGTTTTAAATGGTGTATTAAAGCCGACACATATTTTTAATAACTTTTGAGAGAAAGTTGGGTTCTGGCATAAAGACTAATGGTAACCTTCACATGGTACATTCTGGTATGTAAAGGTGACCTGACCTTATTTATGTTCTAGGTCAACTGTCAATCATATCATAAAACAAAAATGCTTGGTGGGGGCCCCACGTGTGGATACATTAATGCTCCTAGCAACTTTGGGGTAAAGTGGGAAACCATAGCCAATGGGGTTACTGTACACGTAGAGCTCTATCAAGCCATGGCCATGGACTTACTGGGGAGCGTTTCATGAAAGGACTTGTCAGATGTTTTATCCGAAAAAGTCTGTTTTATCAGACAAATTCTGTTTTATCCGACAGTTGCCATAGTAACAATGCTTCTCAGCCAATCAAAATCAACCCTGTACATGCATTACTTTCTATTTGTAAATTTATCATAACAATTACTAAATGTATCTGCCTCATAACACAATTCTTCGAATAATGCCTCAAATCAAAACCAAAACTTTCATGAATCTTCATGCTTTATTTTGAACATCTTTCCTTGTATTCTTCATACTTGTTTTGATTTTGCATTCTGAATTTTTTGCCATTTTTTTTCCTTCATGATGGAAAGTGTCCACTCATGCTGATTCTTATCAAAGTCTATATTCTATGGTGGCCCTGAAGTACGCTTGACAACAGGTCATGTGCGACATGAATTTCGCGGGCAACTTTGCGTCCCAGTCGTGAAATTTGCGACCAAATTCAAGACCCATGACGCGAACTTTGCATCCCAGTCACGAAATTCATGACCTGGAGCACGAAATTCGTGACAGGGATGAAAATTCGCATCGTGGGTCACAAATTTTGCAACTGGGATGCAAAGTTGGCCACAAAATTCACGTCGCCCATGACCTGTTGTCGAGTGTACTTCAGGGCCACCATTCTCTTCTGTATAATCGTGGATCTACATGTACCAGAGAGCATGGTACAGTGACCACTTCCCATTTAGGCTTCAATCACATTTCTGCCCTAACACTTCGTTCTTATTACAAGATTGGAAAGAGGATTGTGCTATCATGGGGCGACCAATGGCGTGTGCCAGGGAGGTCCACTGGCATGCCACAGGTTCACACCTGCAGAGAGCAGCACGATCTATCTTGGCATTCTCTGCACCTGGAGTAAACAGCGAATGGGCATGCCCTGGATCCAGGGAAAAATTTTTTAAAATTTTTTCCGGGGCTACTCTTTGAGCCCACCCACCCCAATTTTCTACATTGTATTACAGATTACATTGGACCCTATGAGAATTTCAGGGGCTCTTTTTGGCATTTCGGGGGCAAATTCGCCCTGAGCCCCCATGTATTTTTTTCCCTGTCTGGATCGCGTTAATCTCCCCTGGACCACCCCCCAGAGGTAGTCCAGTCTGGGATCACCATGGAACTCCCTGGATCGTGCTGAAACGACGTTGCCGCGTTCTCACCTTAGAGGTGGGCACAATCTAGCGCACTCTGGATCTTGCTATTCTTTGTAATGAGAATGGTTAACTTTAAGAGGAGGTAATCCCTTTATTATTCTTTATCATCTTCCTTTTGTTTGTCTTGAATGATTCCAGACCACACACATTTCCTCCTCGTCATTGTTTCCAGATTTATCAAGATGTACAAACATGTCTTTACTAATAGTGATAACATGAACACACTACAAACATGGGGCATAAGGATAAAAGGAGTTCTGTTTCCAAACAATGTGGAAAGGCTGAATGAGAAGTAAATAAAAATTGATGTTCACTTTCGAGGTTTGGAATCTTTTCAAATCATAGCAATAAGAAACCTACTGAAATCGGGTTACAGTTCATTATTCCAAAGGTTTATTACTCCAAAGGTTTGTTATTCCGAAGATTCGTTTATTCAGAAGGTTCGTTAGTCTGAAAATGATATAAGAATCTTTATTCCGAAGGTTCGTTAGAACGAAAATGAAATAAGGTTCGTTAGTTTGTTAGTTTGTTAGTTACTTTCGGACTGACGAGCCTTATTTCATTTTCGGACTATCGAACCTTCAGAATAAAGAACCCTACAATGTACATTGTATTTCATTTTCAGATAACAAACCTTCGGAATAATGAACCTTATTTCATTTTCGGATAAACGAACCTTATTTTATTTTCGGACTAACGAACCTTTGGAATAAAACCACATATGTTCGGATTAATAAACCCTTTTTCATTTTCAGACTAACAAACATCTAGGTATACGCAATTTGCGTGTTTTGGAATAACAAACCTTCGGAATAACAAACCTTCAGAACAAACCTTCGTAATAACGAACATCACCCCTGAAATCAATATGTGGGACTACAAAAATTGTTCCTACTGAATACTCAAGCTGTTACATGTCATATTTTGAATATTGGGGCATTTTAATACACCTGTAGTAATTCCTTTCAGGGGAAATTTCTCCTATAGATGATTTTCTTTCAAAATAACATTGAGAAAGCGTAAACTATCTGTCATCACCTCCCAGATCTTAAGTTTTTCTTTGATGACATTTTTGACGATACTAGGCTTGACATATACTCATTGCGTTGCCATGGCAATGGGTCTAGCCAATATAATTTCCCAAGACATTTCACAGATACATTAAAAAAAATAATAGAAGAAAAAGCCATCTTTTGACAACAAAAAAATATTCAAATCTTGCAGAAAATAGAATAGATTGCATTGACTTCAGATGGCATGTACATTACCCTCTCCTACTAGTATAGTATTTGACCCTTGACCTTTGACCCAGGCTCCAAACTCACTTTAATTGTCAACACAACTATGTCAACATAATCTCATATTTCACAAAGAATGCAATTTCTCTCTTCTCTCTCTCTCTCTCTCTCTGTCTCTTTCTGTCTCTTTCTTATTTTTCTTTTCTTTTTCTCCTGATCCCTGCACATAAAACCTTGCACAAGTTTCTGAGGGCTTGGATTCGAAAAGTAGCTGCTCAGAATTCCAGAGTTTGATCGCTAATCAGATAATAAGCCAGTTCGTAGATACAATCGGAGCATGAGCAGAGAAAAGTCATTTGTACCAAAAATCTAAATCCCACTGACATGAATTCTTGATATGTGCTAATTATTGTGCACCCATGATGCATTCCATGATACCCATGTGGAAGCATTCTTCTCAGAAGGGAAAATAAAAGCTATTCATGAGGTACCTCAGTCACTTTGGGAGTGATTATTCAAGTGTATACAAAGGACCTCTCCATGTTTACAATATCTGTGGATATTTGGGGGTCATTTGTGACATGAGCTTACTCCGAACTGGCTTATATGAGGCTGGCAAGTGGTAAAAACTGTCTGCATAGCAGTTTCAATTTTTAAAAAAAAAAAGGGAGGAGGGATCAGCCCGATCACTCTGGCACTAGAAATTTGACACAATAGATCAGTTGGAAAAGAAAAAAAAAACAACACCATAATAACAGTGATACCAGTACTCAGTGATTCAATCTTTTACTTTCAATATGAATACAAAAACTTCTCTTGGGCAAACATGTAGTTCATATAAAATAGAAATGAAATCGATACAGGCGTAATTTGATTAATTGCTCAACTGATTGGTGAATAGTGATTTATTTCTACATGTACTTTTTAACCCACTTTTCCAAAATGACAAAAGAAAGTGCACTGAAACTTAACTCAAAATTACAGGTATCAGTGAATGTATGTTTTTGTGCCATGCATAATATGAAATACTTAGCATTTTGGATCCCCAAATACTGCCAAAATGTCACTAAAAAGATTCTGCAGGGAGTTAAAGTGTTTGTGAATGATTGTAGAGTCTGGAGACCCACAATGCATGTTTATGTTAAAGTTGTTGGCCATAAATGTATTGTACTTTTTGCCACATACATTGTAGACCAGTCTTCCACATGAGAGGTGACAGATGATCCGAGGTTTTTGTGACTAAAATCTGTTCGGAAGAGGAAGAGGAAGAAGGAAGGAAGGCGAAAAATCACGCACCACTGAAAACAATGTACTAAAAGCATGTATCATAATATCGCGTCTAGACAAATGCTAATTCAAGTACACCTGTCCCACAGATCGAGAAACACCAATTGTTACATTGAAAGAACCCACCCTACCCTTCCAAAGAAAATGGCCTGGATGAAAAGAGAAAAAAAAAAATCAGAGAAACATTTCAGTAAAAGTTTGAGATAGGACAAGGAATTAGGAAATCATGACATTTTTAATTTTGGAATCACTAAATAGGTAGTGAGATCATTATAGTGGTAAGTTGGCAACACAGTCAACAAATATGATGTCTTTGTTCAACTTTCTGTATGCAGCTAAAATTTATGAGCAGCAGTTGCCAGTATTTGTGCTTGATCAATTGAAGAGTGTGACTGCAAAAACCAACAAAAGCCATATAGTACATGTTACACCATCATTTTTTGAAACCAAAGAATGCTTTCCATATGACATCTACATGTAATTCTTCATATATACATGTATCATATTTCATCAACTCCAATAGGAAATATATCAAATTTACAAAAATAGGTCTTTTTTCAAAATCATGTAAATTACTCTGTGGAAGCTAGAAGACTCTCTCTGATTTGTCAAGTTTTGCTTGAGCAAACCAATTGAAACCATCTTCATCAGTTAGTCATTACTTTTGATAAACTGAAAGGAAAAGGTGAGACAATAGGATCTTATTCAGTTTTGAAAATGGATTTTAAAAAAATCAAGATACATGTAAATACAGGCATGCATTTGAGCAGTGGGTGAAGCAATAATGTCATAAATGTAAGTGAATTTATGACACATAAACTGTACTAATTATTTTGTTATAGGGTGAAAGTCAAATCTTCACAAAGCTATATTCATGAACTATATGAGCATTGGGTTTTCAATTGATTGGTACAGGAACAACTATCAAAAACAACAGTTGATATAAACACATGTAGTTGCCACTACACAAAGAAAAGAAGAAATTCATCTCTTGTTTATCCCAGCCTTCAGATTTGAAAGAAATGTTACAAAAATAGGACACGAGAGGATTCTCCCAGAAAGACAACACCCTGTTCATCATGTATGGGTGACAGAAATTTTTGAGAGTTTGTATACTCTTTACCCTATCACTTTGATTTCTGAAAGAAGACCTGTTTTGCACAAAATTGTCCTACATACAGTGTACACATGCAGGAATAAAATGTCATTTTTTCCCTATGAGGACTTTCAAAACTATATTCACATAACAAAACAGAAAAAAAAACCTACCGGTATTCAAGAAAATCAAAGTTACCAGAGAGAAGAGAAGTGTGGGAGTGGTCATAAGTTGAACAAACTTTTGTAACAAGGAAGGAATATTTTTGTAAAAAGATTTCAGAACAATGCAACAGCTGAGAAAAGTGGAAAAATACAGACTGCATGATTAAAGCGCCAGTATCTGCCTTAGCTGAGTGCTCATCTATATCTACTGCATCACAAATAATAAACTCTTTGTTTTGTAGCTAAGAAAAGAGGGAAACTTCATCTCCATTTTAAGAAATGGAAGTTTGACTTATAGAGTCATACATATACATGATATATCAATTGAAGTAATGCTTCTGTTTAATAGCACCGTCGGTTGTTATTGATTTGCAAATTTACCACTTATATGAAATAATTAGCCTATTTGAAGGAGATTTTACTGCTTTTTATTGCTAAATTTATTTCTATGATGTTATTCTGCTGTTATTTTTTATTTGTTTATCTTCTGTAATTGTCGCCTAATTTGTTTGTTTGTAATCTTTGAAATCAATAAAACATATGATTAAAAAATAAAAAATAAAAAAAATCAACTCTTTGTTTTTTGGGCTTTTTTTGTATGCTGTTCACATTTCTAATCTTGATCTCTGTACTACATGTAGGCCTATATAACTATCAAACAACAACAAAAAAAAGAGGTAAGATGATATAATCCTGCAAATAATCAATCATCACAAATAGGGGAAAGGAAAAGGGGTACACCATGAAGCAACTACATGTTCAGTATACTTCACATCACTTTATTTTGACAGAAAGAAGTAAGTTCAGTTCTCAAGGGGGAAAAAGAACTTTGTCCACTGACTGTAGCATGACAAAGTTAACATAATTTTCTTTGCTATAAATTATAACAACTGAAAAGCTGATTAGAACGTATCTTGATCTTCAGATTTTTCGGGCCTAACTTTTAATCTACTTTTTTTTTCTTCAGTTTGCAATGTCACATAATTTTTCCTTCCACCACAAAAGAGTAAGTGAACAAATACATGTACATAAGTTGGTGGAAAAGGAATACAATATGTGTATTCCTATAATATTTACAGCAAATTGTGTGGTTTTTTTTTTACAATGGTTAACCAGGGATTCAGGACAACCTAAATTAACAGTAAATCGATATGAAATACCAGTAACTTTGATGGAAATTGGAACAGTTACTGGTATTGCACTTTGACATATAATGTGTTAACCCAATAAATATGACTTAAAGGCGTTGGTTAACATTGCTATACAGGTAATTAAAAAAAAAAACCCCTCATTTTGCTACTTGAAAATGGGATAAACATAAGGGTTATAGTGCAAAAATACCAGTCTGAAAGTTTCAAAGCATAATATCCACAGGAAGTATTTTTAAACATTAGAAATGGGAATCAGTGTTTGAAAAATATATCGGGTCAGCTGCATAGACGTAAGGAGTGTGCATGCGCATATGGCTCACCAGACCGTACTTTGCGTATTGGCGTATCACGCGGAGGGAGGCAGATAACAGTATTTTTTAACTCGAGCAAAACGGTCCTCTTATCTATTGTCTCCGAGACCAAAAATAATAAAATCGCGGTTTGCGTCTTACTAACAGTTTTTCATTCCAAATTAAGGTTGGTTTCAGGGTTTTTGAGTACAAATACACATTTCATCTTCATTTGAGAATTTTTTAAATCGGTTGCTCACAAAGTTAGCCAATGCCTTTAAATACCAAAATCAAATCATGTCCAACCGATTAAAGGCTGTTAGGCTTACACTCCAGACTAGATTTTTTTAAATTAAAACCCACCTTTGTATACAAAACCCTGTAATGGCAATGTGCAACGCAGGCCAAAGATGATCTTTAATTTCACAAAGAGCAAACCTCCACCTACACTCATAAATTTAGTGGATCTATGGCTCTGCAAGGCTAGGACTATAATAGTTCAATAATGGGATTTGCAGACAGTGTTATCAAACAATAAACACTTGACTACCGACACACCACTATCCTTTTCATACTGAGTATCACAAAGTACATTTTCTCAGAAGGTAGACTTCTACATGTACTGTGGATTGCTGAACTAAAATGCTTATATTGCATTTGGGTATTGGTAGGGAGACATGTACATTTCTGTGTGGAATGTGCTGTCCTTTTTAGTTGGTTTACCAAACATTCAATGAAAGAGAAAAGAATCCAAGATATTACTCATTTTCAGGAGTAGCTACAGATGAACATGTGTACTTACACACTGGAAGAAAAGAAACTTAGAAAACTACATGTATATTAACCTGTTGACTACTGGATTCTCAAATCCCCATAGACTTGATACAGGGACTAGCTGGTTCCAGTAGACAATTCGGTAAGTTACAGTAAAAACTAAAAGGTGCCACAGCCTAAATCCTCTTTAATGTTCATACCCTTTCCCAGGGGTGTAGACAGTGGATGGGGGGGGGGGATGAGGGGTATGCATTCCCCCCACCTGACATGTACAATCATCCCCCCCCCCCAGGTTTTAGGGAAGGAATCGAAGGATGTTTGCTTACAATCAAACTGAATTAACATGTTTAGACATGATAGGAACAGCAATAATGATAATAATAATTATTATCATTTTAACAATAACAACAAAAACAATAATAATAATAATAATAATAATGATGATGATCATGATAATTAGTAATGTCTTATTATTATGCTGATGATAATAATAGTTATCATCATCATCATCGTTAATGTGACTGAAATGACGATTACTATCATAACTATATCAATCATTATTCTGATTCATGTAGTTATTTATATTACTTTTGGGTAATTTCGGCACTGTCACAGTTTTCCTGAAGTGGTGTAACAACAAAATTAAAAAAACAAAAAGATAAATAGCATGATGCAAATATGCAATGTGTGTTAGTCCATATTCTATATTCGTTTGTCACGGTACGTATATCTTCTGTTTATGTCTGTGCATCATTGGCGTAAATCTTGGGGGGATGGGGGGGATATATGGGGATGGTGTATACAAATATTCCCCCCCCCCCAAACTTTTTAAGGAAGAAATGATATTTGAATTAATCAGTTAATATAATTTTTATTAATCTGTCATAAACAACCATCATATTTTAGAATTTCTATTTGAAAATGTGATTTAAAACAAGAAAAGCGCTTAATTTTGGCTCGCTCGCTTCGCTCGCTCATCATATTTTAGAATTTTTGTTTGAAAATGCAAGTGAAAACCAGAAAAGTGGTTATTTCAGGCTTGCTTGTTTTGCTCGCTCATCATATTATAGAATTTCTATTTGAAAATACGATTGAAAATCAGAAAAATTGGAATTTTTTGCTCGCTCGCTTCGCTCGCTCGCAAGATAATTATCAAAATGTGTGCAAGGGGTCTGTGCAGATGGGTGAGGGCTTGTGTTAATACTTACATGTGAGTTCGACAGAAAAAAAAAAATCAGCAAAAAAGTCGATCACCCCCCTCCCACTCCTCAAAGTGGATTTATGCCGGTGCTGTGCATTTGGGTGTATGTGTGTGGGTGTGTATTTGTGTGCGGGTGCGGGTGTGTGTGTATCTGCATACGAAATTGATCCTCGATTTCTCGTAAATGGCAAATCATCCCCCCCCCCCAGGTGTAAGAACCTGTCTACGCCACTGCCCTTTCCTGCTGAAAAATGAAAAAAAAATAAGAGAGAAAGCTGATTGTACATATTTATATTATTGATAAAACTTTTGTATATGAAATGAATTTTGAATGAATTTTTACATAAGAATAAAACCCTTAGCCTTGGTGATAATAGCCAAATTGACTGATCACCATTACAACAAAAACCAACAACAACAACAACTGTTTTTCAGGCAAAATTTGCAGTATCTAAATGTACTGTATGTAGAGCTCTTATACAGAGTGTGGATATTCCTTGACTGAAATGCAATGTCATAATGCAAGGGGGAAATTACAAATACAATCAGCCCTGCAAACCACTCTGTCAGAAGCCGATAACCAAATCTAGCAAATTTGTGTAAATTATGAAATGAAATCCTCCTTCAAACATAACTAAATGTTCTACTTATTTACTGCTTAACCTCCCAAAAGTATAGAGCACCACACCCTTTAGGCAAGGTGAAGGAATGTAAAGATGCTAATTTAATGGAACCTTGAAAGTTGAAACACACATTGAAGGAGAAATGCTGGAACACACAGTGAATTAGCAAAGAATATGAAAGGGTACTTCAGAGTAATGAAAACAGAAGTGACTTTTCTGGAGATGTTAAAATGGTGGAAACAAAACTAATGATACTGCCAGGTAGAAAACTTCTTCAGGCACTTTGCTTTCCATGGTCAAAGATTCAATGTGTCTAAAATGCCTAAATTCAAGTGCGAAAATATGCTTTCTTCAGAAACTGAAGTGCAGTTGTAGGCTACACTTACAAGATTGAGAAGAAAAAAAAAACGGGTGCAAAAACAAACACAATACACACAATAAATTGTTTTGTATTGAAATACCCGAGCGTCGAAAAAAATGGCTCAGCCCACACGAGATGCTGCAACATTACTGCCCACGCGCAATTCATTGTGTTGAGAAGCACTGGGTAGGCATACAAAAGATGCTACCTCGAGGCCTGAGTGTAAACTCAGCGAAGCTCCAAATCAATACACGCACAAACGGTGGGAGAGCGGGCTACCAGTGATTGGTATTGGTACCGTATGGATCTAAATAAATATTTGGAACTTACCCAAAACAAGAAGTTGAACGCGAACATGAGATATTTCACGCACACTACACAGCCAGTCAACGCCATCTCGAAAGATTCTTTGGGTCCTGGTTTTGGAAAGATGAACGTTTATCCGAAATATACCAAGGAAATATCCTTTACCCTCTCATGAAAGAACACAAACATCTACCTCGAGAAAACACTTCACTAATAATATACGCACTACGATCACGATCTCTCTCTACTTGCGTTGTACATGCACGCATATGTTTCCGCGCGTTTATATGGAAAGAGCTTCAAAGAAAGGGGAAGTCCCTTGACGTCAATAAATCGATTGCTCTTCAGAATCATCGGGTGTGGCAGTTTTGATAGTGGTGGTGATGGTGATGGTGGTGGTGGTTGGTGGTGGTGGTGGTGGTGGTGGTGGTGGTGGTGGTGGTGGTAGTGGTGGTGATGGTGGGGTTGATGGTAGTGGTGGTGATGGTGGGGGTGGTAGTGGTGGTGGTAGTGGTGGTGATGGTGGGGGAGGTGTTAGTGGTGGTGGTAGTAGTGGTGGTCGAAGTGATGAAGGTGGTTTGGTTGTGATGCGGTGTGACGATGGTGGCGGTGATGCTGACGACCACTGGTAATGGTAGTGGTGGATTGATATTATGGTGGTAGTGAAGAGCTGGTGGTGAAGTTAATGGTAGTGGTGGTGGTGGTTGTGGAATGATGATAGCAGGTTAATGATATACTGGTGGTGGTAGTGGTGGTGGGTTCATGTTATAGTGGTAGTGGCGGTGCTGGTGGGTTTTTGCTGGGTTGATGTTGTGGTGGTGGTTGTGGAATGGTGGTTGCAGGTTAATGTTACGGTGTTGGTGGTGTTGGTGGTGGTGGTGGTGGTGGTGGTGGTAGTAGTGATGGTGGTGGGTTGATGATGTTGTTGTGGTGGTTGCAGGTTAATGTTGTGGTGGTGGTGATGGGGGGGGCTGATGTTAACTCGTGGTGATGGTGGTGGTGGTGGTGGTGGTGGGTCGATGTTATGATAGTGGTGGTGGCATGGTGAAAGTGATAATAACGGTGGTAATGATGATATTTGTGGCAATGGGTGGTGGCGACGGTGGTGTAGTGGTGCTTGTCTTGATGGATGTATGTAGGAAAAAGTTGCTTCACCCTTACATGGGCCATCCCGAAAACATTTACACTGGAGGTAGAGGTCATCAATTTCCATATAAAAGTCTCACAATAATAACTATGCGACAAAAATTTAAATTCCTGAAAAGGTGAAAATGCATACTTTCAAACAAATTACGGTGAATGATATCCCCAAATAATGTAGAGCTTTTCGAGGTTGTGGGGGAGGGGTGACCCACCTTCAAACCCCAAACGGTTCTAATCTCTCTAATATCATCATGCTGTACCAATGTTACATCTGTTCAGTTTTAAAACACGCACCATGCATAATTTATGTCGTCCATAACTGGGGGGGGGGGGGGGGGGGCTTCCACAATAAGAAGATAAGATGATTCAATGAGTTATGCAATGAGTCCATGTGCACAGCTGTGTCAAGCATAAATATTGTTAGGCAAACTTGAAGCCCCCCCCCCCCCCCTCCTCCCGTTATGGTTGAAATAGATATGAACCTTTAAAAAGAAACGAAACAAAAAAAAAAAAAAACCAAATAAACAAACAGACAAAAACAGCGCCCATATCGATGGGTCTATAGTATGTCCATGTTCTCACAAAGCCAGACGTTTACCCTTGAACTCCCAGCTCAGATATCAATGTCTACCGAATGTTCAGCAGGTGTACATACGACCATCTGTTATCCCAAAGGACAGCTGAACAACGTTCTTTCATGGCCCTTTTAAAGGGGACACCCCCCCTTCGGTTAAAAATTGTGAAAATAACCCCAAAAAGTGGGGAAGGGAGAAAATTGTTATATATAAAAAAAAATGTATATTAGAATTGCTCATAGGTTTACCAAACCATAAACAGGGCCTAAGGAGACTCCACCCAGTGGACCCCTCCTATTTGCCCCCCCCCCCCCCCCCGAAAAAAACAAAAACAAAAACCCAGTGGACCCCTCCTATTTGCCCCCCCCCCCCCCCCCGAAAAAAAACAAACAAAAAAAAAAAAAAAAAAAAACGTTTTGCAGCCCCTGCTTTTTATACTGTATATTCGGTTGTACGACACATATTCTGGCAATAATTAATCCGCATCATTTCATTACATTAGGCAAATAAGGAACTGATACTTGGCTCACCAATACGCATAACCGTAAGCCTAAAACTAACCTGAAAGTTTATAGCAGCCCTGACCCAATCGTGGTCTATCTTAGGCAGTTCATTACGGTATTGCATTGACATCAGTGTTAATGACAGATAGATTTTGCTCTTAATTAATTACAGGAAATGTCACTTTTGCCATGCTTTCTTCCTCTTGTCAAAGTTCGGCAGTCTTTTAATACCACATGCATGACATGACAGGAAACAACCCTAGAGATGGCGCTACACAGCTAATGCATTCTGCACGATTAAATAGAAGCTGATATATATCGTGATGCTATTTAGACAGTGTAATTTGCATTAAAACAATAATGAAAACATTTAAGGCTTCGATAACACAGTCCACTGGGGATATTTGAGTAAAGTCTTCTTCTTCTTCTTCTTCTTCTTCTTCTTCTTCTTCTTCTTCTTCTTCTTCTTCTTCTTCTCCTCCTCCTCCTCCTCCTCCTCCTCCTCCTTCTTCTTCTCCTCCTCCTTCTTCTTCTTCTTCTCGTTCTTCTCCTACTAATTCTTCTCCCTCTTCTTTCCATTCTTTTTCTCCTTCTTTTCCTTCTTCTTCTTCTTCCCCTTCTTCCTCTTCTTCTTCCTCTTCTTCTTCCTTCTTCTTCCTTCTTCTTCTTCTTCTTCTTCGATTTATACAATTGATATAAACTGGTTATTTTCCTGCATAGAAAAGAAAATTGCTTTAACGTTTAGGTTATCATAAATCACTCTGAAGAGGGTTGAAAAAAAAAACACTTTTAAAAATAAATTTTCTAAATCATTTCGACAAAATGCTCATTTTCGTCGAAAAGGGGCAATGGTAGTGATTCAGTTGGTTTGAAATGAGCTTTGTCTTCGGGGAAATAATAACTGGGAGATCTTGGCTCCCCCATCTTGGATCCCCCATCCCCTTTCCCCCTTTCTTTTCCTTTTTCGTGTAAAAATGTTATTTATGTGTCTTTTTTTTCAAATTGTTTTCTCGCTGCATTTATTAGTATAATATCTGCAAATTTTTCATTGTACCAAAGATGGGCGGTCCTAACTCACAGGTGGAAAGCCCCGCAGAATATTGCATATACGTATTTTACGTTACTGTTACATTATAAAGTAGGTTTGATTCTATTTTGCGAAATAAATGAATTGAATTGAATTGAATTGAATATCCAATTTACTGAGCGTTATATTCTAACACCCCCCCCCCCACGACTCCCTCCTCCCTCTCCTTCCTCCCTCCACATCCTCTCAGTCTCTCTCTCTCTCTTTCTCTCTCTCTTTCGTGTCTTCCACTCTCTCTCTAAACCACTATCTATTCTTTGTCTGTGACTCTATCGTCTGTCCGCTTCTATTTCTCCTACCATTCCCCCGCCCCCAACACCCCACCCCTCTCATTGAAATGCACTGATGGAAGAGGACCTCCAGTCATGTAACCCATCCACCTCGTCCTCATCGACCCATGAAACTTCGAGGACTATACCCGCCTGCAGAGGCATCGCTGGAGCGAGAGAGAGAAGGGGGAGGGTGCTAGAGGGGGAGGATACTAGAGAGGGAGGGAGGGAGGGGGGGGGGGGGGAGAGAGAGAGAGAGAGAGAGAGAGAGAGAGAGAGAAAGGGGCGGGGATGGCTGTCGGGGTTGGAGGCTATCGGGGTTTGACATCCCCTTTAAAAAATAAATAAATCGATTTTATTAAAACCGACGGCAAGCCTTGAAAATTGATGACCGGTTTGACTGTCTGTTGTTTGTAATTCTTTTATTTTTTCTGCATTTTTTGAATAAACAGCAACAAGTAATCATCTGTTCCCAAATTATACTTTCCAATTCAATGTCTTGCTTCTTTCGTTGGCACTTTCTTTGAAAATCTCGTTTGTCATGTGTCTTTGTGTATATTTGTTTAGTTTTGTTTTATAGTTGCTTTCGTATCATTATGGGGTTTTGTTTGTTTGTTTTGGTTTTTTTTTCTTTTAGTTTCTAGCTCTTTCCCTTTTTACTTGGAAAAGAATCTTCAGTTATCAGGGTTACAATGATGGCACATTTGATCCGACGACCTCCCCGTTCCCCCTCCAATTAATGTTCTATCGATGCCCCTGGCCGCTTGACCACGACACGACGCCATGCATGCACTTCTGACCGCCCCACAAACCATGCCATCTGCACCAGATGTTAAACTATTGTCAGGGGAATGCATCAATGCTTCGACTGGTAGATATATAGCCTTGTGATGTAGCTTTCCGGCTACGCGAAAGGGACATGTCATGGCAGTATTGATTAGAAGCTGTGAAAACAGAGGGAGAGTGAGATGGGGGGGGGGGGAGGAGGGAAGAGACAGAGAGAGAGAGACAGAGAGAGAGAGAGAGAGAGAGAGAGAGGAGAGGAGAGTGAAGACTGAGTCACTGATTGAGAGGGAGAAGAGAAAGGGGGTCGGAGTGGGAAAGATGATAGATAGGGGAGATTGCGAGAGGGAGAGGGAGTGAGAGAGAAGGGGAGAGAGAGAGAGAGAGAGAGAAGGGGGGGGGGGAGGGGACGTCAAAAGTGGAGATACTGATTACTAGTTGAAGAGGCGAGGTATAAGATTGACAAGAATAAAACAAAACGAGGGAGGAAGAGGGCGGGTGCTACAGGAGAGTTTCATGAAAAATTCAGAGAAAATAAAGAGACATATAGAGATAAGTCAGGTAAAGATATTTCTTACGTTTAATACAATGACAAGAGAGAAAGGACAAGAGAGACTGAGAGAGAGAGAGAGAGAGAGAGAGAAGGTAGATGAGTTGTATACAGCGTAATGCATGCTTTTATGGATTTTCTGATAACAGGTTAAAGAAACACATCAGGTTTCCTGTTGATCAACAGCTGTATATATACAAGCAGAACAGCGTAGAAAGATAGAACAGATACGTGGAAGAACATGCCAGTAAGCATGACCATGATGACAGCTATAAAAAGGAACATGTACTGGAGGCATTATGAGAATACAGTTGCCGTGCAGGAAAGACTATACTCAATTTCTTTCAGCTGTACGCGGCGTGTTAGATTTGGGCCCCGTCTCGGAAAGCGCTGCGATTGATTCAAATCAATCGCAACTTTATATCAGTCATAATTCCTATCTCTTTAGAGAAAAGGATTACGTTTTATATCACCGTGACAATGTCTTTACTCAATGTCTTTCAACTAATCGCGTTTAAGATCTGGGCGCCATCTGATTGAGTAGAAGAGTTGCCATTCAAATATATCGCAAGCCTGATATTAATCGGAGCTCACATTTCTGTAGTACAGGGTTACGATTGATATCGAACGGCAATTAATTCAAATCAGATCTCAGATGGGGACCTGTTCACTATCAATCACAATAAATAACCTTTCAGCCCGCACTTAAGTCATCAAAGTTGGTTGGTTGGTTGGTTGGTTTTATTCACGATAAAAAATATATAATACAAATAAAAATACATGTATGAACAAATGATTATATAACAATATTTAAATATAACAATGAATATCATACAAAAGAAAGAAATTATATCGTTGGGATGACTAATCGCGTTTAAGATCTGGGCGCCGTCTGAATGAGTAGAAGAGCTGCCATTCAAATACATCGCAAGTCTGATATTGAAGTACAATTAAAGTTGAGTTATGGTTAAGAAACTAACTTGTATGTTTATTTTCAAAATGTATGAAGAGAAATTATTTCCAGAGTACATTTCTATTACAACTATGATAGTCTTGATATTCTTCGTAACTGATGCAAAATAATTAGAAACTCACAAAAATCATTTTCACCGTTCTCGGAACCCAAAATTCCCTTTCACACCGTATACAGTCACAGTTTCCATACCGCCGTGTTATCTTGACCAGATGTGAAACAACCGCCTACACGTCCCCAGGGGTGGGGGGGGGGGGGGGATGTGTTTCATAAAGCTGTTCGTAGAGTTACGAATGACTTTACGAACAACTTGAATATTAAGTGCCGAATGGGAAGCCCAAAGATTTTCCTGACGTTTTAACAAGGTGTGACTGCATTTCCCATAATCTCAATTCTCGCTACCCCAAATAGCGCTTTCGCCGAGATCCGGGAAAAATCCCTGTAACGCGCATTGCATTATGGGATAGCTTTTCGGTATTACAACTTCCTGTTCGGAAGCCGCGCGCCGCACGCCGATCGTCGCACATGCATATATCGTCTGCTCGAACTCGCTACATAGCTACACTCTCCTGCCGTCGCAAAGATTTTAATGTTTATTTGAACATTTCGTTGATTGTTTATTAGTATTATTACGTCTGTTGATTATCAGTTACGATGGTCTTCTTTTGTGAGGCTGCACAGTGCTGGGCTCATGATTCGAAGCGCAAGAACCCTGACAAATGGGGATGGATGAAGGACGTGACCTGGGTGAAATTTCCCACCGATGCCAGCACACGAGCGATATGGCTGCGGTTGATTCGCCGCAAGGACAAAGTTAATCTGACAAAAAAATCGCGACTTTGTTCGAGACATTTTGAGAGAGACCAGATTACTCCAGATGGTCATGCTAAGGCTATCCTAGATACTTTTTTTGGAACAATTTCCGACGAAAGATTGAACGGAATGAATGCAGTAGTGTATATGTTTAGCGTCTAGTCGAATGTGATCGTGATGTCAGGCTGGTCGCTAAATGAAAATTTTAAGATATTTATTTTTTGTTTTTATTTTTTCATAACCAGATTTAAACATTAAAAAATATATTTTTGCGTAAAATATATTTTTTATGTTTATTAATAATTCAAATTGAATTAAAACTAACCAAATTAAATAAAATTTATCATAATCTGTACATATTACGCTGATTGGCATCGATTTCAGCGTGGTTGGAAACTAAGTATCGCGAACCTCGCGCGAGCATGACTCTGAACCGGAAGTGGTGATGACGACCCGACGGAGTAAAAATTATCTCGTCTCGCGCATTATGAGATTTTTGTTCCTATTAGGGGTAGCGAGAATTAAATTGTGGCAAAAATACACTGTTGAAATATAGTTTACGAATCATTTAGGTTGTTCAACAACTATGAACCTACCAACTGTTGTTCAAAAATTGTGTGTAAGACAAATGCAGACTTGTTTAAAACAACAGTTGGTAGGTTCATGTTTAACAACCTAATGATTTTTAAACAACTGTTCTAAGCGTGTATACCTCGCAATAAAAATGTTTGTAAATAAATCTACGTCAGCATTTTCACCTTTAGCTGATGCCATTTATAATGATTGAGAATCACATTTGGCTTGCAATATTCAAGTCGTTCGTAAAGTCATTCGTAACTTTATGAACCGCTTTATGAAACATCCCAAGGATTATGATGTGAATACAACGTGTAGTATCCCTAGACTTAAACCTATACTTGGATATATCTGCTTCTTGCGGAAAAACGGTTTAAAGGAGAACAGTTATTTTTTCATTTTAAAAGTTATTATCTAAGATCTCACTAAAGCTAAGTCATTATTTTTCTATATTGCAAGTTTCAAATTACCAATAGGCATTCTAAATAATATAGGTCATGTGATTCTTTTAAAGAAAAACACACACACACACAAAGGAACACAAAGAATAAAAAGGCAGAGATAAAAGTAAAACAACCCCTCCTAACACCCCCCCCCCCCCAAAAAAAAAATGCGCACACACCTACAACGCAAAACATAAAAGAGATAATTATAATACTTTCGACTACCTGTGATTTCCTCTCTGATCTTTCCCTTTAAGGAGACGTACTCCTCCGCTCAAACGCTGAAACCATACATGACGTCATAATCATGAATTTTTGTCTGAACTCCCCCTTTAAGCTAAATGTACTCGGATGAACTGCAAGCAACGTCACAGTGAATCAATTAAGATAATGATGACTATGTCTGATAAACTTTCAAATATGAATGGATGCAGCAAGTTTGCTGCTTGATTTCCTCGCCTGAAGCTATATATACACAAGACTGATATGAGCTGACATTTACCTTTAAGTTAAGCGCTTGGCAGAAATACTACTGAAACCATACACGACGTCGTAATTATGATAATCAAGTTACGATGTTCACGTCTGAGAAATTCTTAGGTATTATTAGACGCAGTTGGCCGTCAAATACATCAATTTTAGCGTCTGAGTCTTGTTATATCATCATGAAGTAAGTACACTACACGGGGGTGTTTCATAAAGCTGTTCGTAAAGTTATACGCATGACTTTACGAACGACTTGAATACGAAGTGCCAAATAGGATGCCCAAAATTTTCCTGACGTTTAAAAGTAAGTGTGACTTCATTTCCCATAATCTCAATTAAATTGTGGAGAAAAATATACTTCGAAATAGAAATGTTTGTAAACAATAGTAAAGTTAACCTACATCTCCATATTTGTTATTTAGCTGATAACGATTTATAATGATTGAGAATCCCATTTGGCTTGCCATATTCCAGTCGTTCGTAAAGTCATTCGTAACTTTAAGAACAGCTTTATGAAACACCTCCTGATTTCCCTATAAGCTAAGGGTACTCGAATGAAACCGTATGCGACGCCATAATGAAGATACGATGACCATGTGCAAGAAATTCCTCGATATCATTAGACGCAGTTGGCCGTCACAGCTATGACCAGATGGCCGATTATATCTTTGGGCTTGATACGGAGAAGGGCGTAGCTAGGGAGAGGACTGAGAGGGTGGGTGGGGGCGTTCGTTGATATTTTTGTTTTAAGTGATTAAATTATCCGCTTTATCAAGGCGGGTCGGTATTAATCGAGCTGGGCGTTTATTTACTCATGTATATCAAAAACTTAGCCAAATTTCTAAGGGAGGGATGCGAACATACTTATACTAGATAATAACCGACTATAGGGTAATGAGAGCTAGGGTGTGTTATTTATTCATTCATTATTTCTTTCTTTACACAGTCTCTTCGGCAGTTCAGTACATAAGCGGATCAAAACTGCTTTACAAGAGAGCCCTGGTATGACTAATACAAAACAATTAGAAAATGAGATTATTGCAGAATAAATACCAAAAGAAAACAATGCAAATGCATAATAATTGACTAAGGAAACAAGTACTCGTTTCCGCGTGATCAAGGGTTACATACACGAATGCATGTAGAAAAATAAAGCACCAGAAAAGTACATAGGGCGTGATCTGTTCCAATTCCCAAACCCCTTTCCCAAGTAGGAGTCAAAGATTTATATATAAAAAAAAGAAACATGTGAAAACATGACATAAAACAATTACCCCCATGTCATAATCACTACCTTACTAGATACAAAGAAAGATAAACAGACACAAAAAAAGGTGTCGGCAAGAAAAAGGTTAAAGTAAATAACTATTAGTCTATTCAAGAAATACTCCATTATTCTACGAGAAAAGCATAAAAGGGCAAACAGATTAATATAGAAAAAGAAAGGCAAAAGAGGGCTAAGACCTTTCTTCATTATCTGACGAAGCCACAGGCAAAAAGGGTGCTCCCCAAAATTTCCTGAGGTGTGGGGCAATTAACTTTAAAACTGATATACAGTTTTAGTATCAAGAAATAAAATGGGCGTGAAACTGGTTAAAGAGTCTTTCATTATTCGCTTCGCATAAAAAATATACATGGGCAAGATCGTGTGATAGTCTTGTCATGTTTTCCTGTCAATTTTAGAGCAACGCTTCGGTATGCTTGTCACGTGACAAAACCCTCAGTGGGTTTAACACGTTTACAGGCACTGTGGGATGCACGCCGACGTTGTTGAGGTGTACATCCCAGTCCCGGGATCAAAACTATATTTTACCTTTCATTAATTTTGTTTAATATTCCAAAGTATCTTAGTTTTACTAGTGCCGTGCTGTTTACCAACCATTTTGAGGTTTTATACCAGTTACTGTACATAGCCTTTGAAATTATCTCCTATGCTTGAGCCACGCGTGAGTTTCGAAGTAGCTTTTAAACTTATCAGCTACTCTGCCTACTTATCTGTTCCGACAGGTACTAGGTAAAAAGGTTCTTTTTGCTCTGAAACAACGTTAGTGCCATGACGGGTTTCTCCACATTCTTCCTATAACCCTATTCGACCCCTTTACCTTCGCCCTTATCCGCTAGCTGCTCGATACACACCCATTCGCCTAAGGTAGACGCTAGGGACAGTCGTTCGTCGCTCGAGCAATGACCCTCGCTTCCCTCCCACGCCATCTCAAACGCATTTTATCGCATTGAAACGACCGTGAAGCTGTCGCTATGGATTGCCAGAGTATTTCGTCAGTCGCTTTGAGAGGGCGAATCGACGCGGACGAGTTTGATTGACTTCCCTAAGGTCGAATTGGTTTATTATATTGGAGGGGATTCCATCAAGCAAAGTAACCGATGGGGAGTATAGGAACGACAATAATGTGAGGCAGAGAAAGAGGAGGAAGGGAAGAGGAGAGACAAGCAGACATAATGGACAGAGAGATAGAGAAGGAAGGAAAGAAGGGAGAGAGGAGAGACAAGCTGACATGCTGGGCAGAAAAGCTGACAGACTACAGATAGACAGGGAAAGAAAAAGAAAGGAAAGGAGGGACAAGGAGACATATCGGACAGAAAAAACTGACAAACTACAGAGAGGAAGAGAGAGAGAGAGAGAGACAGAGACAGAGAGACAGAAAAAAAAATACCTGGGGGCGTTTCATCAACATTTGTTATCTGACAAGTCGTCAGATCTGACATCTTTCCTTGATTATGATTGGCTGAGAAGCATCGTTACTATGGCAACTGTCGGATAAAACAGACTTTGTCGGATAAAACATCCGACAAGTCCTTTCATGAAACGCTCCCCTGAAGCAGGGGAATGTGACTGATTGGAGTAATTACAATGTACTTAGTGGTGCT
This sequence comes from Echinometra lucunter, assembly GCA_029962745.1. Lineage (NCBI taxonomy): Eukaryota > Metazoa > Echinodermata > Echinoidea > Camarodonta > Echinometridae > Echinometra > Echinometra lucunter. The sequence goes on from CM057163.1 coordinate 17,381,468, forward strand.
TGTTTACTCCGTTTTATTTTCACACAGCAATCGATAATCTTTCACAACTCCAATAAAACAGTCAAAGCCTGCACGCTCATTATTTTATACCTAATCGAGTCAACACACCCTGGGTGATGAATATCAATGAGTAAATGAGAGGGAAAAAAGACATGATTGTTGGATGGGGAAAGGGACAGACAGGCGGATAGAATCGTAGAGAGAGAGAGAGAGAGAGAAAGAAAAAAAAAACTACCTTGGAGTGTTCACAAGACACTATAAGTGGTGCTTGATTACTCCGTTTTATTTTCACACAGCAATCGATAATCTTTCACAACTCCAAACAGTCAACGCCTGCACGCTCATTTCTTCGAACCCGATCGAGTAGCAAAACCCTGGTGATGAATATCAATGAGCAAATGAGAGGAAAACAGACATGATCAAATTGTATGATGGGGTGATGCTTGTGGCTTAGGCCAAGTAAAATTGATTCCTAGTTTCTCGTCCGGATTTTCTGAAAACAAGGAAGAGAAGGTACCATTTGATTACATTTTTCCGATACACAAAAATGCTACTGGGTCAATTTCAACACATTTTTCAAAAATTTAATTTCAGTGTTACATGCACTTCAAATTAGGATCAAAACAAAAAGAAATGGCACTCTATTGATGATTTTAGTTATCTCATTGTATAGATGTCCTCATATTCTTATTCATTTCATTTCAGAATAAAAATATCAAATAACAAAAGAAAAAAATTGAGGCGGACCGAAAAAAAAAGGAAGGAGGGGGGACGAGAAACTAAGAATTATTTTTATTTGGCCTCATGCGTCTCTATAGCACCTTTCTCATGATATTTGCAAATCAGGCCCCGTTCCATGCACAAGACATAGCATTAATGGTAACTCTACCATACGTGGTATAAGTTTGCAGAGACAGCCGAAGTAGAAACATCAGGATGATAAAGAGATGGAAGGTCGAAGAGTGTAGACAGAACTGAGATCGTATATACAAGAAGGAAGGGAGAGAGGGGGGGGGAGAGGGGGGAGAGGGGGGGAGAGGGGGGAGAGACGGGGGGGGGGAGAGAGGGGGGGGGGAGAGGGGGGGGGAGAGGAGGGGGGAGAGAGGGGGGAATGGGTGCCGACGTGGGTGTGTGTGTGTGTGTGTGTGTGTGTGTGTGTGTGGGTGTGTGTGTGTGTGTGTGTGTGGTGTGTGTGTATGTGTGAGAGAGAGCGAGAGAGAGAGAGAATAGCGGTGGAGAATGGAGATAGATGCAGAGAGAGAGAAGGAGTCAGAAAGGACAGAGAAGGGGAGAGGGTGGGAAAGAGATAGAGATAGAGAGAGAGAGAGAGAGAGCGAGCGAGGAGTAAAAAAAAAAGTCGTGGAGAGGGCCCCCATCCAAAAGCTTGTTATTTCTGTTCGCTTTTATAAATTGGACTTATTACTATATGCATAGCATCCTTTAAACTGAAAAATTACTCTCGCATCTCGCCGCCAGCGGGTAGTCCCAAACTCTGTAGAATTTGCGTGTGAAATAAAGCTCCCTAATCTTTACAAACAGTAATGCGAATTCGTTTAATATTTCACAAAATCCCATTTTCACGACCAAAACATCATCATGATATTGATACGGTTGGGACACGTGACAGGAAAGTGTCATCACAAAACTCAATAGAGATCGACCAAATCCATAACAGGGAAACCTAGATCTTATGTGACCAAGGATACAACACCCCGAAGGACAGAAACGAAATTCTCGACAACTTCCGGATTACGCCTACATAAATCTACCCATTTCATCGTAATTCTCCTCACCTTACACTTTTCCTCGGTATCTATAATCTAAGATATCGGACGGAATCTTAAAAAGAGGGAATAACAATCGGAATGACGTGTCTCCGTATAAAAATTGCCGCCAGCCAATGCGACTACTTTTGCCATTGCCTTGCCTATGTATGTCAACGTCAACAGTGCAATGTTGCACCGATATTTTTCATAATCATATCACTGCATATTTTAATCATATTATTAATCATCATTATTTCTTATTAATTAAATTTGATCTAGAACAGCTCATACAAAGACAGTTTAATGAAATGGTGAGAAGAAGGAAAGAGAAGGGGGAGCGTGGGGCATCTCCAGATCATGGGGGGGGGGGGGTGGGGGGAAGAGAGTGATGGTGGGTTACATGTAGTACATCGGACAGGGGCGTGAGAAAGCAAAAAAAACAAGAAAGCAGAAGTAAAAAAATTGTTTAAAATCAGAAAACGGATTTGGAAGAAAAAAAATCGAAAATCGCGAATGAGAAAAAGAGACGTTTAACCCCAGAATTAGACGAGAGTGAACGTGGCGAAAGTCGTCTAACTTAACAAAATAAAGGAGTTGGGAAAAAGACATGAGTTGTGACTACGGTTACACGAAGAATAAAAGAGTTAACAAATGGAAGGGAACAAATCTGCAGATAAGAAAAAGCTAAATGAGAGAAAGGCGAGGCCTGGGAAATCAGAAAATTAAGGACATTTTCAATTTATTTCCCCTCCACTATTATGATCATGGACAGCAACATGAAATTCAAACCCGCGGCCATCTTTTCCATTTCAAATTCCACCACTTTCCTCTCAATTTCCATGTTCAGTATTTTCATTTAATTAAAATGCCTGTAGCCATAAACTACATGATAAGGGGAAACCCCGGTCGAGTATTTCATTTGGGATGTACGTTCTGTGAAATTAAAAATAAAAAAAAAAGAACACCAAAATAATAAAATCAGACACATTACTAATACTAGCAGTTCATTAAGTTTACACGTCCGAAAACCTGTCATGTGAATCTTTGTTTCTTCTGGACGCGTTTACAAGCGTGATAAGGGTTGCCGTCTTTAATGACCCGAAATGTCTACATTTTGAAAGCGAGCGAAGGCAGCACGCGAGAATAATTCCGATACATTTTATTGGTAAAATATAATTTTGAGCACATACAAATTACAAAAAGATTTTTGTAAAGCGTTAGTTGCCGGAACGAATTACGAGGTTTCGGCTCTCCAAATGGCAATTTCTACTTCGGGGGGGGGGGGGGGGGGTGGGGGGGGGGGGCTACAGCCTCCCCCAGCACCCCCCCCCCCCTCCCTCGCCAAGAGAGACTATTTTTAAAAAGCAAGTTCCAGTAATGAACACTTCTTTCCTTCAAAATTCTGAATTGTTTTAATTTAATCGTTCAATCAGTCAATGCAAGAGTGTAATATTTCTCATAGGTTTAAATCACTGGATCAAATAGGCAATAGTTTAATAATTCTAAAATTCGAATAATTTGAAAGACATGCATGAATAATACATTTTTAGCAATACCATTGATGACAAAAGTTTAATATTCATCCCGTCTTTCACTAGCTCTCCTCCTGTGTGTATGCATTTTAGGCCGGGGTCGCATGGCGTTTCACATGACTTACATCAAGATTAATAATATTTTTTTGTAAGCCAGATAGGGGTCTATACAATACAAGCTTTGCTTCTTTAAATAGACTCCTCCACTGATTTATTTTTCTTAATTTATCTTAAATTAATACTTACAAACAGTAAAATGTATTATTTCTCATATGCAAATTTATTGTTATTCCAAGAATAAGTATATGTATGTTTATTTAATTGTGTTACTTGCATTATGTGGAAATAAAGAAACTTCAAACTTCAAACTTAATACAATGCGTCCCAGGAAAAAAAACAGAACCCTAAAACAAAGGCTTATTGTGCGGAAGCAATGGGACGTATGATTTAAAACGAACGTTCAAAATAAACTTTGACTTATGCTCTTTTAAATGATACATTAAGCAAACTTATTCATTTATGCATTTCTGAGTACCATGACTTTGAAAATTTAACGTCAAAAACCATTTGCTACACTTGTTGACTTTGACACTGAGCACATCAGGAAAAGAAAGAGATGGACACGTCTTAGTCTTAGAATAAACAGAAACCTAAAACAAAACCGTATTGTACCGAATCACTGGGGTGTATGATTAAAAACAAATGTTCCAAATAAATTTTGGCAAATATTCTTTCGAATGATACACAAATGAGAACCATTCAATGTATCAATGAGTACTGAGGTTTGGATAATTTAATGTCAAAATCCATTTGCTACACTTTGGGGGGGGGGGGGGAATTCACAAATGACCAACTGACCAACCCAATTTTTTTCAGGTTGGTCAGTTCACTCAGTTGGTCTCAAGGAATTTGGTAACGATAAACAACTCTGTGTTCAGGGGTTAGCTGAACCATATTCGGTAAGTTTGGTAAAGCAGGGGTGTCCATCTCTTTCTTTCTCTGAAGTGCTGAGGGTCTGAGCCAGAAAGTGTAGCAAATAGTTTTTGACATCAAAGTTTCAAGGTCACGGTACTCAAAGATACCTGAATAAATAAGTTTGCTGAATGTATCATTTGAACGAGCATAAGTCAAAGTTAACTTTGAACATGTGTTTTCAATCATATACGCCCCATTGCTTCGGCACAATAAGCCTTTTTTTTTAGGGTTCTGTTTTTTCTGGGACGCACTGTACTTAGATTACATCAAAGTCATAACATCGCAATTATTGACACGATTTGGTCGGTAAACTAACTCGTCATCAGGGAACCGTCTAATGCAATATTTAAAACCAATACATCCAAATGGCGCAATATGCAAGACCACAGTCGTAAGGAGGAGGCACTCCATGCCTTCTTTATGATTACATTAATCCATATTTTATATAGGTTATGAGAATGTTTGTAGAAGCAACAGAAACGTATATAGCAATTGGCGACGGGACTGAAGCCCCTATTGTCCCATCAATACACATTAATGTCAGATGAAGCTGCAGGGCTATGGAAAGCTGAACATAATCATTAAGGAAATGGCTGGATTGTCAAATCCGCCGGCAGCAATTATGGAAAACCAAGTGAAAAGGACATCATGGTTTTTATTTGCATTCAGAGGCATTCTCTTGTGTTGTTTGCCCATTTTATGTTAGAACTGTTCGAGCAATAAAGAAAACAAAAAGTATAACTAAGCAAATATCATATCAAAGAAGTATTTACCGTTTATTCATGGAGAGAAAGCTACCACTTTTCAGTAGACTTAAAATCTACTTATACAGGGGCCGCAGCCCCCCCCCCCTCAATTTCGCATAAAGATCTTTAAAAAGAGAGATTAAACAAAACAAAAAAAACAGAAGAAAAGGAAAAAAAGGAGACACTATGAATAAATGTAAAGCTTGATATTATATTGCTCATAGGCAAAACCATAATAATCCCAAGGCTTTCAGGTGGCTCCGTCCCCTGGACTCCGCTTGTTTTTATGTCAGCCCCCAACCCCCCCCCCCCCCCCCCTCCCCCCCAAAAAAAAAAAACCGTTCCGCAGCCCTGTTATATACCATTATAACCAAACATATAAATGAATAACTAAATGAACAAAAATATAAGTGAAAAAATATCAACAGATAAATATATATAAATAAACAGAGTTAAAACCAAACAACACAACACAACACACACGCATGTACAACATAAGACGATACAACAGAAACGTGTCTCCACAGCAATTATTGGGCATTGCTCTCTCTCTCTCTCTCTCTCTCTCTCTCTCTCTCTCTCTCTCTCTCTCTTTATCTCTCTCTCTCTCTCTCTGGGGGGGGTCATGATTATTTGTCTTCTCTTTAAATTTTCAAATCTTACGATTTCAAATCTTTTGATCTAGATCTCAAGATCTGAAATTTAGGATCAAAATCTATCGACCGTGAATCGGGGAAAAAAATAAAAATAATGAAAATAAAAGAAGATCCAGCATTAACAATACTTATACTAAGGAATACACTAAGCAGAATTGTTGTTTGTTTATTCGTTGGGGTGAACGACGGACGTTGTAGCAACAATCCCCTATAGAGATGCACTAATCGTAAAACATTTCGCAGAATTGCAATTCATAATTATCTTCCGGTTAGTCAATTTTCCTTGCCCCATATTCTCGGCACGCTCCAACGCGCCGATCAACGACTGAAGCTTCAAAATGGTAACCCAAGTTCCTGAAATTATAGTTATTTACAGGGTTATTGCTTTCTGACGTTTACCCTTTACTGTCAGAAACGGACAGTCTAAATCAAATTATCGAGGTAGGCCCTATTTCTATTTCAGTCGTGGTGTTTGTTTAGTTTCGTTCACTTTAATCATGTTTCCGAAGGTTATTTTTTTCAATATTTAATTTAAATTCATTCATTTACCAAAGTGCCGAACTGCACGATAAAAACTACTTTCGAAACGTCAACTCAAGGCAAAATAGCACTGTCAATAACTTTTAGAAATGCGCGGACTTTACAATGGCTCGAACATGATTTCTATGGGCAGTACAAATAGGCTTTTAAAGTTGCACTTGAGTTGATTTTTCGAAAGTAGTTTTTATCGTGTTAAAAGTGTTGAAAAATTCTGCCTTTTCTGCTTCTTATTGTGATCAATTTGATTACCTTTTTGAAATTAGATTTCGCCTTTAACGCTTCCAAACATTTCACGTAGCAAAACATTGCGATACCTTTGTCTCTAAAATGGCAAATATGAAAACAAATCAATATTTTGCACACATTCTGCCTAACTGCCTGCAAATTTCGGCGTTCAAAAAGACGCATCATGTTCTTACACGACCCTCCTCTGAATAAACACCGCCAGGCTCCTCTACTATTATATGCCAATCAATTACTCACTCCATGCAGTCAAATTTTGGGCTCGCGTTTGGCATGATTTCCAACTGCGAGATTGTTATGAGTTCGTCAGTCGGATGCGAGGGTCGCCTAAAAACTGCTTCGATTCTTGCTCATCCGTTTATTATTAGCCCGAGGAAGCAAAACTTGAACTCCACCAAAGGGTAGAGCCGCACTGGCAAAGCTAAGAGGGAGGTAGGGGTTGAGCTCCAATATAATGTTGCACAATATTGTAGTATACTTCCATTTTGTCTGCCCAAGGAGATATGAAAGAACTCTGACTCCATTTTGTCCATGGTTTTGTTTGTCTGATCCGAACTATATACTATTGTTTGGAAAATTTTCCGAGAGCCCCCCCCCCCAAAGGAAAAACTGGCTACACCACAAAAGAGAATTTGTCTCTCCTTGGCTCAAGTTAGCGGGACACGATGAACTTGAAAGGGATATGAGGAATAGAACAAAACGGTAATAAGGATATTCTTCAAAAGTTCCATTATGGAGACCTTTCTAAGGACATAACCTTTACAAATCGAACTACTTTGGAAATTGGAGCACAACACCAATAAAAATATCCGAAGTATTACGTCCTGAGGGCAATAATTTATCGAGAAATCATTTAAACATTATTTATGAATATCATAAAGAAAAGAGTCCTATTTGGACTGCAATATACGGGCCCTGAAATAATTTGTAGTTTTTCCGCCTGCCTCTCCCATCATCATGATCATAATTATTCTGGATAGCGATGCAGCCATTTTGGTATTGGTCATGCTGGTAGGCCATACTGAAACTAATCTGTACAATACTGCTGTAAAACATAATCTGGGTCCCGTTTCATTGTTATCAACAGCAAGTTGACATAACTGTTATAAGCTACTGCAATCCTTGCCTCTGATTGGTTGAGAGCAAATCTGTCACGGAAATGTGGCAGTTTTTACTGATAACGAGTTTTATGAACGGGGCCCTGTTGTCAACAAAGAAGGGGGCGTCTTTCTTTTCTTCCTGCAGTGGTGCAAAATGCATGCATCGGAACCGCGTAAAAGAGTTTCAATTACACTTTATACAGACTATAAATCTTGCTACGGATTCCTAGTATTTTATTGACTTCTTGCAACACGCATCAGTAACATCACTATAAATCAGGAAAGCGATAGGGATAAAATAAATCTACAGAATTGGATCTGCTTCTGACTGATTTCAATTTCCGCAATTTTCGGTCAGGTTTCTGACATATCTGCGAGGATGCATTACAAGTGGTGGTTGGAACAACAATGATGACGTTGAACTTCCTGATAGGGAGAAAAGGAGACATGGCAAGCGATAGAGGAAGAAAGAGAGAGGGGGAGGAGGAGAGAGAGAGAGAAGGGAGAGTAGAAGAGAGAAGACAAGAAAGGAAGGAAAATGAGCAAGGCAGAAAGGGAGAGAGAAAGAAAATGAAAGAGAGAAGAGAAACAAAGCAAAGAAGGACAAGGCTACATGCATATCGCCACGTTTGTGTGCAATCATTCTTGCAGGTAAAACGTAAAATTTGACCTCATTTGACCTTTGACCCACATACATGACCTTTGACCAGCCCCCCCCCCCCCCCCAAAAAAAAAAAAAAAAAAAAAAAATGAGGTCCCTGTAGAGCATCTACCATCCAAGTTCGGTTACAAACGGACCTATGGTCGCGAAGTTATTCAAGTTTGATAAGCGTTACGGACGGGCGGACGACCGATCGGACGGCGCGGCGCCGCTATGGATCCTTTTAGTCTCGCCCCACCTTGGTTGGGCTTGACAAAAATGGAGTTAAAATATTGAGTCTAAAAAAAAGGAAGTGGCGAAAAAATGATATTACATGCCTCATATTCAAACTAGTTGTTAAATCAGAAGAGTAAATTTACAAACGAGAAATGCAAAAAAAAAGGAGAGTGCTTCTTAACAGAGTCTGTACACACGGTACTTTATTTTGCGTGCGATGGAAAATTTATCTTCTCCACCTTCTTCTCTTTATAGTAGATTTTTTTTTTCTTTGATTATGGATCTCTCCATTTGTTTCATCAATATCAAATCTCTAAATAAAAGCTATGGTATTAATAGAGGCCCAGTGCATGCTCGAAGCCTGTGTAAAATTGTCGTCTGAATGTCGGTGCTGCATACATATATAACTCCATTTGGTAAGTATACGATGCTGCGCTTTGATAGTGGGTTTGATTGATTAAATCATATCGACGGAGCGCTTCCAAGCATAAACCCAAAGCGACAACCGTGAACATAGAGTGTGTTTGCCTGTCAAGAGCTTGCCGGCATTTCCCTGACATGGAGATACGTGCAGAGGGGAGAGGGGTGTTGTAGGCAAGGGGGAGCAGGGGTAATGGGGAGGGCTGCCAACCCCTCAACCTTGTGGTGCAAGACTAGAGCGAATGAGAGCAAAAGCGAGAACAGAGAGAGAGAGAGAGAGAGAGAAAGAGATCAAAGATGTCTTGATCGTACCCGCACTTTAGTGATAGCATTTTGAGATGCATATAGCATGGTCAATGTATATAGCATAGAGGGAGCGTGCAGGAGGGGGAGGGGGTGGGGGCGGGAGAGGGATAAGGGGGGGGGTCAATCACTTCATTTATGATAGCAATTCAAGAATGCATCACATTTCATCCACATTACATTACTTCAACTTACTTTTTTGATGGATATTTTTTCAAAATTAATTTCTTGTGATTTTAAGCCCAGTTTTGGTAGCAAAAAGAAATTTGGCATTAAGCTGGTGAAGTATCATACTCTCACATTGGCTGCCTTGCATAAAAAGATACATGTGCAGTGATGTGTGAGCTTGTGCGATATTCCATTCATGATTTCCGGTGAGTTTTTTGTTTAAATGTCTGAAAGGAAGGCAACAGCACGGTTATACGCTGCCCTGCGCTATATAATGACCCTGCATGTCAACGGCTCCCCGTAGAACATTCACAGCGCTTCGTTGTGCTTGTCGCACAAAAAAAAAAATTCCCGTTGGTGTTCCACGCGTGCAGGCACTGTGTGATGCACGTCGATGCCGTTTTCGGGGACCCGAGAACTAAGTTTTGACATTGTGATGGCAAAGTCCAAATGACTTTTTATGTAATATCCTTCACAACGTAATAGTTTAGGATACAATCTTTCATATTATCTGGCAATGTTACTTTTTATAGATGTCCTAAAACTATACACTATCTTTAAATGTCAAATTGAATTTTTAGATACAGAAAAAAAGTAAGTTATACACAGTTTAGGGATGAATCGCAAAATATTCAGGCTACACATGTATTAAATGCCATTATATATATATATATATATATATATATATACACTCCAAGAATAAAGGTACAATTTTGCACCCCAAACGCTACAATAGCAGCAACTTTTGGGGTGCAATCTTGCACCCTACATGAAAAAGGTGCAAAGATGCACCCTTTTGTGCAATCTTGCACCCTACATGAAAAAGGTGCAAATATACACCCTTTTGTACCTGCTTGCACCCGAAATTGCCCATCTGCACCCTTTGCAAAAATTTTTGCATCTAAAGGGTGCAAATTTGTACCTTCCCTATAGGGTATAACTCTGCACCCTTAATGGTGCAGAATACTTCTTTAGGTGCAAAGTTATATCCACGTGAACATGGTGATGGATGCAAATTGAACCTTTTTTCTTTAGTGTGCACATGACTGCACATCAAAATGTTTATTCGCAATAACATGAGATCGCTCAGACGACAGGCAAACAATGTCTCATCTCGTTACCATGGTTACTCGCGCCTCAATCTGTCTGATATTTCTCACGTTTCTCGTAATCTCATCAACTATTGATCGCCCAATGGTGCAAATAATGTATGAGACATGTATATATCACACGGCATTATCTGGTAACGTGGGTATCCACGGACTAACTGGGTATCGAACTAGTGCGAAGCCCAACAAATGAGTTTATTACGTGGAAAAGAAGTGATACAACGATTTTCTCAAAGTTAGAGTAAGGCGAAGCCCTATGCTCAATCCAGGAAAAATATAGAGCACAAGCTAACTGCAGGGAGCAATTTTTTGTATCATGTTTACTTAGTGTTCAGGGGGCCGTTTCATGAAACCGTCATAAGTCTAACTTCTTGGACATCCCATTGGAACGTGTGTTGTAGAGTTAACACACGTTTCAATGGGATGTCCATGAACTTAGACTTATGACGGTTTCATGAAACGCAGCCCAGGGTATTACCATCATGTGCAAAAGTTCAAGACAAACGTTCCAAAATGCAATAACTCAAAAAAAAAAAAAAAGAGTGTAAACATATCTGTTTTCAGCAAAATTTTCATTTTCCACGCATTCACAATGGGCCTATACTCATCTACTGACCACACTCGGAAACATGTTATGTAATCATTCAATGCGACAAAGGAATGTATTCCATATTACCATGGATCTTATGAGAACTGAAATGCCCTCAAATTTCCAGGTGGTCTTAAACTTTTGCAAAATGATGGTAGAGTGTGTAGACCGCATGTAGGTTAAGCTGGCCAGGCATTTTCTGCCTCCGTTCTCGACAAGATCCCCCCCCCCCTTGTTTCTCAGGTTGCTTAATATACCACTGATGGTAATGGAATGACAGAATCACGGAAAATGTTATTCGCATCACATATTTTCGTGATGCGTTGACGGGCCTTGGCAATGATCGCTTCCGATGTGTGCACCGTGCGCAGACTTGGTTTATGGAGCAGAAATTCGTTATGAAGAGCCATTATTGATAATAATTATATCCTTGGTGATCAGGGGCGTAACAGGTACCTGTTATCAGGGGGGGCAGAGCCTAAAAATTTCCCGGTAACTAGTTTATGTCTGGAATTTGTGGTGTACCTAGGACTGCATTTTTAGGAGGACGGTAGTGCCCCACCGGCGCAAATCCAATTTGAGGAGTGGGGGATTAAAAACTTTTTAAACGATTTTTTTTCCCTCTCACACACATTTTGATATCTATTTTGCGAGCGAGCGAAGCGAGCGAGCCGAAAATAATCACCTTTTTTGCTTTTGAATCGCATTTTCGAATAAAAATCCAAAAATATGACGAAAGAGCGATGCGAGCGAGCCAAAAATAACCACTTTTCTCGATTTTAATCGCATTTTTGGATGGAAATACTAAGATTTTGACGAGCGAGCGGAGCGAGCGAGCCAAAAATAACCACTTTTTTGTTTTCAGTAGCATTTTCAAACAGAAATTCTAAAATATGATGATTGTTTATGACAGATATATATTCAGAATTTTTACTAACTGATTAATTATTAAAATATATTTTCTTCTTTGAAAAGTGTGTCTGCATGGCGGGAAATTTGTACACACCATCCCCTCTCTCCCCCAGGTGGGGGTGATAGATCCCCCACCCCCCGGAATTTACACCAAGAGGGGAGGGTGCAGGGAAGGGGGGAGTTTCCCCTCTCCCGCGCGAAGCGCGGAAGCTCCGACGTTTCTTTGCATTGTTAGTTGTCGGTAATTAAGTCTATCTTCTGCGGCGCAACTAGGATTTCATTTTAGGAGGACGGTAGTGCTCCCTAGGAGGGAGGGTGCAGGGAGGGGGGAGTTTCCCCCCCTCCCGCGCAAAGCGCGGAAGCTCCGACGTTTTTTCGCTGTCAGTTCCCGCTCTTCTTATGCTCTCTGCTCTCTGCCGATGTTATCGGGGGGGGGGGGGGGGGGCAGGGGGCATACGCATAGCCAAAAATTTCCCGGTAATTAAGTTTAGAATCAGTGGTGTGGCTAGAATTTTCTTTTAGGAAAACGTTAGTGCAAAGCGCGCTCCCTATAGGCATGCTAGGGGAAGGGTGCAGGGATGGTGACTTTCCCCTCCCGCGCGAAGCGTGGAAGCTCTGACGTTTCTTTGCATTGTTCGTTGTCTGTTACCGGTCTCATACATTATCTGCCTGTTATGGGGGGGGGGGGCAGAGAGGAAAATTTCCCGGTAACTAAGTCTAGAAATAGAATATGCGGAGATAAGCCCGCACCGCGAGTTGCTTGTTGCGAAGCCTATAGCGGGTGGGGCCCAGGGTTCTGGCTTAGGGGACCTGATGGGGGTCTACACGGAAGCCACTGCTGGGGTCCAGGGAGTGAAGCACCGGGAAACTCCGGGTTTGGTACTAAATTTTCCCTCATTTTTGTTTTTGTTTCCCTTTGCTTTCTTCTTTTTTTCCCCCAATTCCCTCCTTTCCCTCTCTCTCTCTTCTTCTTTCTCCCCTTTCTCCTTCTTTCTTTCCCGTTCTCCTTCTTCCTTTCCCTTTCTCCTTCTTTCTTTCCCTTTCTCCTTCTTCCTTTTCCTTTCTTCTTCTTTCTTTTCCTTTCTTCTTCTTCCTTTCCCTTTCTCCCTTCCTTTTTCTTCCTTTCCCTCCTTTTCATTTTTTCCCGGTGGTTTGCTGGATTTTCCCGCTGAAATCCTTCAGGGGGGGCACTCTGCCCCCCCTGCCCCCCCGGCTGTTACGCCACTGTTGGTGATTGCAATAAGTGCTCTGATATAATTGCCCTTCATATAACATCATGTCCAACGTACACTAGCGTTTGAATGAATGATACACGTTTTAACAAACGATTAATAAGATCTAAAGGTCGGTTTGATATTCTTTTAATATCATTCTTTTTTCTCCACGCTCACCAATGACATGAATGAAACTACAATGGAAAATATATATAATGACAAAATAGTAGAAACAATATGATTCCCTTTTTTTTACCGAAGCTTCAAACAAATCAAACACTGTAAAAATTCTATTAAACCACTGGCTATTGGAAATGGGATGCCGAGTATATAAGACTAATGGAATTAAAGAATTCAGTAGTCAACGGCTTAAACCATTCCAATTCATGTCAAAATTTCACTATACAGTGCGTATCAAAAAAAGGTAATCCATTTTTGGAAGGCTTATATTCAGAGCTCATTTGATTTAACAATTTAAATTTACCCTAGTATGATAGAACTCCTCAGCTTTTCACTGATACCTTACTTGTACCTCTGATCCATGCATGACTGAATAAATTGATGCTAAAGGCAACAGGTACGAATTCCATTTTTTGCAAGTTTTTGCAAGTTAGGCTGAGATGATTACTCTCACTGATCCCTCGGTTGGCTGATTTCTTTGTAAGTGAGCATGGCCACTTTGAATAGCACTTTTGTCGGCTTTGTTAAAATGTGAGGCATCATTTACTATTCATTTCATCCATTTTACCAAAACTTGCAACAAATGGAATCTGTACCTGCTGTCTTCAAGATCAATTGCTTCGGTCGTTCGTGGCATCATAGGTACAAGTAAGGTATCAATGAAAAGCCGAGGAGTTCTTTTATCATACTAGGATAAATTGTTAAATTAAATAAGCTCGGAATATAAGCCCTCTAAAAATGCATTACCCTTTTTTTATACGCACTATAACGTTTGATGCAGGACCCTAATAAGAACACACCAAACATAGAAAGAGCAAAAATTTTTACACATACTATGCCCGTTTTGGTTGCTTCAGTTTATTTACCGTGTTGAAGCTGAAAAATAGTTAAAGGTAAATAAGCACTAAAATTCTTAAATTGGCAACGCGATGGAAATTTCAGAATCACTGCTTTCCCATGAATGTTGGCAACTTTGTAACTTCTCAAAATACCTTCTGCCAATTTATGTATATTTCTACGTGACTTTTTTTTTATACAAGAAAACTATCGCAATAACAGAAAAATACTGGTGTTGCCAATTTGAAGAAGAAGAGCTGATCAAATAAGACTTTTAAATCATATATAATACATATCTGCCATTCAATTACTTTTACTCCCTTTCTTTTCCTTTTTTTTGTGTGTGTTTTTCACTGAAAATAAAATGTCAACAAAAACATCGTCAAAACGACAAAAAAATATCACAAATGATGAAAACAAAATAAAGATCCACCAAAATTATTTTCTAAGATTTCCCCTACAATGCTGAACGCCATGCACCCTAACATGATGCACAGTACAAAAAAAATGCAAATTGACACAATGACGTTCAAAATTATGCTAATATACTGCACTGTTCCTTTAAATCCTGATGTCATATCGCGGTTTAATTAGAGATGTTCCCCGTCGGGACAATATCCATATTTTCTCGGCCATAATGATATTCGCCGGGCAAAGCAGAGAAAGTCAACACATAAATCGAATCCCATGGGCACGGCGGGGGAGAGATGGAGTGAGATATTGACACGAGATCACGCTCGAAATCATATCTGCTTGGCTACTTGCGTGTCCTGTTGGACAAACAACAAATATGAAATATGAGTTAGTCTACTGACAATGCTAGATACATAATGGATTTTTAAAATGAGTTTTAGTTGTTTGTGTGTTTCCCACGTAATAATATTACCCGTGCTCTCAAAAGTACTGATAGATCTATACACAATCTGTATAGAATGTTTTGATACTTACAAGTGAAGTTTCTCTTCTTGTGATGATTTAAAGACCTCAACAAGTGGAATTTGGCCTTATTATTCACTCTTAGAAAAAATGGTGCTCCTTTTTTTTTGTCCCACATTTTGGATTGGAACCACTACTAGGTTATGTAAAGGTTCACTAAAGGATTCTAAATGGGCCTTTAGAACCATTACTGGCTGTACAAGGAACCTTTTTGGGTTCTTGAAAATAATAAGAACCCCTAATAGAACCCTTTTTCTGTGGGGTCTATGAATACGGGACGAAAAAAAGGGTTCTGACCGGCACATTTTTTTCTAAGAGTGTTGTAAGATTTTTACATGTTTTTCTTGTTCGAAACTGATTTTAAAAACCCGATCTATAAATTTACTCAGTGACCTATTCTAGTCACTGAAAGGCTTGATTTGACGGTGGTGTGTATGATAGTATATCCATAATTTGACCGTCAGTCATTTCTAGGTCATGCCACACCGACATAGATATAATGAACTTTGTGAGTTCTACGTATAACCGGTAACCAAAACCACAGGTTAGAGGTCGGATAATCCACGATATAACTGGACTGGATTAAACGGATTACCGGTTTATCCGCTGAGTCGCGTGGAGGATCCGTTTGCAGTTCAGCATTATTTGGGAGTCACGTATTGCCGAAGCGGGAAAGACCAGAGAAGCGTGATATCTCGCGGTCAATAATTCCATAGATGATTGGAAATCGAATAAAGGGAACAATTCTAACATATTTTTTTTCTTTCCTGAAATAATGGATAAGTTTTCTACTGAAGTACTTTATGAAAAATGAATCGAACAATCATAGTAAAATACTATTAGGATTATACTAGTAGTATAATACAGTTCCGCCCTACTTTGGCAAAAGGGAGCAAGTGACATTCCCATGGAAATCAACTTTTTTCCCCATTGATTTGGCATATAAATTTTGAGGAAAAGCAATCAGTCACATATTTGACCCCTTTCTGAATTATTTTGGTGGCAAAACGAATTAAAATAAGCAAGTGCACAGAATTGCTTGGAAATCTCTGGCAAAAGCATCAACATTTACAGCCTACAACATGATTTTGATCACAAACTTTCGTATTGTGGAGCCTGATCAAACACATTTTTTCTCCATTTGTTACAATACTCTTTGTCACTTGTTTCCCTTTTCCAAAGTAGGACAGAGTTGTTGTGAAGTTCAAAATAAAGGTAATGAACCAAACAATCACTGAAAGATAGGCCTACCTCGAAATTTCATGAAAAAAATATCAAGAATAAAATTCGATACGACTATTCTTGTTAATCCGGATGTGGAACACTTAGACAAAGATGAAAAGACTAAACTTTCGCATTAAAGCCGGTCTCTAGTTTTGGTAGCAAAAGGAGAATTGACATTAAACTGATCAAGTTAGTATAGTCTCATATTGTCCATCTTGCATGAAAAGATATATGTGTGGTTGTGTGACATTCCTTCCATGAATTCCGAAGAATTTTATTGTAAATGTCGCAATATAACGGTCACACTAAGCGGTAGGCTCTGACACCTCCACACCCACGAGCTCGGCGTAAAACACACAGCGATTCGCTGTGTACGTGCAGGCAAATGGAATGCCCATTGGTTTTGTGTGTGTGCGGGCACTGTGTACGGACTGTGTAATGCTCCGCTGACAATGTTTTCGGGGGTCCGATCACTAAAGTTTTGACATTTTGATTGTAAAATACACCCGCACGAATAAGTTTTTATTCAGTATCCTATATACACCATAAAGGTTTTGTGATACAGTCTCTCATCTCATTTAGCAATGAACTGAAATAGTAAAGATGCTTTTCTGAGATTTACCAAAAAATATAGACCAGCTTTAAAGGTGTGGTATAGGAAAAAAAGGAATGGAACCTAATGAACATGAAATACCAATACATCTTATTTGAATCTGTCTATAGTTCTAAAACCATCGCCTCCTTTTTCTAACAAGTTCTGGCAAAATAATTCCAATATTCTAATGACGATAGCACCTCTTAGCAGCGCATAGCTGTCAGCGTTGCCTCTCGTCAAGTATAGGTACTTCGTGAGAATTTGACAGAAAATGGGAAACTGCTGTCAGTGGACCGGCTAATTCACTTAACGTGCACTCTTAAAGGGGGTACCCAATGCTGAAACAATGTTAGCTCATTTAAAAGAGCATGATTTTATTAGCAGAAAATCATCCGCCTAAAGTTTTTTTAAAAGTCGTGTTGCCAAGGAAGCCCCCAAATGTGGTAAGATTTCAGGATATTTTTGACCCTCAGCTGTGACCCACTTTCAACTGGGTACCCACTTTGACGTCATTTTGACGTCAAAGTGGGTACCTTGTCGCGCACTTCTAGCAAAATGCGCGCAAGGTACAATACATGTTGTACAGTCTAGCGCGTAGCACAACTGCAATGCGCGAAGCTGGGTACCCACTTTTACGTCATACCTCATACTCAATTTTGGGGGGTCAGCTCATAACTTTTCATGAGAAAATTAGCCAAAATGCATTGATTTCGATTGAAAATCATCATATTTTAAATGCCATTCTTCTTAGAATTCTATTCTCGATCATATATCAAAATTTTGTTTACCATTGTGTAATCACTTTAAAGGAAGGACTTAAGCGGGGACATGAGATTGTCCGTAGTCTAATAGCTTTGGACGCAAAAGAGAACACTACACACTCTTCGTAAGCTGAAATACGTTTCTGTCCAATTATACAAAGGCATTTCTCGAACATGCGCATGTAGTTGTCAAACTAAAATAAAATGTTATTTCATTTGGCACATGCAGACCTAAAGAAAGAGCACTCTAATGAACGAGTTGGCTCTCATAATTAAAGACAATAAACCAATGAATGAATGAATGAATAAATGAATGAATAAATAAATAAATAAATAAATAAATAAATAAATAAATGAATAAATGAATAAATGAATGAATAAATAACTGCAACAATAAAGCACCCTGTCAACAAAACAAAACAAAAAAACACATGATAATCCATCTACATGAAATGCCGTCTGATATTATTCCACATCTGATAACAATAATTTCATTTCGTTCTTATAACACCATATGGATGACTGCAAGAGTGCACGTATCGCATGACATAATTTATGGTTGCTTTTATGTCTTATGACATTAATATTCCCTCTTTCCGGCAAGTGATATACATGTACGTTAATATTCCAGCAACAGGAAGACAACATAAATCAAATTAAAAAGGAAATGTTAAGCAAATAGAGCAATTTTATGGACCAACATAAAATAACACAAGTGAATTAATATAATTTTTATGGCATCCATAATGTCAGATGTAACGCTGAATAATCTGTATTTCGTATACGGAAAATTTCATTTGGCACGAACAGGCATATTTAAGATCAGCAGACGCGCGTCCAGAGAGATGAGGAAAATTTGCTGGCAACCCCCCCCCCCCCCCCCCTTGAAAAAAATCACCTTCAAAGGAAGGGGAACAGCTTTGATTTCGGTATCGAAGCTATGCCGGGACACAGGCAGAATGTGCCGCTACATCATCACCTTTCAAACCGTTGTCCTCTTTTCGAAAGTAATTACATAATGTTTGCCAGTCCTCAAAGCCAGAGCGAACTGGCACCCTTGTATGGGATTTTGAAATAGCGCCCTCTCAGTCCTAATCTACTGATTTTGTCCCCTTTTGCTCCCAGCATGCTCTCTTCTGATCAATGAGAGCTTTACTTTTTTAGTAACATCTGTTAAAATGTATTTGTATTCATACTAAGGAAATTCACGAGAAGCCACAAAGAATATGTTTCTAAAAGAGTCTCTGGTTTTGAGTAGCCGTAAGTTGGGGCTGTTTTAAATACATCATAATAAGGGTCAGTTCACTGTTGCTTTAAAACACCTTCTCAACATTATTTTGTGCCCGTCTGTTGATTCATTAGCATGATCAGGAAAGGTTTTTCATTATAAAGAACTGCCATTACGCGCGACCTACATTCCTCGGTGAAAGAGGTCATACATAGCTCTAGGATTCTGATATTATTATCATTTCTCAGAAGAAAAAATGAAAATGACATTTAAGAAAAAAATCATGCTAAAGGTATATGACAAAAAGAGGAATGGCTGTCCACTTCAACTGGGGGGGGGGGGGGGGAATGTAAAATCGCAAGGCTCTCTTCCTATGACGAACAAGACGAATGCCAGAGATTTGACCAAACTAAACAACTTATTGTGTCTTTTGAAACTTAATTTGCCTCTTCCATCAGTAGAACTTCTGGCTGACATGATACGGTTTTCGTAAACTCATTTTTTAAAAAGGAGGGAGGTTGAACTCTCCCTATCACCATCATGACCATAAATGTTTTCTAGGTTCACATCTATGCTTGGTGTTTGAAAAATAAAAACATACTCTGGCATAACCATCATACAAACTTAATTTGTCTTTTCTATCCGACGGTAGAATAATCCAGGCTACTTGATTTCCCATACGTCCCATCAAGTGGGTATGATGGGATAGCCTGATGCCCTCTTTCCTGGCTGAGTTCCCGTTACATCCACAAGCGTAGACGGAAAGGGGGGGGGGGGCGGAAGTGGCTCACCCCCTCTCTTTGTCCATCTCCTAAAACGGTCATTCCAGACCTTAGGGTCAAGACCTTGCCCCACGTGTACTTGTGTGTCTGAGTAACTATGCCAATCTCTTATTTTTGTGTCACAACCCCACCCCCCCCTCCCCGCCTTCGTCGAGCCCCTTTTCTTCATCAAGTGTGGCTACGCTAGTGGTTACTAATAAACTTCTCGAAAGGTTCCCAGTTTAAGTTTTCTTGACGTAGGGAAGGTCGTTCGAATATGAATATGCCTATTAAAAAAAAAAAATTACTTCACATATATCTGATAATAATCAGACATAATTGGGTTACTCGGTATCTTTGCATGCTCTTCACCGCTGTTCACTTTATCAAGGTCTGAAATCCAATGAAAATTCAGTTGTGACACTCAGACTATTGTTTTAGAGTTAACTGTTACCTTCCTTCTGGTTATGTTTTGGAGAAATAATGAAGCGCTTTACGGCAATATTTTTCTTCAATTTAGGAGAGAAGAACGCCTTTCACGTCGCGTAAGGGTAATGCGTCTCTGAGAATATTATCATGTCACGAGACAAGTCACGTGACAATGTTTTGCAATCGGGTAATTCGGATGATCGATGATCGATTTGCCGCCCTACTTTTTCACAGTCATTTCTGCGTATGAACCGCAAATGTAAGTTCGTGTTAAAGGTGGAAAATAGTTTCGTAGCTCTCTCACTGTTCTTGAGCAAGTTTCATAGGAACTTCAGACGAATTTCAATGGAGAAGTGCATCCACTCTATAACTGGCTACTCTCTTCACAAATTATGACGATAAATAGCTGAAAATTATGAACTAATTTTCAGGTCACACTGCACCATGTGCATGTTTTGTCCCATTTTCTATGTGCAGTGCAGGTAGCCTTAATCTATCTTAACCTACCTTACACTTTACGTTTACTTGGCATGCTTAAAGAAACATAGCAGATATTAAGTCAAACTGATGAGACTGTAATTCTGTGCCTGTTCATAAAATGCGAACAAAATGATGACAAAATCATGAGCAATTTGTGATAAGTGAGGGAATATTACTTGACAATACGAAGCCTCAGACACGCCAAAAGATGGGCAGCAAAGCTGGTTAAAACATTTTTGTATCACTGCTGAATACATAATATAGTACTCCTGGGTTTTGTGAGATACATTCTGACCAACATTAAGACTCTGGATAAACTCTTTTTGACAATGTATTTCAAAAGTTTCCAAACTAAATTTATTTTCTTTAAAGCAACCAAAGGCATAATAAACACCCGGCAACATTTTTTTTTTTCCTTTTTCCATGTTTTCCCCAAAGTTTGCCCAAATTTCTCATCATAAAAATCTGCATCATCTTAAGCGGACAACATTTCTAGATAATAAATGTATGATTTCACATATCACGATACAAAAGCAAATAACTTAGTATTTGTACTTATTTCTAAAAGGTTCGCAAGATTAAAGTTTGTCCATCATCTGCATTCAAATAGAGATCGTGATCCCCTTTAACGTATCCTAATCTGGTTGCAAATTAGCCAAACAGAATTAGCAATCCCATGGCTGTATCTGACTAATAAATTGTCCAAATTTTCACGACATCTCACTTAGGTCGGGATACCATTTAAACTCCCTCGTTTATGCCCCGTACTTAGCGTTTTGAATGAGTCATTTATTAGCGAGGAAGATAAACGGCGTAGCCCCCACTCGTCCTATATAATTGAATCAATTTATCTGGTTAGTGAACCGAGATGCGATTCGCTTTGATTTTCTATTATAATCTTAGGGAAGTTTAAGTGCGCGAGGTTCTTATGAAATCGACATTGAAATAATCATACTCAGCTATGTAGCTATTTGACAACTACAATGTAATATACATGTACACATCTACCACATCGTAAACATCTCAACAATCAAAATGCACATCACTTCCAATATACAACGCCTATCTCGTGCACAATCTCAAACGTATAACCTCAGTAATATGAGCACATGATATTAAAGATGTATGGAAATAGCTCAGGGTGGGCCTATCATTATAATAAACAATGCTGAGTCATGATGATTTATACATCCGAAAGCAAGAAAATTAATTAGAACGAAAACATTGCTTATAAATTCTAAATGTTTTTGTTCGTTTGTTTGTTTTATTTGTTTGTTTTGTTTACTTCTTCTTTAACAGGAAACTATGGAGATTCCTTTAAAAGGCATGGACGGCTTCAAGTGCTGATTAAAAGGGTATACAAGCCACTTCATTTTACCAAGTAAAGAACCAATTCTGTCCATGTTCGCGTATAGGCATTGCCTGTCTAAATCCACACGAAGAGATGAGACAAGTGCATGCAAAGTACGCATTGGAAGCAATATCCAATTTCGGACAAAACGATACTGTTTAACAGGAATTTCATCCAATCAACTTTTGAAAATTGAAAGCGAATGAATGGAATACTGCACTTTGCCTAAGCTCGTATGCGGTATAGGATGGTATAAACAAAATTGAGCGCAAAATGCAATATCCATTAGAGGTCTGATATTTTCGATGAATCCAATAAATCAAGGCCATCAAAATGACCACAAAATTAAACAGTGTACTTTGCGTCAATATCATTATGCTATAATTGTTGGTAATACGTTTGCATTATAAATCCCTTGCGAAAGCAGTATTATGATAAAGTGATTTTTTTCTTTAAGTTCATTATTCGGACCATTTCTTAATTCAGACAAATTTTTGACGCATGCCCAACAAAGGCTATTAGATATAAGAGATTGATCGTCTATTTCTACAAAATAATCTAATATCATACAATGATTATTTCATGTCATAATGGAATTTTATGAAACCACTCATTTTCTACATTTTGGGCGTAGGACAATTCCGCTCTACAAGAGTCGACCACAGTGTCATTAAAAGCATTTTCTATTTTGACAAATTAATTACTGGACAGCTTACATCTCATTTATCCCTAATTCACCAGCTTCGTATACTGATTATCGGAAGAGGCACACTAATCCAATCACCATATTAAATTCAACCGCAAATTTCGATTTCACAAATGAAATGAAATTATGGCATTTGTCAGATCAAAACTCAAGATATAAAGCAATCATCCAATTACTAATGAAATAGCAGCCCTTATATTATACCATCAGAGCAAGCCCGTAAGAACATATCTTCTTAATTGAGTTTAAAATCTTTTGACAAAGAGAATCAAGTTGACATGTATCGTATAAATAAAAGAATAATTCTTCGACCTGAGATGAAGAGTTCATTTTCATTAAAGTCCGATGATTATTACAAAGAAAAAAGACAACTGATGTATTCCTGTCATATAATATAAAAGAATCACTATTTGGTACATAAATATGATATTAAGCTTACACTGCTTAGACTGCTACATCACTCCTATTCCAAAATTCAATCAACCAATTACCAATGAAATCGCAGCATTTACCATCAGGGCAAGCCCACAAGGAAATTCCTTCTTAACTGAATTTAAAATCTTTTGAGAAAAAGTATCGAGTTGACATACATCGTATAATAAAAAGAAAAAAAAATGTTCGACCTGAAATGGAGAGTCCATTTTCATTAAAGTCCATTGATTATTTTTTTTTTAAATTATGTATTCCTGTCATAAAAGAATTACTATTGCCTTGGGTTGCTTTGAATAATTATTATATATTAATATTAAAATCAACCCCCCTCCCCCTCGACCAAATTGCAAATTGAGAAAACTTGCAAAAATGTGGTAGCGGAAGTCACGCATCGATGCCTCCCATCTTCCGTCGTATTTTATGTTTTGTTTTGTTTTTTATCACATAGTTTTACTTTTGATAGTATGAGGCCATACATTCTGTGTTATGCGTTGTTCATTTATCATCCACCCTCTCCCTTTCTCTCTCGTATGCACACTGTGCACTGTCTCACACATACACACCCTCACACACACAGTGCTTTACATCACTCTACTCCCGAGGACAACTGTTGTTCTCCTGTCCTCGGAAGGCTGACGGAATAAGGCGCAAATCTTTTGTTTGACATCCGAGGACCGTTGTTCTCAGAATTATTCTTTGTTCACTGTCCTCGCTTATTATATACAAACTCTCACACACTATCGCTTTCACACTCTGTCTTATTTCTGTCACGCTTTTAAAGTTCACGTCTTCATTTACTGATGGATGTCATAATTATGTGTTTAAACTCACCTGTTGGTTGAAATGACCGAAATGAAAGCCGAAGAAAGAGTTAATGATCCATTCATCAGTTGAACAAGACAGGATTATGAAAGAGAAAGGTTTAAAACAAAGGAGAATATAATTACCATTGCAAATGCTTATCTATTTCATTTCACTGAAAAAACACATATTTTAACCTCTGAAATATACGTGTAGTTATGCACATCGTTAAAATCTGATTAGATATTAATTAACATTTATAATCTGATAAGATATTAATTAATTAACATTTGTTTACAGTGTACCTGTAAAATCTTGAATTGCATATACTAACAATGAATGAAGCCAATCGCAGAAACTACTAATCATTTTTATAAAACTCTGGCAGCTCTAAAGTTAATTTTTGGCACATAGGTATTGTTTGCGTTACAGAACAAGGAAGAACAAAAAACTGAAAAAGAAACACACTGAGAAAATAAATTCATCACTGTCGACATGCCCCCTCCCTTTAAGTCTAACAGTGGGTCTTTATACACACGAGCCGCAGACTATACGTACAACCCCGTAATTATTAACTTGCTAAGAAAATCTGTTGCAGTTTTGTCAGCAGAAATTAAGGATACAGCATTAAGGTTGAGAGCATAATAGTCATGGTAATATTAGCATCCACCTTTAACACGTCGCTTCGTGTGATGTTAAACCGAGGAGACACGAGTAAGACATTAATAATACACCATCATCTCATCGCCTCATCACCCTCCTCCAGCCGCCTAGCATCTCACCGCGCCCGCATCATCGCTGGTATGCGTTACTATGACGACCGTTATTACGAGCATACCATTGAGTTAGACCGCACTTTGAGTCTTCTTTTTAAATCTCCATGTCGAGCCTAACGAGCAACTGCAGTAATGCTATAGCAACAGAAGATGCAGGTCTACTAAGAGAGGAGGGGTGGGGGTAGATGTTTGCTTGTTTGTGAGTTTTTTGTGGGTTTTTTTTTCTAACATGAACATGTAAACTACATGTACATTTAGCTAGTATCCATTGCTCGCACTCAGACACTTTGTGATATTGTAGAAACAAAATAAATAGCTTCGCTCTTAATAAGTTTTCTGACTCTTTTTTAGGGGCTTAGTTACTCCGTTACTACACTCTAAAAACTAAAATATTGAATCACCATTTAAAAGGGCGTGGCGGAGTGACTACGTTTTCAAAATGTTAAATAACAATTTGAACATGCTGGATTCAACACTATACAAGTGTGACACCTTTGTAGCGTCACACTCCTCCACCCTTTTAAATGGTGATTCAACATTTTAGTTTTTAGAGTGTACCTTTTTCTTAACTCCTCTCCCTCTCCCTCTCTTTCTCCCTCCCCCCCCCCCCCTCTCTCTCTCTCTCTCTCTCTCTCTCCCTCTTTCTCTATTCATTATAAGATAGCTTGCAGGTAAAGTCACTCACCTACATGAAATACATGGCCAGGCATTATCTCGTTAGCACTAACAAGCTTAAAGGGAGGCACCGAGCATTTCCTGAGCATTTTACGACAGAATCGGGTATCTATGCAATCGACGTAACGATACCAGAGATAACGGGAGTATTTACGCTCTCTTGTATTAAAATCATGACTTCAAATATCATAACGGTTTAATGCCCAAATTTAGCAGTTTCAGTAAGAAAAGGAGACAACCGGTGCAAACAGATTTACATTATAATCGAACACGTGCTCATGCACATGATGAATTAATGCGTGCATACACATCTTTTGGGGCACACAAAAGTATACCTGCGTATAATTATAATATTCTGTACGCAAATATTTTTTTTTCCAAAATAAGACATTTCACTTCCAATGTAGCGGTTTACATTGAGATAGAATGAGTTTGTCTTTTAGATTTTACTAACATATTTACGGGGTACATTTAGCAAAAAGAACATAAATTATGTAAAACGAGCAGTTTCATAGAAGTAATGGGGTAAAAAAAAAGACATAAAAAAGACAAAACTTCTAAAAGCACATGACCAGCATGGAAAAAATAAGACTGACAAAACGAAAAAAATCAAGGTTGAAGCTCTTAATTCTCAATTGAAAGAGACCACTTCTTGAAATGGGCACCAAGCCAATTCCCTTCTTATGATTTTTTTTTTCATTGTGATGTGATCAACGAAAGTTATACCCTTGAAAACTTCTGCCTGAAAAAATCAATATTCATTTTCATGATTTTACACAAACTATATTCTTCAAATTAAGGCTACAATCATTTAGAACTCAGAAGAATTAGGTGGCGCTGATTCTTGGAAAATCATTTCCAAAACCGTCAAAAAAACCTTGCGGCCTCTTCGCTCCCTTTTTCTCTAACGCAAGGTAAGAAAAGGATTATCTTTCCGGGTAATCTTTCTCAACAATAATTTTTTGTCTCGCCCTTGAACTTGCGGATTTTCGAGACGTGCGATTCGAAATGCTATGCAATCCATTGTACCCCTACAGGCGGACAAGCTGCAATAGCAGCGTGCTGGTCTTATTTACATTTTCCTTTGGCGTGTAATGAATACGATCCTCTTTTTTTTTTTCATTCTAGACAAAATAATATCTTTTTAAAGGTACTTTACGTGTTTCTGCAAAGCATTCTCTCTCATATCTCGTCTGAATTGTGGAAAATGCATTGGTATTACAGGGAGTAGGTATGATGGTATATGTATTATGCTTGAAAAACTTGACAAGGTGTTTCTTGCAACACTCATGGCCTTTTCTAGAGCCACATCCTAAAATAATAAAAATAGTTTATCTTTATCAAAATCGTTAAAAAACGTTCAGTAATGTCTTATTCATATAGAGTTTTAATCAAAATACAGATCAAGACGATTAAATACTTTAAAATCTAATCAATAATATTTTCATGATTTTACTTTAGAGGGGGAAAAGGGGAAAACGTTCAAAGATGATTATGACTATCTCTACCCGGCCATTCCCTTTATAAAACTACAATCGCACCCCTCCCCCTTAGAACCTGATCTACGCTGCGCCCCAGCTCGTATGAAACATAATCGCGATATCCAAGGATACACACCCATCTTAAGTGACCGGGCAGTGGGGGAAAAAAAAAAGACTTCGGAATAACAAAGAAGAGATACACTCTGCTCAGATGGTACAAACTAAATTTATATGATCACGTGATTTCAAAGGATACAAGCATGGCAATGCCAATTTGATGGTAATTAAAAGTATTCGAAATTCGATCATGCCGATATCATATAGGGCACATTTTGTAACAATTCGTAACGCCCTTGCCCCCCCCCCCCCGCCGGGTTTCCTTCCTCCATTTTCATCGTTTTTCTTCATCTCTCTCTCTCTCTCTCTCTCTCTCTCACACACACACACACACACACACACACAAACTCTTTATCTCTTATCTTTCCTCTCACATCCGCCGCTATCTATCCCAGCAATCACCATTACAATCTTATATTTCCCAAATTTTAGACATTCGTGTCCCAATTTTTAGCGATCAAAATCTCAACTTCCATCTCGACAGGCATAAATCATCAGAAGTTTCCATCCTCAGTTTCAACCACATCGGGAAAAAGCCCTAGGTATCCCCAAGTAATGGATAACATTCCTTATCTTGGATTTGTCCTGACCTGTTGCCCTAAACGATGCAAAGCTAAATTTTCATTTCGTGAAAGCACATTTCAATCGAAAATACAATGTAAAAAGAAAATACATTGGCTAAAACTTTCCCAAAATCGAAGATAAATGTATCTTTCCAGCTATTAAAGGGAAGTTTATTTTTCTTTGAATCAACTTGGGAAGGACTTGCCTTATCAGTGTCGAAATAAAGAATAATTACTTCCGCAAGTAGAAATATTTCCGAAGTTATGTTTTCGAATGCCTTAGGTATGTCGGACACATAGGTACTCTCCTAGCAAATTTTAGTTCACTATCTTTAGGGGGTTCTCCTTTATATAAGCGGTACATTAAAAACAAAAACAAATAGGGCCGCATTGAAAGCATCATTATGCTCACAGTCAATACTCGTACACATTCGTACTGAGCCTCTTCCGTGAATCGAAACTCAAAATCAATTTCACCTTAGCATGATTTAAGTGGAAGTCTCTCGAGAAAAGACGTCACAAAAATATACCCCCCCCCCCCCAAAAAAAAAAAATAAATAAATAAAAAAATAAAAAATCTCTACCCCATTGGTCCGATTCTCCCATAATCAAAACGTACTTTAATGCACAGAAAAGATCACATCAAACATACCAATAATCATGATAATTCCTCAGGCACAATACAGTCAGCATGAGGTATTTCTAATAAGTCTTGACCCAATTCAAACGATCAACGGCTCAATATTCACTTCATTAAGGGATTTAGCAAAGGAAGTTTCCTACTTATTCTAATACTCGAATAAAATAATTTAAATACCCTCTTCCTTCTCCAACACATGCCAAACACTGTCCAGATTCATTTTCCACTGATTAAGAGCTCAGCTTTTATTTCATTAAGGCATAACTCATCCAAAATTTTGCTCCTTAAAGGCATCATAATAAATTCCTTCCATCCCACCCCCGCTTTCCCGAGCTAGCCGTCATCCCAGACCATATAGCACATCATAATTTTTGTATATTTTGAGATACATTGTACGTCTACCGCCATTTCTACCTACCATGAGTTTAAACCTGCATTTCAATAAAGCGTAGCTGACTAAAACTGTGCTCCTTCAATAGCACACTCCTTAAACCCTACAGCTAGCCCCCCCCCCCCCCCTCCAAATATGAGCCTCGATCCTCCCGCCCTCCCTCATCCCGATCCATAGCAGGGCACTATCAACAAACAATCGCCTATTTGCAGATATGTCTCCGGCCATGACTAAAGAGCTATGTCAACGGAGTTCTGCATGCGTGCAAGATCGCGGACGGGGTAGCGAACCACTGTTTATATAGATAAGGCTATACATTCACAATACACGCAGTCTCTTACATTTTGTATTACTGTGCGATGCCTTGTCTATACACGATCTACGGTAGATCTGAAACCAGTATATCGTCTGTTTGGAGCTAGAAGGGCTCTAAGTCTGTATAAAATAATGAGTTAACGCCCTTCTGGCTCCGAATAGACGGCATAATCTTAGCTTCCTGTGTTGGCTTCCTTGGTCTGTCCACAATATCTCAAAAAGCTATACAGACTTGATGATTCCGAATAAAGCCCTCCTTTAAAGTGATTACACAATGGTAAATTGTTTTTGGATATGTGATCGAGAATAGAATTCTAAGAACAATAACATTTTTAAAAATGGATGATTTTCAATTCATTCAATTCATTTTGGCAAATTTTCTCATAAAAAGTCATGAGTTGACCAAAAAATTTGAGTATAAGGTATGACGTAAAAGTGGGTACCCAGCTTCGCGCATTGCAGTTGTGCTGCGCGCTGGACTGTACAATGTGTATTATACCTTGCACGCATTTTGCTAGAATTGTACGACGAGGTACCCACTTTGACGTCATTTTGACGTAAAAGTGGGTACCCAGTTGAAACTGGGACACAGCTGAGGGGTCAAAAATATCCTGAAATCTTACCACATTTGGGGGTTTCCTTGGCAACACGACTTTAAAAAAAAAAATTTAGGCAGATGATTTTCTGCTAATGAAATCATGCTCTTTTAAATGAACTAACATTGTTTCAGCATTGGGTACCCCCTTTAATACATAGTTTAATTTGTGATTCCCATTATTATTATTTCTGCATACGGGGGATGATAACTCTGGGTCCCGTCTTACAAAGAGTTTCGATTGATTCAAACTGATCGCAACTTTGAGATTGATCTCAACTGTGTACGTAAAAGATAGGAGTTGAGATCAATTTCAAAGTTGCGATTGATCCGAATCGATGGCAACTGTTTGTAAGACGGGGCCTTGATGGTGTGACATGGGTTTCATACAAATTCCTCGGAGATGTGATTCATAAATAAACCTCCACATATCATCATTTCGTGTCGAATTACTTTCAAGAAAGTTCATTATGAAAACACTCTCCTCTTAACACTTTCTTACGAACTTACGTTGCTATGTATATATTTATCAAATGTTACACGTGTTATCTCCAGTAGATTTGGACATGTCAGAATGTTTCCTTTCGTACTTTCTCAGAAATAAAAAACAGCTTTGGAGCTACAACTTGAACATACGCTCTCCCCTTTTGAATGCGGGGAATATACATCCAAAGGGTTATTGGGCTACTGTTTCTCACTCAGTTTACCATCCGGTTTATCATGCTATTTGAATTCAATTCCGTTTATAATGTAAAGATATTGGACAAACTTAAGCTTGCAAGACCAATAATGTTTTATTTGCAGTAAAAGCGTGAACCATATGAAATACAGAATACCGCAAAAAAAAAAAAAAAAAAAATTGTAGGATTGAGACACAGGCCTAGAAGTGATTTGAAATTGATAACCTAATTTTGATATAAAAATTAACTGCATTGCACACAACAATAAAATGAAAAATGTATAAATCACAAGAACACTGTAGTTGAATATTACAATGCACAATGCACCAATAAGTGTAAAAAATAAGTATATGGATAGATTTGAGAATTTGAAAAAAAAATGCACTTAATGCAGTCATAATAAACAATGTACATGATATATCACATCCAGTTTCTGGATACGCCAGTAGTAATTAGGGAGAAATGGTTACCTTCATGTCCATTGTGTGGTAAAACATTATTTTAACCTGAAGATGGATCAATATAGGGGGGGGGGGTTGATAATACACGCTCGCACCACAGAACATGCCAAACACGATCTCATTATAACACCTCCAAAACAAGACGTCTGATATCTACAACAAGTTTCACACGTGTTGCACATACCATTATGTAAGTGCTTATTGATGTTGTGCAGATATGCTAACCATTCTATATATGCGAACATGGAACGAACGGAATGATGACATGTACGGCGTACACCATTATGCGTTGAATGGGTTCAAGGGTTTTTTATTTTCATTTCCAACAAAATAATTATTAAAAAATTTGAAAGAAAATCAAACATACATAGATATACATAAAATGCAAAATACATTAACATAATTTGAATCTTGAAATAAAGTAAATCTGCAAAATAATACAATATAAGCTGATCGATATTTAAAGTAGGCGTATGGAAATAGAGGGATCCTCTAAAAAGCAGTGCTTGTAGAGTGTGGATCCCTCAATAACTGCAAACATAGCTCGCGTTCAAACTATTATGAATAGACGATTTTTACAAAAGAAAAAAAAAGAGAAGAAATATAATAATATAATAATAATAACTCTTATTTACCCAGGGTAGCCACTTCAGCTATCAGCTGATCTTCCAGCGGGCCCTGCATAACATAATATGCTATTATTACCCTTCTCGTATAAAACAGTGCATGAACTGTCGATAGCACAGTTTGCACAGACTGCACAGTAATTAATACAAAATGACATCTACAGTTTGAAACATGAATTTCATATCTACTCTGCCAGAAATTACATTCATCCTGTACCAAACTTGTGCTAGGAAGTTACTGTAAATACTACCACATTATTTTTTTAGTGGAATGTGAACGATACAGCTAGGCGTATTACACTGCTTTGGACATCAAAGGAATTTTAAAAATTGAAGAACACTTTATTTCGATTAACAAGCTTAAAACCATTACTATGCAAAATATGCGCTAGAAAAAGGATAGCTCGTCCGAGTAACGTCTTACACTGGTAAAACATGTGATAAACTATATAGAGCCAATTCCATTGTCAGTTTCAATGCGAAGTACTTTCTGTTATGAAGTTGGAAGAAATGTCCATTAGTTTGACTACGATGAGACAGCCGTGACGCTTGGAACATTTCGTTAAAAGCATCCTGGCCAAGAAACGGAGATGCCTCATTGTTCAAAGTTTGCTTGGCAAATAAACCCCGTGGGGCGTTTCTAGAAAAATTCATGAATGGGCAGGGGTGTCAGAGTAATTTGCCAACAAGCTCTCTAATAGAGAATTTGAAGGCAGTCAAAGAACGACTGAAAGGTCGTGTATATACCTGGGTGTCAAAAAAAAAAGAAAAAAAGAAGCGGAACGGCGGATTTTCAGTACTTAACTTTAAAAAAGTAAATAAATTTTTACATCAGTGGGTAAAGCATCTTCTACCAAAAGGACCGATACAAAGATCAGTAAATTTGGTGAAGTAATTTTAATTCTACGCCCATTTCTTAAAATACAGTATTTTTCAAATTTCGCATGTTTTCAGTTGCAGATGAGAGCAGAATGGTGTCAGGAATGGCCTTTCATAAATTATGGCATGTTTTGTTATTCACACGCATCAGTAGGCTTCCCTTAAACATCGTACTATGAAAGGCCGTCCAAACACAATTCTACTCTCAACGGTCTCCAAAAATTTGAAAATGACTGTATGTTATGAAACTGGCATAGAAACAAAATTACTTAACCAAATTCAAAGATTTTGGTATCATGCTTCTTGGTAGAGGATGCTTTACCCAAGGATGTAGAAGTATTACATGCTTCTTGAAGGTAACGTACTGAAAATCCGCCGTTTCGCTTTCTCTGGGATACCCGGTATTTTATCTAAAATTGCCGACAGGGTTTATAGAGTTCTTTAATATTGTCAGCACTGCCATAAAGTTTAAACTGAACACGATAAAACATACTTTCGAAAATTAACTAAGGCAACTTCAATAGCCATGTCTATCACCTTTAGAAATGTGCGGAATTTACAATGGCTTATTGCGCAATGCGAACATGATTTGTATGGGCAGTAAAATAGGCTTTCGAAATTGCACTTGAGTTGATTTTCGAAAGTAGTTTTTATGGTGTTAAAGCAACATCGATCTTCTTGGCGGAAGACGGAAAGGGGGCAAGTATAAACCTCCCCCCCCCCCCCCGAACGGCCCCACATTGCATCACCTCTGGTAAATAAACCGCATATATGAGTGCTTTCAAAATATGTAATCTAAAACGAATAGAATTCTTGAAAAATAAAGCGCGTGAGATCTCGAAGTGAGATATTGGAAACCCGATAATGCCAATGCATATACTCTATTCTACCTTGGCGTCAACATGTTT